>LPNX010203363.1:224046-474991 GCA_001517045.1 Pseudotsuga menziesii | reverse complement strand
ATTTGCTGGGCATTATTATTCATATATAAAGGAACGTCCTGGAGATGGTCTTCTCAATTGTCGGAGAGGAGGAACTAGAGGGTGGATGTCATTTGATGATAAACAAGTTCAAGCTTATGATCTCAAAAATTTAGAAAAGGATTGCTTTGGAGGAAAATTTACTGTTGATGTGTATGACAGTTTTCTCAAAACAAATTCTGCACAAGAATATGATAAACCGAACAGTGCATATATGCTTCCAAGGCACATANAAAACAAGTGCTCCACCATAACAGTGTTGCTAAACACTAAAGCATCGGAACGCATAAAAGCTATATCTAAAGGATGCAAAAGTTATAAATGTTTAAAAGGTAATCAGTGGCCAAGGGGTTGAGCACTCATTCTTTGTATAATGTAAGGCTCATTTGCCCTCCACAAGGGTGGCAGGGAGAGGCAAACCCATCGGGGCTATGGACTACTCGCTGGCAGCGGGTCTAGGCCTTAGTCATTTACTGGAGCCCAGAAGGCTTTCCAAGGCACCTACTCTTGTAGGCTGGCTACTATCTTGTGAAATATAGTGTATTGAAAAGGTTAATGGTCAAAGGATGAGCACTCACTCCTTGTATATTGTTCGGCTCATGTGCCCCCACTGGGCATCAGGGTGAGACTAGCTTGCAAAGGCTGGGTCTTTGTCAGTACTAGAGACACCTCCATCCCCTATTTCTATCTGTCATACATATATCACCTTGCTAGAGTGTATTGTTTATCATTCAAATAGATCACTTAGTCAAAGTCAGTCAAAAGACATTCCCCTTTTCCTTAACCTTGTTCTTCCATCCTCACCTATCTATAGCACATTGTTTACCCTTTGTACGTAGGGCATGAACAAGCAAACTTCCAGAAAGTTCCAAGATTCTTCAGAAGAACAGGTACATCTTATTATTATTGTTATTATTTGTCACCATGATTATGAATAACTTATTCAAGGTTGGTTTTGATATACACCATTGGAGCATTTCTTACCTCGTATGGTTGCAGGATCATATTGATGCAGTTTCTCACCTTGATTTTGGGTACTTTGACCTGGTCAACTCAATTGACTAAGTCAATCACAGTTCCCAAGGCAGTGACTCAAAAAAGCAACATGATATATATTTGTTCCAGACATGCCTAGGACCAATACTATATATTCAATTTTGAGAGTTTGGCCCCGGTTCTCCTGATAAGTGATTATTATCACTTAATTATTGGTCAAATGATCAAAATTTATTCTAGATGGCAGTATAATTGGTTCTGCTAGAGCAAAGCAGTGTTCCAAGGGGTATGAGTAGTCATCTATACCAATCTTTTGTCTCCAAATCATCCAGAGCAGTCAATTTGCCCCAGTTTGCACCCTGGACAGGGTTATGGTGGATTTCTAATTTTTCAAAGATTGTACCAACAAAAATGAACTAGAAAAAATTAAAATCACTGAAAAAATCGATTTGGCCGCTGTACCACTGTAATGTCCTCTTCCTTTTAGGCCCTGAGGCCCATACCGCTAACCTATGTGATTCCGATGGGTTCGAGCGGTTACTAATAGCTAGGGAATCAGATCAGGACTGATGCCATCCATAGAAGATCTACGGCATCCTCACTTGGTCAAGAAGAGCTACCTGGGCCAAAGGCCACCTTCATGCATGACCATGCTCTTTTCCATGCTCCATGCATGACCATGCTCTTTGCATGCAAGTCACCGGCAAATTAGAAGATAAAGTGACCTAATTAGGTCAAAGATTAGGTTTTGCGCAGTTGAACTTTATAAATAGAGGGTAAAGCAAGAGGAGACCTCACTTTGGATTATTATTATTTTGGGAGCTCTTGAATAGCAGCACAGCGTGCAGCGTAGCAGTTGGGGTTGGAGACGGAGTCTTCAGCTAACAGGATTTCGGCAGTGAAACATCTGTCCTAGTCTTATTCCGGGTAAGCCATACAGGTTCACCACTTGTTCTTCATTCATTCATCAGTTATCTAGTACATGGTATAGATCGTTGCAGGGACACGTGTGCAGCCGTAAGAGAGGGTTTTCAGCCAGAAAGCCCTAATCCCTACCTAGAGGTCTCAGAACCTCCGCATGCATCAGGCATTCTCTCCAGCATCAGCAGACGGACAAGCTCAGAAAGTTTCAGCCCGAACGAACCTCTCCTCCTACAAAAACGTCACCTTCAGTCTGGAGGGTTTTTACGGCGCTGTGGGGCGGTGACACGAGAGGAAAAGAGCATTATTAGACCCCCCATCCGGATCCTTATGCATGCAGCTATCTCTGGAGTCATTATCAGCCAGAATATTAGTGGTAAGTGTTAATTTCTCTCTGCAAACCTCTAACCCTAATTCAGCTATATTTTAGGGCATTTTTGCATGGCGAGTTTGCATGCACAGTTATTTTGCAAAGTTGTAGGAGATTGAGTGTGCGAGTCAGCACTATCATAGAACATTAGAGAATATCAGTATTTGGGATATTACAATGAGGGTCAATTGGTTCACCATAAACCCACATTACAACCAATGGATTGGGCATTATGTTGAATTGAAATTAAACCTATGGCGTAAAAAAACATAAATGAACACATAATGATTGAAACTTTGAAAAGAATGCTCAAAGATGAGTTGAATGATCAATTTCATTGAAAGACAACAAAAAAAGGTATATGTAATGGCCATTGAAAACCCTACACTAAATCTAGAAAAACAAAGTTCAAGCATAAAATCTAATACATACCCAGAAAAATGGAGAAGATGTATTGTAATAAATCCCAACTCCACAATTGCTCCGCTAATGGCAACTAAAACCCCGGGATTTCCCCTTGTTCTATTGATGCCAAATGGCCACAAACCTTCTTGGAGCTCAATCCCCTTCTTCAACAATGCACAATGACTCCAAAAAAACCTGACCCACGGCCTTATATCCCAATTTTAGCATAATTTCAATGAGCACGGTGATTTTAATTTGACTCGCAATAACTTCAGAAAATATGGCGAGTTAATGTATGTGTCACGACACATTCAAAATATGGTTATGTGTTGCGATTTTTAGGTGTCGATATACCGTAGCCTTGGTCATATCACGATATATAGGATATATCATCGATATATACAACTATGGTTGTCATATCAGAGTTTTCAGTTTTAAGACTTCAGTTTCTATTTTCTAATATGAAATATCTAATTTGGAAACTAACCACATGGCATATTTTGTGAACATAAATCTTTGACCATGATGCCCTATTTCATTTCCTAAATTCATATCCCACTCTATTTCCTATTATCTGATTCGAGTTTAAATCTTTGTGAGTGTATATTTGGTAACTGCAATATGGTTCTTGTTATATGTAAGTACTAAATGGTTGACACTCCATGATTAATCTACTATGATGACATATTTGCAACTTCTTACTAATGTGTCTAGACAAGTGGTAGAAATATGTACGTTTTCATCTATTCAACAACTAATTTGACATTCTGCATGTTTGTTTTGAATTTATACATGGATTAATATATATAAAAATATATACTAAATGTAAATCCATCACAGGGTTTTATGAGAAATAGCACTCCCACTCCCTCTTCACTCCATTCTCAGGTAACACTGCTACCAACCAATGGATAAAACCAGTTTTGGAAGAAGACAACTACAATTAATTACCCTGGGTTGCTCCAGTTGTCGAAGTCAAAAAAAATTCCCACTGCCAACCTCTAATTTAACATCAAAAAATTTCAGCATTATAGGATCAAGCCAAAATCAAGGCAATACTGGACCCTGCCCATTTATTACAGAACAACCTGTAGGTACAGACCTATATAGCATGATAAGAGAACCAACCATCAACTCAGAAAACATGGTTGGAAACTGAAGGACTTGGTATTTCTTGGGAGCTTCCTGGAAGTCCCTGGGAGTCTGGTTCCCTAAATACTTCAAACATGCAATTGACTTTTCAAGTTTATACTCTAAATATATACAAAACAACAGACTTGTGCAAAAGAGATTGCGAGTGCGGCAAAGACTGAAAAATAACTAACCCTGTTCCTAAAAACTAGGATGCCAATATGCAGATCCAGTAACCTGCAGAACCATATGTCAAAAGTGAAGCAAAAAATGACACCTTTTACAATATAACATGATCTGGTCATGATAATGTCTGCAGCATCCTGTTCGACATATACATAAATCAAAAATAGTGGAATGTCCAGCCATACCATATAGGAAATTTAGAAATACTTCAACATCTAGTAACTATTTCCAATTATTATTGATTTAAATTTTATATCAATAACAATCTTCACTCAGGACCAGATAAATGAAACCAACTGGTTAACCAACTCATTAATCAGCTAATAAAATTGTCGCAAAATGATTTACATCTTGAACACAAAATTTGTTAACCCCCAAAAGTGAATCAAAACTTCAATAAATGCACAAGTCAATGCTCAGGCTAATGGCATTACTAGAACAGCAACTATAATAAAAATTAACATATTAACAAAACAAAATTATTCACATTATAGTAAATAGCTTGGCTTCAAATAACATCATCTCTTGAAACTTGAATGAAATAAAAATAAGCAAAGAATCATGACATTCAAATTACAAGTAACCGGAAATATAAAGGTCTATAATAGTCACCTGAACAGCTGCATTGATGTCAGAACTTCTAAGTTTTGCATCAAAGATGGCTGTTACAGCTTCACTGACAAATTTGCTCAAGTTAACAGATTTCAGTTCCTCCAGCAATCCTTCTCGCTGCTCTTCATTTATCTGTTTAAGTTTTTTTATGACTGTTGTGTTACGCTTGATGCTAGAATCGAGAGACCTCAGGAAAACTGAATCTGTTTTGTAAAACAAGAAGGTTTTATAAAACCACAGAAAGTCAAAAAAAGGGATGTTACTTGGCAGAAAAAATACTCAACCATAAAATATACTTCATCTAAAGAAACAGAGATGCAGGCATTGCTTCCTCGTGGACTGCCAGCATTACACATTTTTAGCAAAAGCAAAATTGGTGTTCAACCTCCAAAAGCAAAAAATTGACAACCTCCAGAATTGTAAAATAGTGTTCATAAAAAAGTACACTTTTGGCAAAACAACCAAGTGAAAAACCATGAATAAATTTGTAAACATACGTTATACTGCAAGAATTAGAGACACAAAATATCCTAACATTGTTCAGAAATCAATATCCTACTTGGCATAAATTCTGAGTAAACCAAAGGACTATAAATGCTTTTAAAAGCTACACGCAATGCCCCAGTGAACAAATTGGCTGAATATCAAACCAGTCAACTGTGTTGCCAACTTATTTGTACCATAGTTGGGTTACCTGAGGAGCCGCCGTTTGACAAACATGATAAATGTTTGTTTCTAGTGTATCAGAGGATCCGCCTTTGTGCCTAGCAGTTTTGGCTAGTCGGTTTTTGTTTTGAATAATTATGACCATGGCCCCGCAGGGTTTGTAATAAAATGTGATGGTAGGGTGTTTTTGAGTGGTTTGGTTTCCTAAGACGTAGAATTTCAACTAAGGTATTCCAGGGAGATTTTTGCCCTTGACAATTATGCTTTGC
This sequence comes from Pseudotsuga menziesii, assembly GCA_001517045.1. Lineage (NCBI taxonomy): Eukaryota > Viridiplantae > Streptophyta > Pinopsida > Pinales > Pinaceae > Pseudotsuga > Pseudotsuga menziesii. The sequence goes on along the minus strand of LPNX010203363.1, from coordinate 469,417 downwards.
CTATAGCCGAGTATAATTGACGAGGTTTTCTCCCGCTTCCTCCAAAGCTGGAATGCCTGATTTTGAATTCTGGGCCTTGGGGGGTTATTAGAGCCCAACTGAATATGTATAAACCTACTAGACATTATTAGAATAGACTATGGTCATGTCCTAAGTCACTAGGACCCTCAGAAAAAATTCCGAAAATAATTTACCGGACGCGTCAAATTTTTATTTTTTAATTTTTTAATATTTCCTAAGTTTTTTAATTTTTCCATAATTTAAATGGAAAAATTCAATTTGTAATAAGTCAGCCATCCGGGGTCCCTTTGCAGTGATTGAAGGCTCTAACCTTAAGCCAAAAATCATTCATGATCAGCAAGCCAACTAGCTCCAAGTTTCAGATCATCATTCAGCCACGTAACTCATATTTTCTCAAAAAAGTCAGTTTTGGGGAAAGTATTGATTAAATAATAAAAATGATTATTTTGGAGAAAATCCAAATCTCTCCAACTTAATCCGAATTTGGCGAAATGAAATGCATAATGACATGGCATCATGCATTAATGATGATTGGAGTTAACACAACTCGGCTTCAATCAGCATTCAGTGAGCATCGAGTCCTCATCCACTTGGCCAATTCGCATCCTTCAGTGATGACCACGCTTGGGTGAGTTGGAGCTTGCTCATTGGCTTGGTGTTTTGATCGAGGTTGAACTGAGACATGTATGGATGAGTTCTAGGTATTGGCTCCTCCATACCTAGCCTCTGGACTCTCCAAGCCTTCACGCCTACCTCTTCCTCACCCTCACGTGTGCTCTTCCTCTCCTTCACGCCCCAGCTTTGGAAGCTCACGTTTTTTATGATGGAGGGCTCATATGGTATGGAGATTGGTTGGTTAGGGTTGGAGTGGGGGCGCCTTGCCTAGGTGGAGGCCTCCCCTCACTCTTGGCTCTTCATCTTAGGTTTTGGCTCATTCAACATGGCTAGATCATTAGGTTTGCGCCTCCTTGCATGGTGTGATGTTAGGGTTTGGGGCTTTCTCTCGTTGTATAAATAGAGGCTCCTTTAGCTCAATTGGTATGGAACTTTTGTGTTGGAGTTACTTTGTAAAAATTGTATCAAGCTTTGCGTGCATTTGATTAATAAGAATTTCGACTTTGGAGGTCCATGAGCTCTTTGCGTGTGGTAAATGTTTCATGATTGAGGTGATACTGCTTCTAACCCATTACTTTTTTTACTTTGAATGAGATCAGTTTATTTGTTAAGCTCAAGAGGGCCACTGTTAGCACGGTAGAGTAATTGATTGTAGTTTCAAATCAATTATTTATGCAAAGTCGGCTATAATCTTGATGAATATGAGTAGTTAGTTTACGTAATATTGATCTTGATTGAACTATCTTAGCATACTTTTCATGTGATATGATCTCACTTGTATTTGAGTTTTGGTATTAGCAGGGTTCACAGGTTGAAGAAAGGTGCGAGTTCAGCTACATCTAGCCCAAACTTCAAGCAACCGGTTGTTTAACACTTTGTGAATGCAAGACCTACAAGGATCGTGTTCTTCTCATACGAAAGAAAGTAGGAGTCTCCCTCCATCTCTTGTGTTCCATCCACAAGAAACTTCCTTGTCTACCCTTCTCTTTAATTTTTTGCATTGCTCAAGAAATAGATCCAAGCTTTCAATACTCATATTCAGATCTATATTTTAGGGCTTTGTTAGATCTAGTATCATTCACTAGATCTAGGGAAAAATTTGTTCTTTGCATGTAAAATTCTAAAAATTTTCTAAATACAAAATTTTTCCAAAAAATTTTATTTTTGCATTGTCTTTCCTATCATCTTTTAGTAATATATGCTTGCTGATTTTTTACTTTTGTGACAGGTACAGCGGAAATGCTGGCGAAATTTTGAAGACTCAAGCTTAAAAAAGACCCATAATCTCCCTTTCTTGTTTCCCCTTTCTGTAGCTTGCTCCAAAAGCCTTCCAAGAATAAGAAAAAAAACAAAAAGGCATCAAAGGAAAGCATTGTAAACAAAATAATAAAGAGCAAGTGGGATTACGGCTCCCACACCCCTCTTCCCCCATTTGGGGGAAGCTTGTATCGTCTCCTTATTTTCATGTTTTGTTTAATAATTTGCTTAGAATAGAATAGGATAGAATAGTTTCAAATTGTTAGAATTTTGTTTTTCATTGAAGTTAGATAGAAAAGTTGATTAGTTCATCTTTCATTAAGTAGAAAAGATAAAAAGTTTCATGTTTTATTGTTTAGTTAGTTCAAAGTTTTATTTACCTTTTCGATATAATATTGCAAAACCTAAAAAATACCAAAATCTCTTGAATCTCACCATAAGGTGGATCAAGAGTGCTCTCTATCGAAGAGTTGTTTTTCTTTTGTTATCTTTGTTTTGTTTACTTACCCCCATGCTTTCCCGATTAGGGCCTAAAAACCTGAAAGAGACTCTTGGGTAGTTTAGTTCTTTAGTTTTTCTTGAGTCTAATCAGTTAATTGTTAAAGTCTCTTGAACTTGCCATAACCCAAGTCAAGAGCACTCTCTATCGGAGAGCATAGTTAGATTTGCATTTTGCTTGCATTAGGCATATAGAATAGCTAAGTCTCTTGAACCTTTGTCATAAGACAGGGTCAAGAGCGCTCTCTATTACAAAGTTTTAATTAATTCACTTAATAAAATTTTGCAACTCACATTCCCCTAATTAATTTACTTCGTTGATTATCCTTCACCTAGTATGCTATGCCCACTTTCGAGTTGGGCATGTACTCAGAACGATGAACGGACTTGCTAAGTTCGCAAAGAAAAACATAATAAAATTTTTACCCATAACCAACGCACCGGCGTTGAAGAAAATTTCATAAGTTTTTCTTAATAAATACGCTGAAACTACCCGCTATCTAAGCTTCTCAGCTAGCTGGTCAATCTTCGCGATACCAGCCTAGGATACTGGGCGGGCCATCATGTCTCCAACGGATTAACTTGGAACATTTTCTTGGCTATTGAAAACCTTTCACTGAAACCATAAGCAAGATCATCTAAAATTGTTAAAATTAACCAAGATTAAGCGCAATAAACATTCACGGGCATCATTTTGAGATTCACATCATCTTTACGCTTGAAGCATATCTGATAAGTTGACTCCATAGGCACTGGTTCTATCTTTTACGCACTGTGATAATCTGGGCCATTTGTCCATTGGATGTTTTGATTATAAGTTATATCTGTGAATGCTTTATCATTTGGTGAGTTCTCAAATTATTGTCTATCTTTTAATTCTTGTGATAGCAACGTGGATTGATTTGTCTTGTGTTTAGAATTCATAATAAACAAACATATTTCATCATAATAACTCCTAAACAACACCCATCCACATCCGTAACCATTAAAAACACTTAAACAACTTAAGAGCCATAGAAACTCTTTTGTAGGGACTACCCCCCTTGGCTTCGTTAGGAGTTAGCCTAAACAGAGGAGCTAGGAGTAGGTGACAGTACCTAGCTCTGTGCTTGCCCCCAAGGTCACACCTCTCCCACTTTCCTAAGTGAGGAGAAAGCTTTCAAAAAGTTTCTACTGCTGGTGTGCAATCGGCGGACAACAAACTGCAATTGTTCTCCTCCCCTGCCATTTGCAATTGCCATTGATCTTCTTAAATATGGTTCCATTCTATGCATCTAATCTCTCTTGCTCATGGTATCACCTTTGACATGTAACTGAAAATACTTCCATAATTAAGTCTTATTTTCTTCATCCATTGACAACCTTTGCCTCTAGGGAAAATAAGCATGGTTCGATATTGACAGTAGACTCTCAATAGACTTAGGGTGGAAATGTAACACTAGATTGACTGATCTAACAAGATCTACCAAGTGCACCATCTTCGGGAGGTTGAGATTCGGGAGCACTTCATTTTCCACTGCCTCATTTACTACGAGAACTGAGAGCAGTTTTACTGTCTTTTCAAGGAGCTTCAGAGTCTTGTCAATTTCTTTAGGTACCTCGACTAGAGATGTCTGCCTTATACTTGTAGGAGGCTCTCTGGCTCCGCTCCTTCATCCTCCAGCCACATCCACATCCTGGACCAACTTCCACTCAACATATCACTTCCTTTTTCCCGGTAGTCCCATCTATTAGCGACACCAAGAGGCACACGGATAGCGATCATGTTTCCAACCACAGATTTGTGTAGAGTTCGGACCCATAGGACCACCTCCACTTCCGTGAGATCCCATATCAGCAATAAGTCGATATCATGCAAATCACGGCAATGGGCCTCGCATACTAGGAGAGATGGCTCTAATCAACCATGGAAGGCTTGTACCATTTGTATCACAGAGTCTAGGTCCTTTCTTTTTGTACATCCCTCTCACAGATCATCTCTCCATCTTCAAAGTTGCCTCTCTATGATTTATATTAGATTGATACTTTATGTAACACCCCGATTTTGACCCCATTTGCATTAAAAATGTATATGATGTATATATTGTAATTAATCGTGGTGTGGAGCTAAAGGCAAAAGCCCCACCATCGATTTATCGTTTTATGTTCCGGCAATTAAAATCGTTGCCAAAGGTATATTTTGTGCTAGCCAACACAATATAATTTTGTCATCATGCAAACATGCATTTTAATTAAAAATACCCACAACCAGCTATGTCAATGCAACCATAATGAAAAGGGCATGATTTCCTAAGGATACGGGGGGGGGTGTCTAACCCTTGGGAGCCATTGGGGAACATCCAAGTGTCAATTGATAAACCCATTTAGTTGTCACCTATCTTTTGTCTTACTCACCCTTTATCCATTGTCTCATTCAACAACCTTTTTGTCTTATTCTTGTCTCAAGTTCTCAACTACCAAATTAAATCCTCTGATGTTAGTTGGGGCAGTTATTGCATGGACAGTGGTGTGTGGTAGGACTGTCAGTCCTTGCCCACATGCACACTCCACCAAGGATCTCATTCACCCTCACGTGGGCAGGAAGAGACCACGACCCCCATTCTTCATTTTGGCCTCACGCAAACAACTGAGAGCTGCCTTACGTTCACGATTTTGTTGTGTGTGAATTTCGTTTTTGGGATTTTGCTGTGGGTAGTTCTCTTCACGTTGTGGGTCTGGGCATGTGAATTCACCTCCACGCAGGTTGCATCCCCTTCCTCATGCAGCTGAGAAATCGCTGTTGGTTTCCCCACGAATTTTGGGTTGTTGTGGGTTCTTGCTGAGTCGTTTTGGCCACGATAGGGCCAAGAACGACTCTGGAATCGAATTGCTCAGTCTGAGCGGTGTATTACCCAAGTTTCCATTCTGGTTTTGTTCTGTGGTGTTTTCCTTTAAACCCCAAAACTGTGAATTGTTGTGCTGGTTGTTTTGTTGTGTGTGCACAAGATATTGGTCTTTGGACTGTGTAGGAGTGGAAAGGAGTCTGCTTGACAAACCTAGTGTTTTGCAGAAGCCTCATAGACAGAGCTAGAGGGATGGCTCTCTTCTCTACACCCCCTGAATAGCACTGGAAGGGAGGTCATGTCCTGAGGGACTGTGCAGCAGAGAAGGGAATGATTCCTTGTGTTGGGTGTGTGTGGATGTATTAGGAGTCAAGCTAGCTTTGGTGTAGGCATCCTTAGCTCTTCAATGAGCCCAATAGCTTAGCAAACAGTGCTTCCATCTCCTGATAACCTGATAAACCCAACTTGTTGGCTTGGTTATGTGTTGTTGTGTACTCTCGGCTTGATAAACCCAACTGTGTTGGTTTGACTGAGTTTTGGCATATCTTTGGCTATGTGTTGGCCTACTTAGTTCCCTTATTCCTTGTGGGAATCATGCCCAGCTCGGGGGTGGCAGTGTTGCTGAGAGATTAAGGAGCACATTGGCCTATGGTTGGGTGGAACGTTGCAGTGACATAGCTGGTTGTGGGGCGTTCTTCTTCATAAGATAAGTATTCCTATATTTAAATCCCTGCAATTACATTTGATAATGAATTACAAAGAACATGTTGAATGCTAGAATGTATGGTTTTGTTTCCGCTGTATGGTGATAATGTATGCATGTTTTAGTTCAAAGCATTTCAATTTTTATGTGTATGTTCATGGGGCTAGTTGCCCGGGTAGATAGCAGCATCGGTAGCGTCCTCTTCGCCGGTAGGAGGGTTGGGGACGTTACACTTTACTTTTTTCATATGGATTTTTATAGGAATCGTTTTAGTGCTCCCATTTTGTATTTACATCATAATGTACCTGAGAATCCCTTTGACCTACTTTAGTGCTCATTTATTGGACATTAATAAAATTATCGTATCTTATCTGCGGGTCATTTGGTTTAGGTGCTCTCTCCGTACGCAACATTAACTAACCACTTTTTATGATCTGTAAGTGTTAAAAAAAATTCCCTTGTTGCTTCAGTCACTTTAGAAACAAGACATATCTCACAACTTGCCACCTCCAAAATTTGACACCACATATGATCCGAAATGGATCAATACATAATTTGTCATCTATTTTGGTGTTGTTTGGGTGGAAAGAATGGATGAAATGGATCAATACATGATTTGTCATCTATCTTGGTGTTTTTTAGGAGGAAAGATTGGATGAATTGACTTGTAGGGCCCATTGTAGGGGCAGGTCTTACTTTGCAAAATTGGGGTGCGAAACCTTATGAGGCCCATTTGAGGGCTTAAACGATGTCTATGCATCAAAAGTTCGTGAGCAGAGCAACAAAACCCTCGACGTTGTTCTACACTCTGAGAGCTTTCTAACAACTCAAAATCACCTCAATCAGAGTCTGTATGAGGAAGTTGTGCCTCCCACAAGTTGATCTATCTTGTTGACCACCATGGTATTGAGTGGATTCCACGCCAACTCTCATTACCCACACATGTGGAGTTGGTCACGTGTGTACTTTCAAGAACATTTTAGAAGATTTGAAGAAGAAACTTGACAGTGTGAAGTTACTTAGCAGACTTGTTGGAGACGTGTTGGTACAAAGAAGAATTGAAGAAGAAACTTGACAATGTTGAGTAGGCTTGGTTAACAAAGATTAGGAATTGATTTTGAGCAAAGTTGAAGAAGTAAATTGTAAGTTGACAGGTTTAAAAGGGAATTGGATCAAGTTGGAGCTCAAGACCTAGGGGGTCGGAGCCTCCTTCCTGTTGGAGCAAATAAAACAAGGGAGTTGTAACTCCTTCTAAGTTGTAGTTGACAAAACTCGAGGGGTTGGAGCCGTCTCCAGTTGAAGCTGGAAAAATTGGAGATTGGTGTCTCCTCATATTCATGTAAAACACTGTTGTTTTATCAATATATAGTTATTGAGTTTCCATATTCCTCTTGTGTACTTGTTGATGAATCCTTATTGGTATAAATCGATCTACAACTAATGATGANCCCCCCCCCCCCGCGCCCTCAGTGTCTCGAGTGTGTTCTACAACATCAATTTCCTTTCTTGCGTCCTATAACTCCTTGACCACTATATGATAAAAATATCATTTGCTCCACCACATCTAAATTCTATGGCGACAAATCCCAACAAAATTCCATCCATCATAAATTTATCTTTCTACTACCAAGTATCACCTGAAGGTTCTTCATAAGTTAGAACATCCTATGAAAAACATCCTTCCAAGCTAACCCCAATAATATTATGTACATACCTAGTGTTGGATCCTAATCCGTTCGGGTCAAGTAAAGACGAATAGCCTTGAGGAGTCCATCGGACATCTTGGAAGATGAAAACCAAGTGTCACCTCATATTGTACAAGTATATACATTCTCTTAATGAATAAGTGTGCTTTCACGCCTAATTATTTGTGTTATGTGATTGTGTTTGTTTTACCTACCCAACTAGGCATCCCAATAGTGGTATCAAAGATCATGTTTTACCATATTCTCTCAGGCCGACAACTGCCTAGATTCCTCTATCATCCTCCAATCTGCTTGTCAGTGGTAGCAAACCTACAAACCCTAATTTTTATTGGGCATTTTTGTCTCCATCATCATTCAACTGAGTGTTTCCAGTATACCTTGTTGCAGAACCCATTATTGGTATCCATAGTATCTACTTGTTGCAGTTACCATTCATTGAATCTTCGTGTGAACCCTAATACCATTGTATTTTTCCCTCCACACACAGCAACCCTAAATACTTTTGAAAGTGCAGCCTGGGCATAGTCCTCCACTCAAATCCATGTGATTCAAATTAGTGTTGCGTGTTGGAAATGGAGCCACCCTCTCTACTGTGCATTTTAAAGTGTTGGACGTGGAGCTACGTTACCTCTCCTCCACGAGAACTACGTTACCTCTCCATTCACACGGGCGATTGATATAGTGCAAGTGACTGCATATTGAAGCGTGGAGATATTCAACCATCTAGAAACCTAGATCTATCGTTGAAGACTAATTGATCGTGACCATTCTACAGTGCGTGGAGCTACTCCTCTTGTTGCGTTGGGTATAGTTGCGTATGTAATCAATTGACCAATTAGATGTGTTGATAGTTGTGCCAGTATTGCATCCATCCTAGCTCCTCCAATTTGCATATGTGCAACTCGTGTTCATTTGCAATGGTCCATTAACCTCCTCCATAGATCTTGATGCTTGAGTGGATTGGACGGCAAGGGTGTCTTATCAGTTTAAATTTAGAACAGTGTTGGTACAGAAACTTTGTGTGAGCAATATTACAAATTGTTTCTTAGCGAGCCACCAGTGGAAATGATTACACGATCTCCCAAAGGCAAGATTATTCTCCTTAAGGAAAGATTATATATGTTCTTTTCAATTCATGCATTGTTATGTTGAGTGGTAAATTATCATGTTGTCCATGAAAATAAACAACTCCCAGTTGGTCATGAATCCAAAAACCCTAATTGCTTGTTTGCCAAAAATCGATTATCAAAAATCGTAGATTGCCAAAATAGATGGAAATGAATAACACATACAGATGAAATAAACAACGCAAATCACCTGAAATCATAGATCTCTCAAGGATCAATGGAATTGGCAAACGACTCTGGTTATTTCATTTTTTATTGTTTTCTTATCCAAGATACAGAAAATGCAATTATTGCATAATAATTATTCACGTATTAACATGTATTTATCGGCGTGGGTGTTAAGTCTAGGGACACACATAAAGTAGTTGAGAACAGATTACATATGATGTCGATGGCTAGAGAGATATATATATATTGAATCAATCTATCTACTAAGTAGTCGTTGATGCATTACACAATGAATGTGCAAAATTAGACCATTGTCTTGGTAATAATGCGACAAGCTACATTCTCTTTATCCCTGTGAAAGAGGTTCCACCAAACTAGGGTTGTAGAGAACACCCTCTCCTCCAAGCAAATGCCTATACATCTCTGCGTTTATGTTTGGTGAAGTTGTAAACTTTTATATTCATTTAAATTAAATAGGCTATAGGAGGATTTGCCACTTGTCACCTGAGGTTTGATCATGGTGTGAAGGTTAAAGCTTATTGTTGTATAGACTCTTGCAAAGATTGTTACTGCATAGATCAAGAGAAAATAAATTGTTTTGAAAGGAGACCAGCAAAACAAGCTGGTAGAGAGAATACGAAGCTTTGGATTGAGTTTTTCGCTACAAGATTCTTTCAAATTTCTCTTCATTGAACCCTGGTTCTCTCAAGTTGCTCGATAGATCTTCCTCTGCTGATGGGATTCATCCAAGGATCGTGCCTGCTTTATTTGCAGGAGTATATTTGGTGAGATCGCAGTCTGCATTTTGGTCTGCTGCTTCTTGGGGTTCAGAGTCTTTTGCCGGTGTCGTGAAGCTGTGCTCAAGAGATTGCCAGCATTTCTAGCCTGGGCTCTATGCCTGTTCTTCGATCTGCTTGTCATCTGAAGTCGTTTGGTGAGTTTTTGCTAAGACTCATTTTCCTTTCTTGGGTAGTCTATGTTCATTAGGAATTTGGTGGATCCAGTTATGGACTCCGGTGGGGTTCCGCCCCTGCCCCTTCCTCCTGACTTAGAAGCATTCAAGAGATTGATCGCTTCCTGTGGCAAGAAGATAGGGGGGCCTGCTCAGAAATTTGTCAAGAAAGTGGATATTCCTTCGGTAGAATTGCCTACAGATCAGATTTGTCGGTCGGCTTTAAACCTTTCGGAAAGAGGGTTAATTGGGCAATTCACTGGCCTCTGGCCATCTTCAAAGGCCATTGATGGCTAGGTGAAAAGGAACTGGAGGCCCTTAGTTTTCGAGGGTATCCCTAGTCACTTTGTTGGAAGAGGGACTATGTTTTTGTTTTTGAATCAGCAATTGACCGGGATCTTATCTTTCGAAATGGTCTGTACTTCATGGGACCACATGGTCTCTACTTGAATAAGTGGACCCCTGATTTTGATCCCACACAGGATGTCCTATCTGCTGTTCCAGTCTGGGTTAGGCTCCCGCACCTCCCTCTTCACTGCTTGAATTCAATCGCTCTTGAAATTATTGGTAATAAGCTGGGCAAATATATTGACAGGGCTGAGAGGAAAGACCAATTTTCATGCGCACGGATATGTGTTGAGGTCAATTTGGAGACAGGCCTGCCCGAAGCAATCAATTTAACAGTTGCAGATTGGTCTCATATCCAGGAGTTGGATTACGAACAAATTCCTTTTAAATGTAGATTATGCCATGGTTACGGCCATTTTGCCCATAATTGTAAGAAAAAAACTGAAGAGGAAATGGAAATTGAGAAAACAAACCAATGGACCCAAGTTAGAAAGCTAGAACTTCTAATCCTGGTTCTAGAAAGAAAGGTAAAGTAGTTAATACAGTAGTAGGGGACACTGCTGTGGGGAAGAAATCTTCTATTCCTCGGGTGAAGATAGCTCCAAAACTCCTTCCAATCATTTTGCTGCCCTTAGCTCTTCTGACCTTGAAGAAGGGGAAATGCAGGAAGTGGTTGGGCCTAAGATGTTTTCTGAAGTAAATACAGCAGTTATGGATCAACCTGGCCCACCAACTTCAGATCCTCTTTGGGTTGAAGGTTCTCCCATTATTACTCCTACCGGTGCTAGTTCTCCCCTGTCTTATGCAAATATTGCCCGTAAGAAGCCAGCTGATAGCTCTGGATCTTCAGAGGAAGATTCCATCGAGCAGTACTCCAAAAAGTCTGCTCGGAAGTCTAAGAAGGAGGTCCAAGAAGAAGAGGCTGAGAGGTTAAAGACGCAAGGCTGTCAGTCCACTATTGAAATGTCTTATGGAAGGAATAAGAAAACCAGGCCTCCTAAGGGAGTAATCACTCCCTCTGCATTGAGCAAGTAATGCAGATAGTCTCTTGGAACTGCAAGGGATTGGGGAACCCAATCAAAGCTGAAGCAGTCAAAGACCTCATGAGAATGGCACCTACTGAAATTATCCTGCTTCAAGAGACTAAGATTGAAGAGGAAGCTCTCCTTCTTCTTAGCAAAACTAAATGGAAACTGACCGCTGGTAAAGCTATCAGTGCTAGAAGCTCCTGTGGGGGAATAGCAACCCTATGGTGTGAAGAGAAGTTTCAGCTAAAAAAGTGGTTTTCCACACAGCACTGGATTTTTTCAGAGCTCTTCCATATTGCCAGTAAGACCTCTGTTGCTCTCTTTAATCTTTATGTTCCTGTTAATCATAATGAAAAAAGAGAGTGTTGGTCTTCGTTGACAGACTTCCTTGTTTCCAACTCTCCTGTAAATATCATACTAGTTGGTGATCTAAACATTTCTTTGGCACCGAACGAAAAAAGGAGGACTGCGTGGAAAGGATTTTATGGTTGATACGGTTGAGGATTTGATTCTAGATTGGGAGTTGATGGATTTCAAACCCAAGGTTGGACGTTATACTTGGTCAAATCATTGAGCAAGGGCCGCGAATATTTCTGCTAGGCTTGATCGCTTCCTTGTTCACTGCATGCTCATTGATGGGAAAACCATCATTTCATCCAAAATATTACCAAAATTATCTTCTGATCACAATCCAATTTCCCTGCTCTTAGAAAAAAATGAGGAGCTTGGGCCAATCCCGTTTAGATTCAATCCACTCTGGATCGATAGAGCTAGGTTTTTTTATGTTGTGACTCAGGCTTGGTCACAATATGTTATCGGCTCACCCAGTTTTGTCTGGGAATAGAAGCTGAGGAATACTAAATACGCGGTGAAGGTATGGTTAAAAACTCCTATTCCCTCTCCTACGATCATCAGAAAAGAAAAAGTGGAAGAGCTATCTGCATTACAAATTAGTATGGAAGATAGAGAAATCTCTGAATCTCACCTAGATCAGGAACATCTTGCTCAAATTAATACCACTTTATCATTCAGAAAAGAAGAGGAGCACCTCCGGTTAAAATCTCATTGTCTCTGGCTAAAGGTGGGGGATAAGAACTCAGCTTATTTCCATAGACAGTGTTGAGTTAGATTATCCCAAAATCATATCTCTGAAATTTTCACTGAAGAGGGGGTTTCTATAAAAGGACAAGCTCTCATTAAATTGTCTGCAAGTAAGCATTTCCAAATTTTATTTCAGGAAGATGGTCACATTGAAGAGAAGGTTGCTTCTGATTTTTTGGAAAATGTCCCTTCCCTTGTCAGTACTGAGGACAACCATGTTTTGATGAAACCGTTCTCTGAAATGGAAATCGTTGAAGTCATTTGGGCTATGGAGTTGGATAAGGCTCCGGGGCTGAATGGTTTTTCTGTCCACTTTTACAAACTCTGTTGGTCCATCATCAAAACTGATTTAGTCTGAATGGTGACTGCTTTCCACAGAAAAGCAAAAGTGGGAGGTTGTACAAACTCAACATTCCTCACCCTTATCCCCAAGGAGGTAAACCCTTCTTCTTTTGATAGGTTCCGTCCAATTTCACTGTGTAATGTGTCATAAAAGATCCTTGCCAAGCTTCTATCAGATAGATTTAAGCTATTGCTAAGTAAGTTGATCTCTCCTCTTCAGGGGGTATTTGTTAAAGGCATACATTTAGTGGATAATGTTATACTAGTCCAAAAAGCTCTTCATTCAAGCTTCCAGCAGAAGGAGAAAGGTATGATAATAAAGCTGGATGTGAAGAACGCTTTTGATCGTGTAAAGTTGTCCTTCCTGTATGATGTCTTGTTATCTTTTGGTTTTTGCTCAAAGTTTGTTAATTTGATCAAGGCATGCACTGATGGGCCTTGGATTGCGCCTTTAGTTAATGGTAGGCAAACAGACTTTTTCAAGGCTTCTAGACACCTTCAACAAGGCTGTCCAATGTCCCCCTTCCTGTATATATTGATGGTTGAAGCTCTTAGTAGAAAACTCATAGCTGAAAAGGAATATGGTTACATCCCGAGTATAAAAATTGCTAAAGGTATGGATCCAATTAATCACTCTCTATTTGCAGATGAATCCCTTCTCCTTGGAGGAGCCTCTATGAAGATTGCTCGGGCATTTAATACCATCCTCCAAAATTTCTCTCTAATCTCTAGAGCATTGATCAACAAATCTAAAAGCGCAGTTTATGGCTGGAATGTGGAACATTCAGCAATTAGTAGAATTTCAGATTACTTGGGCTTTCCTGGTTTTGACAAATGGGAAAAGATCAAGTATTTGGGGTTGCCTTTAACTCTAGGCCCGTCTCCTCCCTCTCTCTGGCTAGAGGTGTTGGCCAAGTTGAAAGCCAAAATCTTCTTGGGGAGGTCATTGGCTAACCAAGGCTAGGAAACTCATACTGATCAAGGCAGTCCTTTCAGCATTTTCGATTTTCCATGCCTCTCTGATGCTTGCCCAAAGAGTATTACGACTCAGTTTTCAAAACTTCTTCGGGATTTTCTCTGGAATGGCAGAAAAGAAGGTCAAAGAAAAATGCATTTGGTAAGTTGGGAAGTTCTTAAGAGACCTATAGTAGAGTGCGGTCTACAAATACAAGACCCTGGGTTGGCTAATCTGGCAATGAGTGGAAAACTTATCCGGCAGTTATATGTGAATAAAAATCATCCAATCAGTCAGATTTTCCGGAAGAAATACCTTAAGGGAGGCTCCCTGAGAAAAGCTACTGCTGCAAACACCTTATCTGGCACTGCTATCTGGAAGTCTTGCAGAAAAGGCTTTGATTTTTTTAATAATCATCTTTTTAGAATCCCTAGTAATGGGAAGCGAATCCGTCTTTGGGAGGATAAAATTTCTGGGAATCCTCCTCTCTCCTCTGTAATTCCATTAACAGAGATTATGAATTGGGCAACCAATAAAGGATTGCTTCAATTGGCTGATATCTATTCCTGGGATTGTGTTGGAAATTGGCTTGGTTGGTCTCTCCCAGACCTTCCTGCACGCCTTCTTCCACAAAAAAAATTGTTGTTATCTACTCTCTCTGGTCTTGCACCTGTTCACTACGCCCAACAAGACAGCTGGGGATGGGGTTTGGATGGATTCTACTCAGTTGCCAAAGGTTATTTTACTCTTCAAAACCCCCCACTGTTCAGTCTATCCATCAACAATTTCGAAATCGGTTTGGTACTCTCATTGTCTGCCGAAAGTAAATTTCTTTGCGTGGTTGGTGTTAAATAATAAGATTTTGACAGGTGAATCTCTTATGAAACATGGATTCAGAGGTCCTTTCCGCTACTGTCTGTGCAAATCTGCCCTGGAGACGGTTGATCTCCTGCTAGTGGATTGTGCATTCTCAAGATCGGTTTGGGAAATAATTCTGCATGATGTATTAAGCTCATTTTCTATCCAAAACTCAGCAATTGAATTTTATATAGCCTGGCATGAAAGTCGACCTATGAAATCGCATTCAGAAATCCTGCATAATAACTGGCACTCTATTCTGAAATTTACGTGGTGGGCAATTTGGATTGCCAGGAATTGCTGCATTTTCAAAGATCAGAGACCGTTCCCCAGGTAGTGGCTCTAAAGTCTAAATTGTGGTTCGCTGAGTCTATTAGGCAGTCGATTTCCAATCTTTCAGGAACTTTTTGTTTGGGCTCTTGCTCACAATCTCCAGGTAAATGTTTGCTAAGGGCCAAGCCTGTCGATTCCCCTTCTTGGAGGTTTCATGGGAATCAAGATTCCTTTAAAAATTTTGGTTGAATTCAGCTTCAGCGGTCATTTTTTTTTATGGTGCTTCCAAGGGGGAATCCTGGGGCTTCTGGTGCTGGAGGTCTCATTCTCTCACCCGACAAATTGACCAGTATCAGATTTAGCTAGGGTCTTGGCTCCATGTCAAATAATCAAGCTGAATGCTACAGCCTTCTTTTGGCGGTTCAGCTGGCTAAGGAGAATGGCTTTAAATCCATCCAAATCTTTGGTGACTCAGAGTTGCTAATAAAAGCTTTGAATTCAGCTGACAGCTTCAACAATTTTGCCTTAAACAGAATTCTGCAGAGAATCAGGATAATAATGAAAGATTTTGAGTTGACTGAATCTTTTCATATTCTCCGTGACTTAAATAAACTTGTTGACTCCATGGCCAACAAAGCTTGTCTTCTCTGTCAAGGGTTTCTTAGCCTTAATGGGGAAACGAGTTGTTTCCGTTCTATTCCATAACCATTCTTGATAAGATCTGTAATTTGTTTTTTTTTTTTCCGATGTTCCTCCCTCCTGGTTGGGTGAAGGGCAGCATTTGGTTCTTTTGAAAAATGTAATATGGTTGATTGGTAATTGCCAAAAAAAACCAGCATCCTTCCATAAAAATAAAATTTATCCGTTTGTGATAAAAAAAAAAACAAGCTAGTAGAGATTTGAGTGCAGAAGCCCGTGCTTTTCAGTGGACTTGTAGCACTATCAACGGCCATTGAATTTGTGTCCTTTGCACCACAACAAAGCATCAGCAAAGAAACAAGAGCATTCAAGCCTAGAGGCCTATTTGTGATCACAGAGGTAAAACATTCAATTTATGAATTTTAATTCCACTGAGATTCATCAATATAGCATTCTATGTAACTTGCAAAATGTCGATTTTGGAAGTTCACCTATAATTGCAATTGTTTTCTGAGTTGAGTTGTGTTGTAATCAAGTACATTCTCGGCTGAGACCAACGCCCTTTCATCTTCCAAGTCAAAGATTTCAATTGTTAAGTCCAGTCATAAAGGGGTGGAGTTGCAAGAAGACCTTCTTTATTTGAGTGAATCTTCAATCACAATTTATCAATGGCTCGAATAAATGGATTAGTAGAGTTATTGAACACTCTACTTCTCTCTTTTATCGACAACGCTGTAAAGGCAACAAGACAACTCTCACTCATATTCGACATTATGTACAAGATTCACGACACACACTTGAGTTTCTACAGCTTGAGTCATAGCTCCAACAAGAAGAAATACATTATAAACTTGTTCCTATTTAAAACAATCTTCTTTGTGATTCCTTTCAGCAGCTTGCGCATAATGACTCCACTTCAAAAGCACATAATCAAATAAATGGCTCCACTTCAAAAGCAAAAGAAAAAGAAGATGATGTTTTCCATACACATGTTTAGCATGTTCTTTCCAAGCCCATCATCAGGCCTTAGGAAGAAATTGTACACAATAAGCAGAGAACCAGTCTTGGATACAACAAGGAAGCGTCATTTCACATTCCTGATTACTCCAAGCCACTCCAATTTCAGAGTGTTGGGTTCTAAAAAGAAAGTTCATCTTCGCTTACTCCAATTCAAAGTTCGAAATGCCAACAATGTGATCGAAATGGCCATATGAAAGATCAATGTTTTGATCTTCACCCTTGTAAGCATTATGGAAAGCATACCCACTCTTCAAACAAATGCTTCATTTTGAAGAAACCTACAAGAGAGAAGATTCACTATGGATGGATTGCTTCTTGGCAATGGTCAACAATAGCCAAAAAGATATATGTCATACCGAAAATTTCGTTCTTGAGTAATGACACATCTTGCAGTTGAGAGATTTTCTTCTCCCCACCTTATTCCTGATAGGGGAGAATGACTGAAAAATCGAAAACAAGCGAGCTAGAACAAGTAAGCAGGAATAAGAGAGCCTGAACCAATGTCAAAGCCATAGCCAAAACCTTGTGCCAGTTGCCAAAGCCTCGAGCCAGGGCCACCTAGCCAAAGTCAGAGCTGCGGCCAGAGCCAGAGCCATGTTCCACCTAAGCATGATTTGGTTTGTGGTCTTTCTTAAACCACCATTTTCTATAGGGAACCGCTTAGCCTTCAAACCAAGTTCCAAAGAGAATCGCTAAGCAAGAACCAAAGTTAGCGCCAAGTTCTAAAGCGAACGGCTGGGTGAGAACTAGAGTTATCGCCAAGTTCCATATTTTGTGGTAATCCTTAAACCACCCATATAGTAGAAGACATCAACTTCTGCTAGTTTTTATTCAAAGAGCATCTTCAACCATTTGCAGCTCAAGATTTTAGCTCTCTACTTGGGACTCATATACACCCCTTCGGATTAAGGGGGATATGTTGGAACTTAATCTATTAGGGTTAGGTATAGACGAATAGCCTTAAGGAGTCCAAGGGACAACTTGGAATATGAAAACCAAGCATCACCGTATATTGTATAAATATATACATTCTCTTAATGGATAAGTGTGTTTTCGCGTCTAATTATATGTGTATGTGATTGTGTTTGTTTTACAATCACCAACACCTAGAAATCCTATCTTTCTTCTCCAGTAACTAAACCATTTGAAAATTCTTAAATTTAGATAACAATATAGAACTATGTTGCATGGGGACCCATCCCCCCACGAAAAAACCCCATACCCATCGTACCCACGTTTCGAGGACTTGGGGCCCCCTAAGAAATGTCCCTAATCTTTTGGGGACTTCATTTGGGACTTGAGGACTTGCTACTCGTATCCAAAACATCCCCAACAGATTTTGGGGACTTCCAAGCAGATTTTGGAGACATTCCCAGCAGATTTCAGAGATGTCCCAGGCACATCTCCAACAGATTTCAGGGACTTCTGAGCAGATGTTGGAGACATTCCAAGTAGATTTCTGAGATGTCCTCCGCAGATTTTGGAGATGTTTCAGGCATGTATCTTCAATTTTGACAATGTACATTGATGACTGAACAATATGATCATTTATATATTTCAGAGATGTCCTACGCAGATTTTGGAGATGTTTCGGGCATGTATCTTCAATTTTGACAATGGATAATGATGACTGGACAATATGATCATTTATCCCATCCATATTTTTCGTATTATTCTTAATCTAAATCTAAATCTATACAAATTAAACTCAAAAATATGGGTTGTGTATATTGCAACTCAAAATATGGGTTGTGTATGATGGATTTTGATTTGGGCTTCTGGTGATTTAATTTTGTAGCAACATCATTACAAGCAGCAAAGCCTCCATGTCAACAAACTAAGAAATGCAACAACTCAAAGGTTTGATCCTTTTAGGTATTGCTGTTGTTCTTCCCATTTTTTTGGTCATCTTAGCTCTTACATATTGTACAGAGGTGTCCAGGTGTTATTCAGGTCCAATTCTTCTCCCATCCCAACCTCAAGCACTGTGAAAACAATTGGATAGTAAAGACTTAAATTGGATACTAAACATTTAAATAAACTCCTCTTCAATATCCTTCTTAATCTAAAATATGAATCTAATATCTTTACAAAATGCAAGCATGTATATCTCAAAGTGTTTTGTAGTAGTGGCTTTCAACACAGCTGTAAAAATCTGCAGAACCTATTGAGAAGGGAATGCTTTTTAACCCAATCATCATAAACAAGAAATATAAGGAAGAAGGGTTGTTATAGAGATAAGCACTCTTCTCATAGACCCTTCATGGACCTTAATGCAGATTGAAAATAGTTAAACTTAAGTTCCTAAAGCTAAACGACATTTTGCTCACGTTCAAGTGCCAATAATAGTCACCCAGCCCTATTCTTATTTGCCTAAGCTTTTTCAGAACTAGCAAGTGTAAGGGATGTGCATAATATTATATAGTATAGAGTTTAGACTATTGTGCTTACAAGCAACTACAAAAGTTTATGGTGAATTCTAACTTGTAAAAGTTTTTTAATATATATATATATATATATATTATTGCCATCCCCAACCGGCCTTTCCCTGAAAAATTGGGGACGCACTCTAGCGATCCAAGGGACTCGTCCCTTGACCCCACCATTCCCCACCCCCAAAGCCAGTGCAACATAGTAATATAGAATAATTTACTATGTCATAATCTCCCAAGCCACAATATACATACTAGCACTCCGAAATACAATGAACTGCAGTTGGTCATATCCCAAGCCTTACACCACACAACCTTGCAGAAAAGACGTTGCATAACTCTAATTGGGTTCTCTATATTTGACCAATAGCTATTCTAGACATAAGACCATGTCCTGTGAGTAAAATACAAGTTATCTTTTGTCTTCACCTTATTACCATCTTCAAATTTTCTCCTTCAACAAAATTAAATAAAGAAGTGTTTCTTCTATGGACATAAATACCTTAAATAGTAATGTTAAATTCCTCGTGGAACAAATCTATGGATTCTGCATAAATTGTATATTATATAAATTACAATCTGAACACAAGATTTTTCCAAACCCAACAAAAAAAAGAGAAATAGATTTTCCCACCAAGATGAAAAAAACAGCAAGCAAGTGTTTAAAAATTAGAAACAATTTGTAGTTTGACACCAAAGAGGCCAAAAAACCACTCTAAAGGCTCTACATTGGTAGAGGGTCAAAATTATCATTGGAAGAAAAAGGTTGTTGAAAATGTGACATTAGCATTGCCAAAGAGGAAATATTCTCCACATTGCCAAAAGGAAAAAGTAAAATACACTGACCAAAATAGCCAGGGCTAAAGTAAAGGAAATATATATTAGATGCACCATATCTTTCTAGTAAAGAAACATTAATTTGCTGCAACTGGATGCTTACCTGGCCTTTCTGTATTCAAATTAGCCCTACGCATTGCAGACTTTGCTTCGTTTAATTTGTTGAGCTCTTCATGACGAGCTTGAGCCTCCTATGATGAAATTAAAAACAATAATTATTTGCAATGAATACTTTTTAAATGGCCAAATTCGTCATGCATCCCAGCATTTTGTGAAGACTAGAAATATTAATGTTTATATGGATTTGTACTATAAATTAAATTGTAATTCTGAAATTAGACTCTAAACAATTTCCATATTGCATTTTCAGAAAAACGTTCCATTCGATTTTGATCACAAGTTTCAAGCCAGTACAAGAGACAGAAGCAGTTCACCAAGGAGGGTATAATTGACTGATATGCAACACAATCAAAAAGCTAAAATTCAATATGTATGACCAAGAATTTCTATCCCAATCAATAATAGTAGTCATTGCATACATATTATTATGCGCCTAAACCATGTCAGCATGCATGTTCATAGTAAAATGGCATTGATGTCTTTACATTGTAACTTAAAGGTCCAATCGCATAATCTAAACTCTACTTAAAATAAGTAAGCTGATGTCCTCAAGGGCTTTATCCCATGAAATGCATGACATAAGCCCCAAACGCAACAGAAAAAAAGGACTTCAACACCGCAGGCGCACAGCTTTCGAAGGTTGTCTTTAAAATTCTTAGCATTACTCTATTCTTCCACTTGAACTGAACTATGGTTTATTCCCATAACTCATTGCTTCAAAATACATTCAAGTGTAATGTGGCATAATAAGGTTTGAAACATGATACTTAAAGAAACAGGTATACACATGTATGGGAATTGACCCTAAGACAGTTAGAAACAGAGGCCAGGAAGTAAAAACAGACCTCATCATCTTGCTTACTGCTTTGATGTTGGCGTCCCATTCTACTTTCTTCTTCTGTATTTTCAGCTTGTACCAAATCGCCCTTCTGTCCACTTGCTTCCTCAACTTTCTCCTTAGATCGAGCCATTGCAGTACAAAATTACTTGTTTCCTGATTAAATATAAACAAAACTAATCTAAACCAAATCAATGAAGACATGCTGAAAATTTTAAAACTTGAAAATATCATTGTCATTAACATTAAATGATGAATTTGCTTAGCATCCACACCGACCACATTGGCCTATCGGACATCATGACACAAAGCTTATATGTTCAGTGCTAACTAGACATGTTGTGGTACATTTATTCTAGCTCTCAGACACTGAGATCAAATTTCATATCACAAATGATGTTCTGATGCAGTGATTTTGGAATATCGACTACTGCCAAGGTGATAATGAATTTGCATTAGTATTTTTTCAAAGTTCTTATTTTACAAGATGCTTCATATTATAATATTATAACTGTGCAGCAAGCATGCCCATAGCTTCTGCTAAGAAGCTGCGGATGTTTCGCTCAAATCAGGTGGGGGTATGTATTCCGCTAAAATCACCCCGGACTTGGACCGGCGAGAAGGCCCGCCTAGGGCCAAACGTGTTTATACTATATAGGGAGATTTTAACCTTATCAGAGACCCAAAACACCCCATATTTACCAGTAGACAAGCCCAATTGACATTGGATTGGTGTGTTCATCATTGAATTTACCAGACTGGCATGTTGGATGCAATATGGGAATAGTCCTTCCGTTCGTATTTTGCGGTTACTCGGCCTAGCTGCCAAGACAGACTTCTGACTGCCTTATAAACTGTTGCTCAAAATAATTTCACAAATTGAAGTCTAATTGCGTGCCCTGCCCTGTTTGTGAAATTATGACGCCGATATCTCACAAACCCATATCGCCAACTAAATCGCATTAATAATTGATTGTTTTTCACCTGGGTTAATTTAAGGAAGCAAACCAACAGTAAAATTGTCAAAGTATGTCATCAGGTAATCTACTTTAAGCTTGACGAATGGGTTTCCAAAACGGAATAAATTAATGTATACAAAACAGAACCCCCTTTTTTAAGTTGATTTTTTACAACTCCGACAACAAGTTTGCCCCAATTTTGAAATTACAGATTTAGTTTTGGATTGCAGAATTTTCAATATTGAGGTGCCTTAAGGGAAATAGAGACCAAGGATTCGATATGAAATGTCAAAAATTACCAAGAAGACATATTTCATTGCTAAATTTAAGATTTTTCATTGCGGATAATGTCAAGTTACCGGACGAAGAGGGTGGTGTGGTAAATGATCAGACGGTTGCTGAATTCTCTTTCTTTCGGTTTAAGAAATGGCTTGCAATTTGGAAGAAAAATAATTTAAACCGAAGTGCGAAGCGATGCTGATACCATTTCACAATTATTTTAAAAAGCGTTGGTAAGCCACCCTGATACAATGAAAGGAATGCAAATTCGGCGGTGCCCCAATCCTAATCTACAGTTAAGTCCGCACGAATTCTTCACTGCTGCTGAGAGAACAATAAAAGCTCACCTGAAACAAAATTACGGGGAAGCAGAAGCGTGGCAATAGTAAAAGATGAACAAACTTGGAGGTCTAATAAAACAATTTGTCCTTCGAAATTCACAGACAAATAAAACTCCAAATAGGTCGGCAGGAAATGAATCGCATAAGGTGGGGAAGAAGATGGGCCACCCTAACTCCGAGGGGCGCTGAGGAATTTTATGATTTATCAATGGCATTCATGTGCTCATTTTTTCTATCTCTCCATTCAGAAATCCTAAAATCATTCAAATTTATTGGGATGGAATGGTTAAGTGGCCATGACGATAGTTATTATTGGTTATTAGGTTGATAGAGGTTTTTATTTGAGATTTTGGGTGGACTAGAGCTTATGCTTTTTCATTTACAGATCAGAATGAGACAAGTGTATTGTCGAGGTTGATTTTACGGTAGTCGTTCAAAATTTGAAATAAACAATTATAATAAAAGGAATATAAAAAATAATCGGTAGTAGTTGAATAGATAAGTGGGAGCAATGCATGGATAACTCATAACTGATAAATGGATAACCAACACTTCATGGTAGATAACTAAAAGATTGTGAGATTGGTTATTAGGTCGATAGACGTTTTTATTTGAGATTTGGGGTGGACTAGGGCCTATGTTTTTTCATCTACGAACGAGAATGAGACAAGTGTATTGTCAAGATTGATTCTATGGCAGTCGTTCAAAATTTGAAATGAACAATAACTGGTAGCTAGCCGAATAGATAAGTGGGAGCAATGCATGGATAACTCATAGCTGATAAATGGATAACAAACAGTTCATGGTAGATAATTAAAAGACTGTGAGATGATAAATGGATAACAGAAAGAATGCCGATGATAACATGTAGCTAGGCATGGATAACTCACGGTTGAACTCATTTAACTAGAAGAATATGAGGAATAAAAAATATTTCCAAAGTGTCTTCCATTCCATATCTATCTCTCAAATATTTGATCCCTATCAATGTGATCCAACCACAAACTATGTGGGTGTGCTAGTTATTTATTATTTGTAATGTAATGTGTAGATTTTTACAATTCATTTAGAATTGTTGTTGAAGTTTTTGGAGTCGAATTTTGTTAATTGTCTTAATGTTTTGGGTGGACATTTTACTAATCTTTAGGGAGAAATTACAAAAAAATATATTTTTAACACAAATTTGATGAGAATTCAAGTTTTGGATTAATCAGAACTCTAACTAATTTCTCATTGGATTTCAATCATTGAAAATAAGTATACTACATGATTAGAGAACTCCACAAAATGATATCACTAATGTTTTGGGTGGGCACTTTACTTTAGGGAGAAATTACAAAAAAATATATTTTTAACACAAATTTGATAAGAATTCAAGTTTTGGATTAATCAGAACTCTAACTAATTTGTCATTGGATTTCAATCATTGAAAATAAGTATACTACATGATTAGCTTGTCAATGCAAACATGAAGAATCATGTAGCGAGATTTGAATTAGATGGGAATGACAACAATTTATTCACCAGGCGTAAACATGTCACAAGTAGGATTTAAACCTAGGTGGTGTAGAGAACAACTTCTTATATTAATGATTGAAGCTACTCTCAATTCACTTTTATTATTCACCTTATCTTAGTAAACATTTTAATGTATCAACAAAGCATTAAATAGAAAAAAACCTTAGAAACAAGTTAATTGCCTAAAGTCTAGAGGTATTTGGTACGAATGAAAGTTTGTCCATTTTTAGATCACCAACCAAACATTTCAACTAACATGTTTTTTTTTAATAATATTATTGAGTCCATGCACATTTACAAATAATGTTTGGGATGATTTGAAACTTCGACACAGTTCGTACCATAAACTCCAACAACAATTATTTGTAAGTGTGCCATAAACTCCAACAACAATTATTTGTAAGTGTGCATTAACTCAACAATGTTATTGAAAAAACTATGTAGCTTGAAATGATTTGTTGCTCATCCAAAAATGGATAAACTTTCACTCGTGCCAAATACCTTTAGACCTTGGTTGGTTAACTTATTTCCAATGCTCTTTTTTATTTAACGCTTTGTTGATATATTAATTTTTTTATTAAAATATGTTGAATAATAAAATTCAATTAAGAGTAGGCTTACACGAGCTCTGCGACAACGATCTGCATGAACGAGTTTTGATGACGAACGAGCTCTTCGAGTTGAGCTATGGGCCTCGACTTCATCGTAGGCATGTCGCTCTAGGTTGTGGCAGGCTTGGTGCCTACAGGTCGCTCAGCCTTCTAGGTTGTGGCAGACCTAGCCCTTGTTGTTTCGGATTCCATAGTGGGCCCTCCTATGGGGCTATGGAGGGCGGATCTGAGCCGCCTTCTGCCTCGAACCTCAAGGTGATTGCAAGATTGATAGCTTCGCAAAACAAGAGATTCCATTGTGGATCCCCCCCTCTCGAATTTTTTCAAACGAATCGAGGACATACCTGTGGTTGCCCTGCCGTCGGAGGATACCATTCATGTGGCCCTCTCTTTAGCGGATCGCGCTCTCATCGAGCAATTCACTGGGATTTGGACGTCTCCGAAATCCATCGAGAGATGGGTCCAGAGAAATTGGAGACCTCTGATCGCCCAAAATGTGGCATCTTATTCTGTGGATCGAGGCTACTTCTTGTTTGATTTCGAATCCAAGGTTGACATGAATCTCATCTTCTGAAATGGTCCCTATTTCATGGGGCCACAAGGCCTTTACCTGAATAGGTGGATGTCGGACTTTGATCCAGAGGCAGACATCCCCAAAGTCGTCCCTGTTTGGGTCAAGCTCCTAAACTTGCCTATGCACTACTGGAATCTGAAGTCACTTAAAGCAATCAGAAATGCCATGGGAAGATTCATCGATGCGGCAAGCCCCAAGGATCAGTACGCCTATGCCTGTATCTGTTTAGAGGTGGATCTAGAAGTTGGATTACCGAAATCCATCAAGCTCACGGTGGGAACCTGGTACCACTACCAAAAGTTGGACTATGAACAACTTCCTTTCAAATGCAGAGGATGCCACGAATATGGCCATTTCCTTTGCAATTGCACTCAAAAGCAGGAGAATCAACAAGAAAAGGTGGAAGGGTGGCAAGCATTAAAGAAAAGCAAATCAAAGAATGGTCATCCGCATAAAGGTGGGAACAAGAATGCGCCGAGAATAACCCCTCAAGAGGTTTTAGAAGAGACTAGTAGTGGACCTCTGGTTATTGTAGAGGACTCCAACACTGGTGAGATTAAAGAGTCATACAAAGAAGTCGACCCTTCTTATCAACCTGAGATCCCAGATTTAGGAGCAGAGGGGGTAAAGGAAGGAGGAAATCAAGAAAATTCGAAGAAGAATCCGCTACTGATGAAGAGGAGGAAGAGGGAGGGGAAATCGAGATGGCTACACTGGGCAAGAAGAAAGCAAGAGGAAGGAAATCGACTAAGGAAGTAAGGGAACAAGCCACGTACAAGTACAAACTACAAGGCTCCCAACTAACCTTTACTTTGAAACACCAAAAATACTCACCAGCATGGGCAATTCCAGAAAGGGATTCCCTCCTCTACCAAAAGTAAGTAATGAAGGTTCTCTCCTGGAACTGTAGAGGTCTGGGAAGCAAAAATAAAGAAGAAGTTATGAAGGATATGTTCAGACTATCCCAACCAGACATTGTACTGATCCATGAGACAAAGATGGAGAAAGAAGCATTTCTCCAAGTAAGTGAAAAGTTATGGAATAAAGGAGGATGCCTCACTGTCAGCTTGAGAGGAGCCTTTGGAGAAATTGGAACGCTCTGGGATGTTCAGAAATTTGAGTTAATCGAATCCAAACAATCTCTTCACTGGATTCTTACCAAGATGTTGCACAAAGATTCCAAAACCCAGGTTAGTCTCTTTAATATTTATTCTCCTGCTTTGTATGCTGGAAAAAAAGATTGTTGGAATCTTTTGAGGGAGGAAAGGATCATTGGATCACTGGATAATTTTATTCTAGTCGGTGATCTAAATGTAACTCTGATCCAATATAGAAAAAAGGGAGGTTCTCTGGTCAGAGACCCAATAAGGGAGCAAGTTGACGAGATTATTTCAGAATGGGATCTATCTGATGTTATCCCAGATAAGGGGAAGTTCACCTGGACCAACAAGAGGCTGGTTCTGGGGCACATAGCGGCCAAACTTGATCGCTTCTTGATCCAAGACTCCTTTCTGCTTCTAGGGCTGAACGCTACCTATAAGATCCTCCCCTTTGGGGGATCATATCACAAGCCTATTATGCTGGAGATAAGGAAGGATCCGAACCTAGGACCTATCCCTTTTCGATTTAGCCCACTTTGGACCTCCCACAAAGATTTCCTGGGTATTATGTCAAAAAATGGTCTGATCCAGTCTCGGGTTCACCATTTTACATCTGGGAAGAAAAGCTGAGAAGAGTAAAAAAGGTGCTCAAGACATGGGCCAAGCTTGTTGCGTCTTCGGCTCAAAGGAAAACCAATGCCATGCTAGCTCTAGAGGTACATCGGCTTAACATGGAGGCAACCCAACTCTCAAGGAAAGATCTTGATAAAGAAGTAAGCCTTCGCCAAGAGCTACATGCGGCATGTAGGCAAGAGGAAGAGATATGGAGACAAAAATCTAGATGCCTTTGGTTTAAACCCAGGGATCGGAACACGACATATTTCCATAAACAGGCTGAGGCGAGGAGGAACTACAAAACGTTCATTTTAATTCAAATGGCTGACAATGTCATCCACGATTTTGAACAAATCAAAACGGAAGCCACTCGACATTTCAAAGCCATCTACTCTGTCGAATGCGTCAATACTCATCCAAACGTAGTGTTACTGTAGCATGTGCCTAAGTTGGTTAAAAGGAAGGAAAACAACGATCTCATGCAACGGATCACATTAGCTGATTTGAAATCATTCGTGGAGGGCATGGAGGAAGATAAGGCACCATTCCCGAACAGATTCAATGCAAGATTCATCAAAGTGTGCTAGGAAATTGTGCACAAAGATCTTTTTTTTTATGGTTTTAAAAGCTCGACAATGTGAAAGAATCGAAGGAAGCACTAACTCTACTTTCCTGGACCTTGTCCCCAAAGAAAAAGATGTTGTGATTAAAGGCAAACAAATTAAAAACCATCTTGCCCTGTATCATACCAGAGAACCAAGTGGGTTTAATTAAAGGCAGGAGAATTCGGGATAACATAATATTGGTCCAGGAGGAAATCCACTCTAGTCTAAAAATCGTGAAAAAGGAATGGCGGTGAAAATAGATTTATCCAACACATTCGACGGAGTCTGCCACCCCTTTCTCTTCCACATGATGCTAATCTTTGGATTTGATCAAGGCTTCATCCGCTAGGTCAAATCCTGTATAAACAATCCATGGATTGCTCCCCTGGTAAATGGAAGAGCAACAACCTTTTTTCAATCCTCCCGAGGCCTTAGACCAGGCTGCACGCTCTTTCTGTTGTTGTATGCAATCCAAGCCTCGGTGTTGAGTTTACAACTCGAGCAAGCTCGGATAGATCAAGATCTTATTGGCATCAAAATAGCTCGAGGAACTAAAGATATCAATGACACATAGTTTGTTGATGATACTATCTTTGTAATGTCCCGGTTTTGACCCCATTTGCATTAAAAGATACATGATGTATATATTGTAATTAATCGTGGTGTGGAGCTAAAGGCAAAATCCCCACCATCGATTTGGATGTGTTATGTTTCGGCAATGGGGATCGTTGCCGATGGTATATCGTGCTATCCGGCACATTATAGTTTTGGCATCATGTAAATATGCACATTAATTAAAATGCCTACAGCCAGCTACGGCGGTGCAATGTTAATGAAAAGGGCATGATTTTCCTAAGGATAAGGAGGGGGAATTATTAAACCTTGGGCCTATGAGGAAAATCCATGTGGCAACCACCCATTTAAACTTTTGTTGTTTGTTAGTTGGGGACAGTTATTGCTGAGTAGTGGTGGGTGTGGCAGGACTGTCAGTCCTTGCCCACGTGCCCACTCCACCAGGGAACTCTTCCTCTTCACACCGCTTGGGCAGAGAGGACTCTCCATCATTTTTCTTCCTCGTGTAAGGCTGGAGCCACGGTTACAGTCACCTGCATTTTCCTTGTGTAGGATCCATTCACACAGCAAGGAGGGGAGTCGTTTGGGCTGTCATTCCCATTTTTCTACAGAGTGGTATCTGGTGCGTTTTCCATCGGGATTTTGAGATCTATGTGTAAAAATCCCTCACATACAGATTGGGAGTCTATTTTTCTTCCCCATTGTGGTCTGTGTAAGTTTTCCTGTGGCTTCATCGTTGAGAACGTGTTGTTGTTTCCCCACGTTTGTTGGTTGTGTCTGCCTTTACGTTTTGGGCTGATGTAGGTTGTTATGGAGTCGTTTTGGCCACGATAGGGCCAAGAACGACTCAGGAATTGTTTTCCCTTGTCGCACCTATGAACAGCTTGTTTTACTGCGGTTATGCAGTGGTTGGTCTTCGAACTATATGTTGTGGGATTGGAGGTTGGGTATGCTTGAGAAACCTGGTGTTTGGGAGCCACACAAACAGATTTAGACGGCTGGCTTTCTTCTCCACAACCCCGGGATAGCAGTGGAAAGGGAAGCCAGGGCCTGAGGGACTGTGTAGCAAAAAAAGGACTGATTCCTGGTGTTGGGTGTGTGTGGGTGTCTTAGAAGTCAGGCTAGCTCTGGTGTAGGCATCCTTAGCTCTTCCATGAGCTCACCAGCTTAGCATTCAGCTTTTCCTAGCTCCTTGATGACCTGATAAACCCAACTGTGTTGACTTGGCTATTTTGTGTATCCTTGGCTATGTGTAACCCTGCTTGTCCCTTATTCCTTGGGGAATCCTGCCCAGCTCGGGGGCGGCAGTGTTGCTGAGAGATTGATGAGCATGCTGGTCTATGGTTGGGTGGAACATTGCAGCGACGTAGCTGGTTGTGGGATGAGATATTTACAAGATAAGCATTCTTAACCATTCATCTCTGCATTTATATCTATTGTTTAATGAATATGATGAACATGTTGAATTCTTGCATGAATGGATGTTTGCTTCCACTGTATGTTGAATAATTATGCATCTTAGTATATTTTCTGTTTGAAGAATTGTATATTCAGTGTTATATGCATGTTCATCTTCCTGGGGCTATTTTCTCGGATGTTTGATGATTTGGTAGCGTCCTCTTCGCCGGTCAGAGGGTCGGGAATGTTACAATCTTGTTAGGAGGAGCAATTCAGCTGATAGCGAGAAGAGTCAAGACAAAATTGGATGCCTATTGTCATGCTTTTGGCAGTAAATTAAATCTAAGGAAAAGCAAGATTTACTGTTGGAACATCAACCCAAGGGAGATGTATGGCATTTCGCGCACCTTGGGAATCAAGGGAGCAACCATTTGGGAGTCCTTTAGATATATGGGGATTCCAATCTTCAACAACAAGACGAAAGCCTCTGATTGGAATTTGTTGATTGAAAAAATCAAGAAAAAGATCCATTCCCGGGGAATGATCTGTCTAAATACAGCAGGGAAATTGGTCTTAATAAAAGTCGTTCTCAATAACTCGTCATTATATCAGTGCTCAATACTGCTTGCCCCTTCCAGAAACCTCACCAAGATTGAAAGCATGCTGAAATCCTTCCTTTGGAAAGGGGGGGAGAAATGGAGGAAAGAAATTCGCCCTCGTTAGTTGGCAGAAAATTAAATTGCCATGGATGCAAGGAGGATTACAAGTCAAAGATTTAAAATACCAAAATATGGCATTGGGAGCTAAGCTCCTCTGGAACCTATTTGATTCAAAGTCTTCATGGAGCAGCCAGGTGCTCAGACACAAGTATTTTCCAGGCCCAAAGGTAAGATTTCTTAGACTCGGAGATAGTGAACAAGCAAGTCTCTTCAATTTCCTTGTTGTGCAAGAAAGTTCAAGCCAAGTTCAGAGACGAACTCTTCTGGATACCTAGAAATGGTAAGCAGGTTAGTTTATGGTAGGACTCCATCATGGGGAAGCTGCTTCTCACCTGTCTACCTAGAATCAAACAGTGGCTTGATAATCATGGCAAGTTCACGATCTGGGATATCTCCAGTTGGGAACTCAATCCACCTTATCGCTGGATTGGCTGGGTGCTCCCAGATTGCCCTGTCATCCTAGAAGAGGAGAAGAAACGATTTTTGGAGCAGCTTGGAGGTGTTGCACCAATGGCCAGTAATTTAAAAGACACACGAGGTTGGGGCGGTTCGCTCCGGATCCTACATAGTAGCTCAAGGTTACAAATTGTTCTCTACTACTCCAAGTGTGCCAAACAATCCAAGGAGCTGGGAAATGTTATGGAATGCGAAGAGCCTGCCCAAGATCAACATGTTTAGTTGGACTCTCGTGCATGGCAGAGTGATAATAAATGATAATTTAGAAAGAAGAGGAATTGATGGTCCTTTTCATTGCCCGTTGTGTAAGGAAAACAACGAAACCAGCCTCCATTTGCTAGTCACCTGCTCCTTCGCTCGCAAGGCTTGGATGTAGCTGCTCCATTGTCAATTGGGTAACAAGGAACTTCCAAGTAGCATCCAACAGTGCTATGCTTCCTGGGATCCTATGTATCAAGGTATTATGGAAAAAAAAATTGGGTTTAAAACTTGTTAGAGGTTGTTCCCAAAGGTGATGTTTTGGACCATTTGGATTGAACGAAACCAAAGAATCTTCAAATATAAATCTCAAACTCCATAACAGATTGTCGTTAAAACACAAGCGCTCATGGGAGAAATTCTGAATGCTTCTTTAATACCAAAGAATAAGACCAAGGTTACACCAGATGAAGCTAGTTGGCTAGAAGCCTTCAAAATTTTTGATATAGACATTGATATAGCTAAAAAATCATTGGAAGTATGGGAACTAAGGATGGATCAAACCCAGTTTGAAATTTGGTTGAAAGAGAGGAAAATTTTTAAACTCTACTTTGACGGGGCTTCGAAAATGAATTTGGGTGCAGTGGGACGAGGGATCATCAATAGTCCAGAAGGGAACATCGAAAGTGAATACTAATGGAACATAGGAAATGATACTAATAACATGGCTGAAGCTTATAGTATTTGGCAAGGGCTTAAGGAATTACAAGCCAGGGGGATCGAGGAAACCATCGTGTTTGGCCACTCTCGTATAATTATACATGCCATGAATGGGGAAAAGCAAGGCCATATCTTAATGTTAGCCAGAACGATTGAAAGAATTCTATCTCTCTCAAGAACATTCAGGCATCTAGAGTTATTTCATTCTCCGTGAGTTAAATGGTGAAGCGGATCTAGCAACAAACAAAGCAATAGCATTACGCCAAAACAAGCTCTACGTTAATCTTCATCCTTGGCCAATCGTTGTTGTTGTTCTGTTGATTGGCTCCTATCCCTGTCCTCAGTCCCGTTGGATAGGTCATTCCAAGGTGTCTTTTTTTTCTTTGATTTGAATAGCTTTTAGGTAGGGTTTGAAGGTGTCTTGGCATACTACATGCCTTTTTGTTGTAAAGGATTTGTATGCCTATGAATGGCCTATTACACAGTCTTATATTTAGGCTGTCTCTTACTATGCCTCACTCAATAGTAATATTGTGCAGTCCATAGCCCTTATATTGAATATCTCATGAACCTACTTCAACGCCATCCCTTATAAGTAGTTTACTCGTTAGTCTAACCTCATAAAAGGTTTATTTAAAATAAAATAAATTATCAAATTAGTTAATTACACCGAAGGTGTTATTAAGGGGACGATTCTACTCAATCTTTCGTCGTTTGTCGATGGCGAATGAGGAGCCGCCTCCTATATTTATTAAATTTAAAAAATAATTCGTCTTTTCCAGATCGCAATCAAAGCTTATTACTGATCTTAACTTCCAAGTCTCTATCCCATTCCAAATCCCGCTTATTATTCATTGGTGTTTCATGTTGTGGTGATCTTGCATTCCCAACAAGCATCTTTTCTGCAACTTTGGATGCATTCACTATTTTTATAAGTAGTAGGAGCACGGTTCTTAATGGAGATGATATGGTTGATGCCAATGTTAAAGACATTAAAATTGGTTCTTTTTCCTTTTCATTTCGAGGTAAGGACCTTCTGAAGAATGCCTCTATGAAATTTTCAACAACGTAGACTTCCCCTTACCATTTGGACCGATAAGGCCATAACGCGGAGACCCTAAGTGAAAGTGGCTCTAGATGATCATGGTGGGCATTGTAGAGATCGTGTTGAGAGATGTTCATTTTGGTTACGTGAGAAAGCCAAAGAAGGTACAGATATCTATGGCATGCCCACTAGATTCAATGCTTGTTTAAGCAAGAGAACTAACCAGCTGAGTGTGTTGCAAGAGGCTTTAATTCGATGCCTCCTAGCTAGAGTATTCACTGTCCCAGCCTCTTCATCACCAAGGGAGCTCTCCCCTTCCACCACTCGATGCGCCATGTTTCTAAGAATGAATAGCTTCATCTATGGTTATTCAAGGATTTGATGGGAGATCATGGAAGCGCTAAAGTAGCTTATCAATACCCATGCCACACCTAAATGCCCCTTGCATCTCCTTCTCCAACGCGTACTCCTTTTACACTCCACACTTCTAACATGTACCATGTTCTGCTCCCCCGCCGATCTATCCTCCCTGAACTCTTACGACTTTCGACCCAGCCTGCAAATAATGCGGGTCTAGCTATCCATTTAGTGTTTTCGTCGGGTTGGGGAGTTGGTGAAACTATGGCAAGATGTTCATCAGTTGCAAGATTTGTTTATGGAATATGGTGTGGATGATGAGATGGAAAATGGTGAAAATATTGCTAATTTTTATGAGAAATTGCAAGAGATTGGATCTGATGCGACAGGGGAACAAGCTTCGAAGATCTTGCCTGGTTTGGGGTTCACGAAATCTACTGAGGGAATCCCCACAAAATCTTTCAGTGGAGGTTGGCATATGACGATCTCCTTGGAAAGAACTTTGTTTGTTCAGTCGACCCTTTTGTTATTGGATGAACCCACTAACCATTTGGATCTTAGAGTCGTTTTATGGCTAGAATAATATTTGGGTAGGTGGAAGAAAACACTTGTTTTCATGTCTCATGATCGTGACTTCTTGAACTTTGTTTCAACTAATATCATTCATTTCCACGACGAGAAACTTCATTTCTACAAAGGTAATTTTGACGCTTTTTAGAGTGTATACGAGCAAAAACACAAGGAGACCAATAAGACGTTTCAGGTATATGAGAAACAACTAAAAGCTGCTAAGTGTACTGGAAGTAGGGTTCAGCAGAAAAAATTCAAGGGCCGAGCAAATTTTGCTGCAAACAAAGAGACAAGAAAGAGTAAGGGGAAGAGGAAAACGGTAGATAATGATGAAGACCTTGTAGAAGCATAAACAAATGGAGAGATTATAGTGTGGAGTTTCACTTCCCATAACCTACTAAACTCACACCACCTCTTCTTTAGCTTATTGAAGCTACTTTCAGCTATCACGGAAGAGAGGTTTTTTGACTTAGTCATGTTGATGTGGGTATTGACATAGGAACACAAGTTGTAACTATTGGGTCCAATAGAGCAGGAAAATCTACTTTACGTAATCTTATTGATGGTGTTTTGCAAACTTTTTGGGAGAGGTAAGGAGGAGTCAAAACTTGAGAATTGGAAGGTATTATGAACTCTTGATTGACTTATTAACCACAAAGGAAACACATGTTCAATATATTCTTAGGTTACATCTAGAACAAGAGGTTTTTAGTAAGCAGGAGGTTGTACGTGCAAAACTAGGAAAGTTTGGAATGCCCAACCATAATCATCTTACCCCAATTGCATGGCTTTCAGAAGGTTAGAAGGAACGTGTTGTTTTCACATCAATTTCAATCGATAAAACCCATGTTATTTTGTTGGATGAACCCATAAAGTTTAAGTAGTCATCTTAGGTTCGTGTCATTTGATAATCACAACTCACATATAACCAAGTAATAATTAGTTGTGTGAGTTTAGATCGAGACATGAAGTTAATTGGTACAAAGAAAATCCATACAACAAAAGGTATTGTTTACAATATTACCTTTAAAAAAATTTCCAAAAGTTTGGAACAAGAAGCTACTAAATTTATTCATTTGCCTCATACTTCATAGACGAATTTATTTAGAAATACTCAATTGACCTTTACTTTTCAAAGGGTCCTCTACCATTATTGTAATAAGGTTATGTGAGCATTAATGAAAAATGGCCATTGAAACGGTTTCAGGCATTTAAAAATCCAATGACTGGCCTAATGCGTAAGGCTTGGATAAACCCTGTGGCCCCCACATGAGAGAGTTAGGATGGTGTAAGATAGAACAGCTTAGAAAGATATAAGTGTAATTGGGCCCTTTTCTTAGTTAAACATATGTATTTGACGAAGGGCATTTTGCTCACATCGACACATGGCCACATTGGATACACACAAAATTGAGTCACATTTGACTATGATTATAAATCAATGGATCAATTGTCAATATTTTAAGCATGCATGACTCTAACACTGGGCTTTTATTGTTTTCAAATGATGAAGATGTGGTTAGTGACATAATTAAGTGGAGAACCTATCAAGCTTGCACACAAAATAATTCTCATAATCCTCGATGTGCGGGATGCATAAGAAGTAATTTAGTATGTTGCTTCTGAATGACAAAAAAGGAATGTGCTAAATCCTACATAAAAAAACACTCCAAGGATTGCACTAGGATGTCGTATGGTTCCCTAAAGCCTCTAGGGCATTCCTATAGACAAAAAAAAAAATCAAAATGGGGTCCCATGTTGTTTTTTGACATGAGATTGTTTAGTGATCAATACAACCAATCAATTAACTTGGTGACAATCATTGCTTCGTTATGCATCACTCTAAATTGAATGATATATTAGTTGGTGACAAATATTAAGATCAACATCGCATTATTAAAATCGATTGTATTTAGTTTAATATGCAATTTCATTGTAATCATTAAATTTTGATGAAAATTAGAATAGTAACTTTATATGTAATTAAATATACAAAGAAAATAATTTGGTAAATTGTAAAGAGTATAATGTGCTACATATTTATTTTAATTAATAGAAAGTAGAGTTGTGGGATAGAAAATAGAGTTGATGGAGGTTGTTATAGAGAGGGTTGAGAAGAAAACTGATAAATTGATAATGAAACTTTTGGTTTTGCCTTCCAAGTTTTAAGTGTGCAAGAATATCTTGGCCATTACTTATGTTTACTACTCTTATTTTTTGGTTTCATTGAAAGTGTCTTATTACTCAACTACCATGACTACATAAATTAGTTAGACTTGCTTTCAACACATAAAATTATATTATGTACATACACACAACTTTCTCTCATTTTGCAACATATTAAAGTTTTCTTCGGTGTTTCATTTCACGGTTTTGTCAATCCATGCACCCTCCTTCCCAAATGAACATCCCGATGTTGATTGCAAATATAATTAGAGGAAAACTTGATCACTACCTATCCCTTTTTTCTTTTCTTAACAATTAAATAGTTTCTTGTATGAAAAAAAAACATGCAAATTTCACTTTACTTACCATCATTCACATGGGTTTCTATTTATAGCTTATTAGTATTTCCAAAAATGTATACATTTAGTTGCATATTTATACATTGGTGTATGTTTTACTTATCCAACAATTCAAAAGTACAATTCAACATTTTCTTAGCTGCTTTAACTGTGACAAGAGTGTTTTTTTCTTCACCTTCTCTTGTTTCACAATATAGAACAATTTTTCTCGACATTTCATTTCCCCGTTTTTTGGGGTATACTAATTATTTCAAGGAGACATGCCTATAGTAATGTCTAAAATACTACACTTTTTTTGAAAAAATATTGATGTCATTATGAAGGAAAAGAAATGTTGAGGTCATTATGAAGGAAAAGATTTACTATAGGAATTGTCTTACAGAGATCTTTAAAATAGTTAAGCACTTAGAAAATTTAAATATAGAAGAGGTTTAAAAGTGGGTGAAAATTAGGCTTCCTGGTTCCATTAACAAAGAAACTCATGAAAAAATTATCAAGTTAGCGTTATTTAAAAAGTAGATTTTATCAATACTTTTGGTGTTCACATATGCTATGATTTAAGGCTATCTAGTACTTATGGGATGTGTTAGTTACTCTTTTAATTTGATATTTAAGGTTATTTATTATTTTTTGATATTTTAAGGTTATTTATTATTTATATGAAGTGTTAGCTATTTTTTTAGTTTGATTCATTGTCATAACAAAAGCTATGTGGTGGTAATGTTTTTTATATTGCCACATGTCGTTGTAGGTTAATTTGACACTAAATTAGCAATTTTGCAGTAGTGAGGATTTTTTTTCAGCCAATCACTTTATTGGCAAGAAGATTTCAACATTCATTTATGTGGATTTTGTCAACATTTATTTCTCTCTCTAAAATAAATTATTCTATTAATCAACATTCATTTCAAATTATTTTATTGATCCTCCAATTTTGCATTCCCCTCTCCATGCTTCTTAGTGACGAATAAATATGCATTATGATTCTTCCATTGTTTTCAAAACTTCATATAGTTCACAGTTTAAAAAATGTTGCATAAACATAAAGATCAATGAATATGCATACACTATTAGTATTTAATAATTAAAATTGTTGAATAACTAACATGTTCTATGTTTTAAAAACATGAGAATAAATATACTTACAACAATTCTAATCTAAGCAATCCTAATATAAGCTAGAGATAAATAGATATACATACACTATTAGTATTTAATAATTAAAATGATGAATAATTAACATGTTCTATGATTTAAAAACATGAGAATAAATATATGTACAACAATTATAATCTAAGTTGGTGGCAAAATAAATGTTATAATTAAATAAATAAATTTAGAATTTTGGTTTTGAACTTTCTCAATATTTGTTTTATACATCGGCGTAGAAATGGATGGATCTGGGTATGTCACGGTAAATCTATGTTGCGGATTAAAATAAGTTGTTTCTCTTTATGTTTCTATCAACATAGAGATCAATTGATATGCATACTTTATTAGTATTAAATTTCTATCAACATAGAGATCAATTGATATACATACACTATTAGTATTTAATAATTAAAACCCTCATTGCGTGAGTTTAGGTGATGGATAAATCAGCGTGGAAGGTTAGAAAGATGGAATCATACAAACCATTAGCATCAAAGTAAGATTGATAGCTAGTCATAAAGAGATTCTACAATTCATTTAGCACTCTTGGTTGGACCTTTCTACGAAGAAGTTATGTGCATTCGCCAACATCCCATCGAAGGCCTATTTATTTTACATACGCAGTCTTCGACCAATATCAATACCCCCCACCATCTTACTTGGAATCCTTTCCATATAAAGAACAAGAGAATGTCCAGATGGAAGTTCATAGGAGGCACCCTTTCTTTTTTTTTAACATCACCAGTTGAAGTTTTTTTTATGATTATAAGAAAAAGAGAATGATTACAAATTGCAGGGCAGATTGTCCCCTAAACCAAGCAACATTCCAGCCTCCTTGTCCTTCCTTCTTTATCTTGAACCATTCAAAAGTATAGCCCATCCAATGATATCTAAATCTTTTAACAGATAGCCCAAGCTATATGAAATTGAAGTCGTGCAAACACCAAAAACAGAGTTTAGGGGATCCAAAGATCTGCACTAATTACTCTATCCTTTTCCATAACCCCGCAATTTAGGCTAGCCCCTATTTTTGCCATTCTATCAGCTTGGTGATTTTTTCCTCTCAAAACATGCAAGAAGAAAAGGAATTTAAATTCTTTGGTTAAGCATAGCAGCATTTTATGCGTCTTAAAAGAGGGAATTTTTCATTTTTTGTAAATTTTTCTAGCTTCCATGATGACAATTAAAGAGTCTTCGGTGACATTCATTTCCTCTATCCCCATTTATCTAGCCAGCTCCAAACCTTTAATTAATGCATACCATTCTGCTCCATTGTTAGTTGCCCTTCCAATTCCCTAGGCATACTCTTGTTGCTTGGTCCCTTTGTGATCGAAAATGACACCACCAGCACCTGCGAGACCTGGATTGCCTTTCGAGGCACCATAAAAAAACATAGTACTAATTCCTGAATTATTCCTCCACTTCCTTAGATCTTCTTCACTCATCCTATTATGCCAGCACGGAAGATTATGCTTCACTGCTGAGTTGTTTCTGGGGGAAGGATTCCGAAGTATGTCGCTCATACATATTCTTTCTTCCACCGAAAGAGGTCCTACTATTAAGTTTTTCATTCCCCTTGTGACTAGAGAGTCCACCCATAAGTTCTTTGCTGCGGCAGAGACTTTTTTAAAACAGGCTGCTTTTTCTTCAAATATCTCCTTGTTCCTTACATTCCAAATTTTCCAGCATACAAACCTTGGGAGGGCATCCCATGCTCTAGCAAAGTCTAGTTTTTTATTCAATGAGCCTCTATAATAGTCTTTCCAGTTGAAAAACAAATCATACCAGTTTGTTGGCAACGTGATATTCATTTTTAGATCTTTTAGAATCTCACTCCAGGCTTGCTTAGTGAAATTGCACTCTGTGAATACATGCTTTAAACTTTCTTCCTCCTCTTTGCACAAGACGCATCGAAGCGGACCTGCAATCCGTCTCTTTCTAAGGTTCTTGGTTGTCAAAGCTTTCCATTGTGCTAGGATCCAAAATAAAAAATTAACCTTCGGCAATCCATCACTATTCCAGATTTTGTTCCACTTAAATTTTTTATAAATCCTGTTCTTCTTTTTGTAGACCATTTGATAGCCTTCTTTTACTGTGTACTCACCAGCTTTCCCCCATCCTCTTTTATCTGCAATATCGATATGAATTGGTGCATGACCATGGAGAAGCATAATTAATTTTCTGTAGGCTTCCTGTAAATGCGATGGGGTCTCCACGATCTTCCAACCATTCCACCTTCCAGAAACCGTCCAATCTGATAGATCATATAACGTATTGAAATTATTATGCTCACGCAATTTTTTTAATTCATTAAGCTCTTGGCAGTTATCAGCTGGCGAGTTTGTGCTGATTTTATCATACCAAAAACAAATTCTTCTACCATTTCCAGCGATCCAGTATAGATTGCCTTTTAAAATAAAAATTGATTTTTTACATAGATCCCAAA
This sequence comes from Pseudotsuga menziesii, assembly GCA_001517045.1. Classification (NCBI taxonomy): domain Eukaryota; kingdom Viridiplantae; phylum Streptophyta; class Pinopsida; order Pinales; family Pinaceae; genus Pseudotsuga; species Pseudotsuga menziesii. The sequence goes on along the minus strand of LPNX010203363.1, from coordinate 429,996 downwards.
CCGGCGATCCAGCTCTGCTAACGTTCAACCTGTCTACACATCTGCACCTTTTCCCTGCCATATATTTCTTCTGCAATGTCGTTTTCCACCAAGATGGATGTAATGTCCTCATCTGATTAGGCATTGAGGACCAAAACCGCTAACCTATGTGATTCCCATGGGTTCGAGTGGTTACTAACAGTTAGGGAATCAACTAAAGACTGATGCCATCTACAAAAAATCTAGGGCATCAATATGTTATCACCATTAGGTCAAGGAGGGCCACCGGGGCCAAAGGCCACCGTCATGCATAACATCTAAGCATTATTTAATGATGCATGCACCCATTTAAGTCTCCATGCACATGCATGCAAGTCAACTGCAAATCAGAAATTAAAGTGACCTAATTAGGTAAAAAGTTAGGGCTTTAGCAGTTGAAAGTTATAAAAGGAAGATAAAGTGAAAGGAGACTTACTTTTTGATGATTATTGATTTTGGAGCTCTTGAGAAGCAACACAGTGTGCAGCCACAACAGTTGGGGTTGGAGACGACATCTTCAACTAACATGGTTTCGGCAGTGAGATATCTGCCCTAGTCTCATCCAGGGTAAGCTATCCAGGTTCACCATCTGCTCTTCAATTTATTCACAGTTATCCAGTATCCATTAGAGATTCTTTGTAGGGGCACATGTGCAGTCGTAAGGGGTTTTCAGCTGGAAAGCCCAAATCATTCGCTGGCTCTTCAGATCTCAGTTTACCTTCGAAACCCATGCACCATTCTCATCTTCGATATCATACTCTAGTACCCAGTGATTATCAGATCCAGTCTTGCTCATCCTGAGCATTTATCATCCATTTCGGGATCAGGAGGGTGTGAGCAGCTGAACCTCCAGAACAATTCGCTAGCCTACCTAGAGACCTCAAAATTTCCGCATGTACCTGGCATTCTCTCTGGCACGGGAAGACTATCAATCCTGCAAATTCTTAGCTTCATCGGACACCTCCTTCACTGAAAACGTCACCCTTAGCTGATTTGGGGTTCGTGCTGCTGGGGTATCACCGGAAGCAAAAGATACCAGGTCACCTCTGATTCAACTCTTGATGGATGCATATTCTCTCAGGAGCATTCCAGCCAGCTTATCAATGGTAAGTGTTCATTCTATCCTACAAACCCTAATCCTAATTTTAGCTATAAAATAGGGAATTTTGAATGGCAGTTTGCATTCCCGGCTGTTTTAGTATATTTGCATAGAATTAGAAAATATCAAGATTTGGGATATTACAGTGGTATCAAAGCTATCTTTTTGGTCGGCTGTGGGCTTAAGAAATGAGAAATAAATGAATACAGAAGGAGACCCTTTCGTAACCTATAGGAAAAGAAGGAGTATATACACAGGGAATTTTGAGGATATTAGCTCAGACATGGAACAAACAGGTATACACTCTGACAAGGGAAGGGAACGGGAGAAGAGGAGGAAAGGATGGAGTTTCGCAACTTAGTATTTGCATTGCAAGACTTAGCCAAAGGACAAAAAGATGTACTCAATGCAATCAACAGATTATCTGCGAAACCAGAAATAGGTAACAATAGTACACCTCCCTCACCGATAAATTGAGGATCTACAAGCAGCAGTGGAAAGGTTGTGTACACCAATATACATGATACACCACACAGATATAGTAGACCTTCCAACAGGCCTACTATGCCTCACTTCTTGGCAGATGCAGTAGGTGGTCCAGTCATGCAGGTAGAGCCTAGCAAACCTTTTGCGGCTTCTTTGCAGGAATACAGGGACTTAGAGGATGAGTTTCATGCTGCCATATCTTTCTTGGATTTTTGCAACATGAAGAGTAGGAACAGGCCCAGGAATTTCAACAAGGGATTCAATCACAACTATGAGTTGCAGAAGACCATGGCCAGGTTGACCATCCCAAACTTTGATGGGAATCGCAGAGGTTCAATGAGGATATGGGTTCAAAAGTTGGATACCTATTTCCAACTCAATCCCATGACAGAGACAGATGCCATTAAATTGGCTACACTCCACCTGGACGGAGAGGCTCACAAGTGGTGTTACCACGGATTGGTGACATTGGGTCACAACACCATACACTCCTACGGTGAGTTCACTCAGAAGCTCATGGAGCGGTTTGATAGGAAGGATCCAGAGATACATTTCAGGGAGTTGGCTCAACTCAAACAGACAGGCAATGTAGAAGCCTTCATCTCAGGATTCCAGAGGATAGCAGTCATGGTAACAGATGTGTCAGAGAGAAGGCTGACTATGTTATTCACTGAGGCCCTAACAGAGCCACTACGTGGATGGGTGAAAGCCTACAAACCCCCCACTCTGCAAGATGCCATTAGTAGAGCCAGAGATCTACAGGATTCAATCCCAAAGAACAGGTTCCCGCTCAAAACCAACTTTCCTGTTAGGGACAAGAACAAGAAACCTTTCCAGCAGGATGTTCCTAATAAAACATGGCTAGACTAGGACACTAGAAAAGACTTGAGGAGGAAGAAACTATGTTTCACTTGTCAGGAACCATGGGTTCCAGGACACAGGTGTGCAGGGAAGGCGAAGGCTTACTACATTGAAGTATATTCAGACAGTGATGAGGATGACTATGAGCAGGAAGCTATAGAAGAACTACGGGAAGTTGAGGAAAAATCACTCCAAGTTGATACACCAGAGGGAGTCATTACTACATTATCTGGAGTACTAAGATTCCATACTCTCAGGGTCAGAGGAGTAGTCCAAGGTCACAGACTAGGAGTATTGATTGATGGGGGAGCAACCCACAATTTCATTGACTCTTCTTAGGTAGCCAAGAGAGGTATTCAGACCGAGAAGTTCGAAGGATTCACTGTAGTAGTAGCCGGGAACTCCAACATGGAGTGCAACTACTAGATTCCAAAATTTAATGTCACATTAGGTAACTATTAGATGACAGATTCATTCTATGTAGTAGATGTATCAGATACTCATGTAGTATTGGGTGTTTAGTGGCTTTATTCAATAGGGAAATCCACTACAGACTACCGGGCAATGGAAATGGAATTCCAGGGGCCAGATGACAAACGGGTAGTTTTGAGGGGCATGAACACTTATCCCCCAAAACTGGTCTTGTCATAGAGAATGGAGGCAGTACTCAGACAAGATGATATAGAATGGACTGCAGAATGTTTTATCACCTTTAGGAAACCCCTAGAAACCAGCACACAACACCCAAGTGACATTCAGGCCTTGTTATAGAAGCATGAAAAGGTATTTTGAGACCTTCCATTAGGTAGACCACCAAACCGAGGCTTTGAACACATTATTGAGCTAGAGGAGGGACACAAGCAGTCATCACCACTCCTTATCGGCATTCCAAAAGATACAAGGATGAGATCGAGAAAACGATCAAATAATTACTGGAGCTTGGATACATTCGGCCCAGTTCTAGCGCCTTCGCATCTTCAATAGTCTTGGTCAAGAAGAAGGATGGTACACTGGGAATGTGCATCGACTATCGAGCACTCAACAAAAATACCATTAAGAACAGGTATCCCATCCCTAGAATTGATGAACTCATGGACAAACTTCGGGGTGCCAAATACTTCTCCAAGATTGATCTTCGCTCGGGGTACCATCAGATTCGAGTAAGGGACCAAGACATCTCCAAAACAACTTTTCATTGTCACTACAGTGACTATGAGTTTTTGGTCATGCCTTTTGGACTTACCAATGCTCCAGCCACTTTTCAGTCGTGCATGAACCATACCTTTAGAGTTCAGCCACGTAAGTTTTTGCTAGTATTCTCTGATGACATCCCGATTTACAACAAAACATGGGAGGAGCATCTGAAACACCTGGACGAAGTACTGAGCATTCTAGAAGAACACTCGCTTTACGCAAAAATGTCCAAGTGTGAATTTGGCATGAAGGAAATGTTGTACCTAGGGCACATAATTAGTGAGAAAGGAGTACAGGTTGACATGGAGAAAATCCGAGCTATCAAAGATTGGCCCATGCCAAAAATAGTCATAGAATTGAGAGGTTTCTTAGGTCTGTGCACTTATTACCGAAGGTATGTTAAGGGATTATTCCAATTGGCAGCACCCCTCACAGATCTCACAAAGAAGGGAGCATTCACCTGGACAGAACTAGCACATAAAACTTTCGAGGAGATGAAAGTCATTATGAGTTCTTGTCCAGTTTTAGCATTACCAGACTTCTCACAACCATTTGTAGTAGAATGTGATGCCTCAGGGGAAGGGCTAGGAGCAGTATTGATGCAAAATCATCACCCTATTGCATTTGAGAGCCGTAAACTAAAGAACTACGAGTGCCACTACTCCATATATGACAAATAAATTCTAGCCATCTTACATGCTCTCACTAAGTTTAGACAGTACCTAGTGGGCAGTAAGTTCAAAATCAAAACAGATCATAACAGCCTCAAGTATTTCTTGGAGCAGAAGGAACTGAATGAGCGCCAACAGAAATGGGTCAGCAAAGTACAAGCCTACGATTTTGAGATCGAGTATGTAAAAGGTAAGAATAATGTAGTAGCTGATGCATTATACAGGCGACCCACCTCACTATCTCTCATGAGTCTATCCACAGATTGGAGGGCACTTCTCTTAGTAGAATACTCCAAAAATAAATTCGCTTGCGAATTATTGGATGGACAAATTCAGGATGACAGGTATAGGATTGTCGATGACATCATCTATTACAAAAACAAGATATACCTCATCCTAGAATCCACTTTGAGGAAAAAGATCATACAGGCAACACACGACTCTCCATCATCAGGACATCAGGGTTTCTTGAAGACCTACAGACATATCCGAGAGAGGTTCTCATGGAAGGGCCTTAAAGGGGAAGTTATGCAGCACGTATGGGAATGTAGCATTTGTCAATAGAAAAAGATTGAGAACATCCATCCAACAGGGTTGCTTCAGCCACTACCAATTCCAGAACAAAAGTGGGAAAGTGTCTCTATGGACTTCATTACAGGATTTCCCAAGGTCTAAGGGCGAGATTGTTTATATGTTGTAGTTGATAGACTGACCAAGTTTGCACATTTCTTTTCTATATCATCTAATTAGTCTACAGCTCAAGTAGCTGAGTTATTCTTCAGGGAGGTCTTCAAGTTACACAGGTTACCTAAGACCATTGTCAGTGATCAGGATAGTAGATTCACAGGTGCCTTCTGGCGGGAACTATTCAGATTAGTGGGGACCGAACTAGCTACCAGCATGAGTTATCATCCCCAAAGCGATGGACAAACTGAAATTGTCAACAAGTGGATTGAAGGATATTTGAGAAACTACGTAACAGGGCAGCAGCGAACCTGGATTAAATGGCTACACTTATGGGAGTACTGCTACAATACTACCTATCACATGTCTATTAGGATGACACCTTTTAAGACATTATATGGCTACGAGCCCTTGGACTATGCAAATTTAGCATTCGGAGACAGTAGGGCTCCTAAGGCAAAGGATTGTATACAAAGTAGTCAGGATATTCTTAAAATCTTGAAGGAAAACTTACAGACAGCCCAGAATCAACATAATTTATATGCAGACAAACACAGGGTTGAGCGGAGCTTTGAGGTAAGGGATTTGGTATACTTAAGGCTCCAACCTTACAGACAGTCTTCGCTTAAGAAGAAAGGATCGAAAAAGTTAAAACCTTGCTTCGGATTGGATACAAAGCAGTCAGGATATTCTTAAAATCTTGAAGGAAAACATACATACAGCCCAGAATCAACATAATTTATATGCAGACAAACACAGGGTTGAGCGGAGCTTTGAGGTAGGGGATTTGGTATACTTAAGGCTCCAACCTTATAGACAGTCTTCGCTTAAGAAGAAAGGATCGAAAAAGTTAAAACCTTGCTTCTATGGACCCTACAGAATAATCAGGAAGGTGGGAGAGGTGGCATACGAACTAGAGCTACCACATGAAAGTAAAATTCACAATGTATTCCATGTGTCCAACCTGAAAAAGACCCTTGGGAAACACATTGCTCCATCAACATAGGTACCTCCTTTAGATGATGAAGGACTACTCATACTGATTCCTGGACGGATCATACAGACTAGAGAAAGGAAACTTAGGAACCGGGTAATTAGGGAATACTTGGTTCAATGGAAAGAACTACCGCCAGAGGATGCCACATGGGAATATGAACAGCTATTGCAACATCTCAATTTGCAGTTGCTTGAGGACAAGCAATCTCAAGTGGGGAGGACTGTAATGTCCTCATCTGATTAGGCATTGAGGACCAAAATCGCTAACCTATGTGATTCCTATGGGTTCAAGCGATTACTGACAGTTAGGGAATCAACTAAAGACTGATGCCATCTACAAAAAATCTAGGGCATCAATAGGTTATCAACATTAGGTCAAGGAGGGCCATCGGGGATAAAGGCCATCGTCATGCATGACATCTAAGCATTATTTAATGATGCATGCACTCATTTAAGTCTCCATGTGCATGCATGCAAGTCAACTAAAAATTAGAAATTAAAGTGACCTAATTAGGTCAAAAGTTAGGGTTTTCGCAATTGCAAGTTATAAAAGGAAGATAAAGTGAAAGGAGACTTAATTTTTTATGATTATTGATTTTGGAGCTCTTGAGTAGTAGCACAGCATGCGACCACAGCAGTTGGGGTTGGAAACGATGTCTTCAACTAACGGGGTTTCGATAGTGAGATATCTGCCCTATTCTCATCCAGGGTAAGCCATCCAAGTTCACCATCTGCTCTTCAATTTATTCACAATTATCCAGTATCCATCAGAGATTGTTTGCAAGGGCACGTGTGCAACCCTAAGGGGTTTTCAGCTGGAAAGCCCAAATCATTTGCTAGGTCTTCAGATCTCAATTTACCTTCGAAACCCAGGCACCATTCTCATCTTCGGTATCATACTCCACACCCGGTAATTATCAGATCCGGTCTTGCTCATCCTGAGCAGTTATCATCCATTTCGAGATCAGGAGGGCGTGAGCAGCTGAACCTCCAGAACAATTCGCTATCCTGCATAGAGACCTCAGAATTTCTGCATGTGCCAGTCATTCTCTCCGGCATGGCAAGACTATCAATCCTGCAAATTCTCGGCTTCATCGGACACCTCCTTCACTGAAAACGTCACCTTTAGCTGATTTGGGGTTCGTGCTGCTGGGATGTCACCGGAAGCAAAAGATAACAATTCACCTCCGATTCAGCTCTTGATGCATGCATATTCTCTCAGGAGCATTCCAGCTAGCTTATCAGTGGTAAGTGTTCATTCTATCCTACAAACCCTAACCCTAATTTTAGCTATAAAATAGGGAATTTTGCATGGCAGTTTGCATGCCCGACTGTTTTAGTATATTTTCATAGAATTAGAAAATATCGGGATTTTGGATATTACAATGGATCTCTAGTACATACTCGCCACAGAATTTTTGCTCCAAGGGCCAAATTCATGTCATGTGGGTCTCTTATTCCCACACCATCAAAATGTTTTGGACTGCACAACACATCCCAGGCGACCAAGTTGAATTTCTTTTTGTTGTTCGTCATACCTCCTTGCCATAGAAAATTCCACATTACTCCATTTATTTCCTGGATAATACTCTGAGGAGCTAGTGAGATGGAGCATAGGTAGATCGATTGAGCTGCTAGGACATCTTTGATTAGGACTATCTTGCCTGCTGGGTTGAGCCACTTGGATCCCCACACATTAATTTTCCTTTTGAGATTCTCTATCAGTCCACGCCAGTCAGCCTTCTTTTTTTTTCCCTTGAAGATGGGGACACCCAGGTAGTTAAATGAGTTTCAGGCAGTATTCCCTTCAAAGCCAAGAATATGTGCGATCCTTGCCATAACTCCAGGAGTGTAGTTCCATCCATAAATTTTGGATTTATTAACATTCAACATACCATCTGTAGCTTTAAGAAAGGTGGAGATCACACTTTTGAATCTTTTTGCAATGATGGTGGATGCTCCTCCCAGCAAGATCATAGGAGGCACCCTTTTGCTTGATATTTTTTTCTTAATTTTGGATTTCTTTGTTCTCTAGTACTTAATTTTAAATGTATGTTAATTTTGGTTATACCTTTGTAATATAATTTTGGAAACATTGGTATCTTTGGAGGTATTTAGCTCATAAAAATGTGAGAAGTTGAAGAGGATACAAGGGTTCACGCATTGTGCAAAATGTTTTGGTTGTTGCATTGGGTCCTTTGAGTTAGAAGAATTGCCAAGTATTGAGGCATTGGTATCTTTAGAGGAGTTGGGGGTAGATAGATGTGTGAAGCTGAAGAGGATACAGAGGTTGGCACATTGTACAAAGTTTCGGTTGTATCATTGTTTCGATTTCCACTGGGATCAAAGCTCATGACCATATATATATATATAACACCTATAAGAGTGTTAGAATTTCAGAAGTGAAAAAAAAATACTCCAAACTATTATTCAAAATTTTATTTATAAAGCTGAAAATTACATAGCAAACCCATCCAGAGTGACGATGGACAAATTTTGCTACCAAATAAATATTTACTTACATAACCCTGTCAATTACCAAACAAATTCTTATTAAAAAAAAGGCCTTTTACATATCTAATCAATAATTTACAATTTCCAAAATAAACAAAGCAAACCGAATTTTTTGTGAATGTTTGATTGAATTCCTTATTGCATAATTATTTCACAGTTTGAAAGGATGGTAATCTCTTTCAGAATTAACCTCAGGTTATCACAATCGCTAAAATCGAAATACCTTAGATTTTTTAACTTTACTATTTTTGAGGGCATCGATTTGAGCTTCATACAATGACTCAGGTTCACAAACTAAAGGGAAGAGAGATTACCTATGCGTTCATCCACATTTTAAATTTCAGTCCAACTCAAATTTAGAAATTTAAGTTGTCTCCGTTCCCATAATGATAATGTAATTGACTTCACTTGTGTACCGCCTAAATCCAACACCCGCATGGAAGTGAGCCCGCGTAGAAAAGCTTCTGGAATTTCTTTCAATTCCAATTTTCTGAGGAATAGAGTCACCACCAAATATGGAAACACTGATATCTTTGGAGGGCTTTCACTCATATGAATGTCTGACACTGACAAGGATACAGGGTTGGCACATTGTACAAATCTGGGGTGCTTTTGAGTTACCATCCAGTTTAACTTTTAATCTTCCCCATCCACAGCCATCCAAACATGATTTATTTGTTTGCTCTCACATGGTTTTCCAGAAATGAGAGTCATGTGTGATCCCATGATAAATATGGGACAAGATAATAAACGATGAATATTGCAATTAACATTTTTATTCTAAAAGCATAATAATGTCTTGTTTAGGTAATTTGAAGTATTTGTAGTATATGAGGTGTAATATTTGATCTGTATCATTTGCACATGAAAATGTTGGTGGGTATCACTCTCTAAAATTGTTTCATAAATAATTACATTGTTCCAAGAAGCAATTATGCAATATATAAATAGGTTGAGCAGTAGAAAAGGTGCAAGAAACAAACCTATATTCTTAGATAGTTATCCCGTTATTTATAGCCTGTGAACATGATGGATTCCTGAATGTACACCATATTTTAACTTGATTGCATAAATATGACAATAGATGGAGATATAAAAACCTAGGTTAACCATCTTCATAAACCCCATTTTGCAGGCTCCATAGGCTGGTAACTAATTTTTATCTCTCTAGTTCCACAAGAAAGCATCAGACACTTTTCCAAGACCTCCTCTTTTGAATCTAGATCCACTAGACCTCCTCTTTTGAATCTAGAAACTTGAATGCCTGAATCAATGGCCAATATTTAGTACTTCCTCCCGATGGTTTTTCTTCGCAAGTAAGAGCTTCTTTGGTGAGGTGGTTTATCACAAGTAACATATGGAAAGTACCATGTAAAAAATTATTTTTAATAGTAATCAAAATTATTTACATGTAAACACAATCAAAACATCAAACAGTATTGTAAAAGAATAAGAATCTGTAAAAATATAATATTGATCGAAACATGAAATGAGCATCAAATAGTTTAGAAGGATTATTGCATTGTTCACTGCAACTCCCGTCTATAGTGTTGTATATATCAAAGCAATAAGGAGGAAAAAATGGTCGAAGCAGTGGAAGTTCCAATGCAGACATAAAAAAAAAGTGTATGCATATACACATTAATTGCATCATTTCCCAGCAAAGATATTTAGAATGTTAAGTTAACTGGAATGGAGATTAATGGCCTAGTATGCATCAAATGATATAAAATTTATCTCGAAACTCGAGAAGATGACAGGATATTGTAAATTGATATCATATGTGGGAATCACAACTTTGGCTACTATCTTGATTAATCTTTTACTCATCAATTCATGTTTGATCATTGCATGGAGGGGATGCCCAAAATATTTGGGTCTTGTGACATAACGCATATTGGTTGGAAGAAATAGTTTTTTGTGAAAAACACAGTTAGATAGTAATAATATTCACTAATAATGCACCTTTCTCATATCTACAATTTTGTTTCTGAATTGATCCAACTCAATGATATGATTTATGGTTCAATGTTTAAAGGCTCTTTTGATATTTTTGAGGTTGTTTCCTCGTACAGTCATATAAACCCCATCGCTTCCTAACTTCATAATGAAATTCAATTGATGGTCATCAATACCACAACCATTGCAAGAAGGACAGAGGCGGGAATCCACAAAGGAAAACCAAACATGATGTGGGGAACTACTGATGAAAACCGAACAGTTCATCTGGATTTTTAGATTTAGTATTCCCACCAATGGAAACTGAAATAACCTCTAGTGGAAATTGAAATTGAAAAATAGCCACGAGTGGAGATAGAGATATTGAAGCAGGCTATAGTTGGAAACTAAAACACTGGGAAAACCAAACGGACCACTACACAAGAGTCTCTCCTACCATTTCTTCACGCGATAGACTCAGATGATACATTACAAATAAGCAAAAGCAACCCTATATTTAAATGTATTGTTGCTCCCACTTGCCAAGCAATAGGAACTTTAGTTGCTAGTTTTGAGTTAACAAAGTAAAATTTGGGTACCGATGCTACAAATGTATAGTCCCACCAGTAGTTGGCCTTCCAGGGTTCCAACCCGCTGAAGAAACAAAAGGCGAATCCACTGGGGAACGATCACACCTGTCGTCGGTGGATTTACGGCTGGATAAGGCCCAAGAGATGGAAGAATGATAGTGGGACTCAAACCTAAGACCATAATTAAACAACTCAACTTTGTTAGCATATACTTTGTAATTCATCAATAAAAATATGAGGTTGTAAGGCAAAAAGAAAAAGAGTAAACCTGGAGACTAGCCATTGGAGAAGGAGTAAGCGTAGGTCCTCCACTTGTAGCAGCGCTTGGGAGCCCTGCAACTGGAAGAATCGGCTGCAATGCTCAAGGCTACTCTAGAAGGTGCATAGTGTAGTCTGTGGTGTAATGCATATTGAAGGGGTTGCTTAGTTTCTCTACCGAAAGTGCTTATTTACACCTGAAGATCTTGATAAAAATAAACTTATTTACAGTAGGAAATCCTCCATTAGTTGTTGATGCGATGCTATAACTGATGAAAATAAGCTTATTTAATAGCAAGAGATCCTCCATCTGTTGTTGTTGCAACTACAAGGTTGATGCTACAGTTGCAGGACATGCAGATGCCAAATAACAGATGTCGATTACACTACATCGAAAACCGCACCCATCAAAAAATGGCATGCCAGCTACTCCATGCAAAAGGTGAATCCTGCACCTCGACTGCAGCTAAGCCATAAAAAGGGAAAATCCAACAAGTGTGGATTGTCAGATAAATAAAACATGAATTCATGCAATAAGGCATAGACATCTGCCATTAAATTATGGTTGTATGGAACGCCTTCAAAAACCACCTCGAATTCCTTGTGAATGGCCTAAACAACATTAAAATAGGTTGACGTCTTCCCTCCGCTCCATGGTGTGAAACAAATAATGAGGAAAACGCCAACCTAAATCAATCAATCAAACACTAAAAAATGTTTAAAATTGTTAATTTTTTTAAATTTCATTTCCTATGGTTTGGGCTATAGTTTCTTTACAAATTTAAACACAACCCTGAAATAATGTCCTCAACTGAAAACTATATGTCGGGGACATAATAAATAATCATAATGGGGTGTAAAATAATAACAAAAATGATAATAATACAAACTCAATAATAATTGGTCTAAAAATATTTATGTTGAATTCAGATTTATCAAGTGTTGAGAGGGATCAATTTTCTTAAGGTGAATTTTTTATTATCGATGTGTAAAAGTTTAAGATAAAAAAAATTACACCTTAATAAATTTGATCCCTATCGATGCTTAACAAATCTGAATTTAAGATGGATCTATGTTGGTTTTAATTTTTTATAGTTTTTTTGTGTAAATTTTAAATTGAGTCGACATATGTTGTCCAAAAGTTTTTTATTGTTTTTGTTGTCATGTACGTTATGTGCATGACACCATATCCCTCATATTATATTATATAGTGCATCACTACTCTTGGTACAACAAGATAGAGCTATGGAGAAACTAAGTCCATCCCTATGTTAGAATGGAAAGCAGTATAGAAATTGATGTATCCATTAAAATTTGTATACAAGATGGAAGTAAGTCTACATTATTTTTTTCCCTATAAAAAAAATCACAATCCATAATTCTATTATACAAAATCATGAACCATATTATTTATAGGCAATAATGTCGTACAAAATATTGGTCATATAGATCTTCATAAAAAAAAAAAACTNAAAATCACAATCCATAATTCTATTATACAAAATCATGAACCATATTATTTATAGGCAATAATGTCGTACAAAATATTGGTCATATAGATCTTCATAAAAAAAAAAACTCCTTCAGTTCTAGAAATAACTAATTTATTGCTTACACATTTGCAGAAATGCTTCTATATATCAATCATTACATAATTAATAACAACCCCGTTATGGGCATATCAGATCAATGAATGGTCCAGGATCCAACTCCTTGATATATTATTTGTCACATAGCCATAGCTGAGAAGTTTCGTCGATTAATGCAAGACCCTACTTGGATAAAAGATCACACTGAAGGTTCCTTTCCCTCTAAACATGATGAAAAGAGATACGATGGAAGAGCATCAATAGTCTTTGTATATCTACCATGATAGGGGCCAAGTATATGTTCCTTAATAGAAACTTATTATTAAGCCATTCAATCACCAGTTTGGAGTCCCCATAGACCTGTAAGCAATGAATCTTCAAGTTGACAACAAGCTTCAAAGATAAAGAATGGTACATAATTCTGCCATATTATTAGATGCAAGGCCAATGTTTGCAGCAAATTGATGCCATAAGGATTCAGATGAGAATATCACACCACCCAGTCCACCCACACTAGGATCCCCTACAACTGCACCATCAAAGAAACACCAAGCATGTGACTTGTCAATATGTTCTAGAATGATGATCCTTGAAGGATTACACATAGAAATTTGAGGAAAGTGATCCAAAATTGTGAGTCGCTTAATCGCGTATACAATAGGAGGGATATGTGTGTCATGAAAAATGGCATAGTTTCGAGCCCTCAAAGCAGCCCATATGAGAAGAGATGGTAGTGCTCTAAAAGACTGAAAATATGGAGTGTTCATCCATATCCAAAAAGTATCACATAAATCAGTGCCTTCCCAGGTGAAGGGAGTACGTGTAAGCTATGAAACATATTCCCGCATATCATACATATAGGAGCATCCTGTGAAAATGTGCGACAGTTCATGTCCATGAATGAGACATAATGGGTATCTGCCTGAACCACTCATATATAGCTTATTAAGATGCTCCTAGATAGGTACCTTGCCAGCCATTAAAAGCCACATGAATAATTTAGCTTTAAGTGGGCAATGTAACTTCCAAACCTGGGCTATCCACCAGTCTGGCTCTGAATAATCCTCTTCTTCACGTAAAGTAAGGTAACCCAACTTAGGTACATAGGTTCCCCCACATGGATTAGTGGCCCATCTCATGATATCCTCATTGTTCAAAATATGAATGTGACATCTCTCAAGTTCTTGTATGTAGCCGTCCCAAATTTATTTGTCAACATTAATAAGCCCCAAGTAGTCAAACAAGAGCCACACCTAGTGAAAAGGCATAGATAGTCTATGGTCAATGATCTGGTGAAGAAAAATGTAATCTGAATATGTAAGTTGTTCTATCATATTTTCTAGCAATCTACAATCTATCCTTGATGCTATCCATCTATCAAACCCTAGACGAAAGAGATTACCATTACCAATACTCCATGAGATCCAATTCGCAATAAGATCAAATGTAGTTGATATAGATTTCCAAAAAATAGAGGCATGTCAATGATGGTTGTCATGAGATCTGAGCCAGTATTGTATAGACAAAGGATAGATTTATTTCTAATGAATCACTTTTACCCAAAGTCCATTGTAGGTAAGAAGGCACATGTGCAAGAGTGACCTAATAAAATGTTAGACCATCCATAATAGATTTAAGTAGAATAAAAAAATCTGCCCTTGTCAGAAAAAAATTGCACCATTGTTTAATCTTAGCATCAATTCTTTTGATCATCCACTACCAATAAGCTTTAGACTAGTCGTTGGGTCTGATAGTGATGCCTAGATACTTAAGACCATTTGACACATCACATATCTCAAAATTCTAGAGTTCATAAATCCATTCAGTCAGTTGCTCAACAATATGAATGAAAGATAAAGAGGATTTCCTCATGTTGCAAGACATACCTGTAGTAGCTGAAAAGAGCTTGAGAATATCATAAAATTTTGGCATCTCCCTTCTAGAGGAGAACCATCCAAGAACAAGAGTATATAATCAACAAATAGAGGTGGGTTATATAGATGGAATTCCCAAATTTGAAACCCCTCAAACTACTATTTTATCTTGCAAATATGATAATTCAGCTAAGACATTCCATAATGAGAAAATAAAGGAGTGGTGCAAGAGGACAACCCTAGCATAGACCACTGCCAAGTCTAAAAAAGGATGAAGCAAATCCATTAATCAAGACTACGAAGCTCATCGATTGAGTACATGAGAGAATCTATTTAACCATGGAGAGCTCAACCATAATTTGTAAAAGAGCAAGCCTTAGGAAAGTCCAATTCCCCATGTCGTAAGATTTGGTAAGATCAACTTTGATGATCACTGTAGGTGATCTATAAACCTTAGCGAAGTGAAGAACCTCTTGAGTGGTACCTATAGCATCATGGATCTATCTCCCTTCAAGAAAAGCAAATTTATCAGGAGAGATGCCTTTGGACACAATAGCCTTTAGACGAAAATCAATAACTCTGGCTATAAGCTTATATATAAGATTACATAGCGAGATAGGCCTAAGATCATCCATTCGCTTAATTTTATCATTTTTAGGGATCATAGTTAAAAATGTAGTGTTAGAAGAGAAAATTCAGCCCTTAGACCTGGATTCCTCAACAACGCTATGCAAATCATTACCAATAACATCAAACATACCAGTGTAAAATTCAATCGACCATCCATCTGGGCCCAAACTCTTATCCAGGTGCATAGTTTTGATGGCATGCAATAATTCTTCTTCATAATAGGGGCATTAAGAGAGATATTTTGTTCATCAAATACAATCCTCGGCATGTGTTCCAGAACCCCCATCATGGTGTCAATAGGAGCTTCCCTATCTTCCTTGTAAATCCTATCAAAATGTCAAACACTGGCGTTCACAATGTCATGAAAACCTGAGACCATCATATGATTATGATCCTCGATTTACCAGATGGAGTTCAAGTGAATTTTATATTTTACAAAATTATGGAAGTACTTGGAATTATTATCATCATATTGTAACCATAGAGCCCTACTTTTGAGTTAAATAGTTGCTTCCTCTTGTAATAACATCTTTCTTTTCTGAGTCTCCAAGCAGAGGATATGTGCTCGTTGATCATTTGAGATAAAGCTGGCTGAATTGGACTGATAGAAAGTGGTAAGATGGTCTTCAATAGTTTAGTGATCTCATATCCTACACTATCAAAATTCTATACTCCAAGATAGGGTCTAAGCCTTAAGGTTCTTTATTGTTTAGAAACTGAATGATTGCAGATGAATGTTCCACATCACTGAAAGGAACCCAGTTAGATTTGACCAATTGGTGAAATTCAACCTCTTCTAACCAAGCCACATTGAATTTAAAAGGAGCATGGGGATTTCTTGGATCCCCTTTCAATTCCAGGAAAATAGCAAAATGATCTGACTCAATGTCATTACCCACCCACTATCTAATCAGAGGAACCACATCCATCATATGCTCATTAATAAGGAAACAATCCAATCTTTTAGCAACAGATTAAAGTCCAATGCGCTTATTTCTCCATGAGGGTTTAAGTATAGTTGAAGTAATATTAAAAAGGACCATATCCTCAAATAGCTTAGAAAATTAATCTATTAATGGGTCCTTTTGTCCATTAGTCCCCCATATTTATGAATCCCCAATAGATAAGTTCAGGTTCCCAGTAAGAATAAAATTACTAGAGTTGTGGAAAACTGCAGATGATAACCTTCATAGTATAATGTCCTCTGAGAGTGCAGACCATAGATATTTGAAATGGAGAAGGAGATTCCCAAATCCATGCACTTGTGAGTCATTCTAAGACTAGATGATATCCCCCAACTAGATGAGGACTTGAGAGTTTTAGTGTTCCATCCTGTGATCAGTCCACCAGAGAGGCTAGATGCGTCTAGGATATGGAAGTCCTAGCTAGGTAAAAAGGGTTTCAATACAACAATGGAGGATTCCCCCATTGTGAGAGTTTCCTAAATAAGAAGCAAATCAGGGTGATATTAATCAACAATTCTCTTTAGGGCCAATATTTTATACGGGTTTCCTAACCTTCTTATGTTGTAATATATGCACAAAATTAATCAACTATTGCACTAGGGGTGCCTGCTCTCAAGGCCCCCTTGATAGTCTTATGTCTCCCTGCTCTAACCTCTATTGTCAAAATAAGTCATGGTTTGGTCATCACTTACATGCGACCTCTTACTCACTTAGAAATGCTGACATTACCCTTTGGGATACCATAATCGTTTACCAGGGTACATTCCTTCCTTGTGGTGGATCTGGTTCGGTAGTGAGACTTCGGTAAAACTCTTCTCATATATTGTTCCCCCGTAATAGACTTAGACTCCACTACATAAGTGGGAAAATGATTGGCATCACCCTCAGGTGTACATAGATAATGCACGGCTTCATCCACATGTATGGGATAGTAAATAGGGTGCGAGAAGGAAGAAGAATAAGAGTATGTGGATGAGTATGGAGGAGATTCCATGGGTGATGGATCCTTATCACTCTTGTCAGGACAAAGAGGCTTATCCAAATGATTAACCACCTCTTCAGGAGAGTAAGCAGAGATTGCAATAGGCGATAGGAGAGTGGAGTTAGCGAGACGTAAGGGAGAGGAGTGAAATGATAGCCAATGGTTTCATGTTGGACTATGGGTAGGATTGAACAAACTATAGCTCAGAGTATTACAATCATCTACAGGGTGAAACAGACCTTTGGATCTTTGGCATGGGAGGGTACTAAGGGCAGGGTGTGTAAGAGTTCCTGGTTGGGTGGAGAAAAGGGGATCCATAACATCAAAACACATAAGAGGAACAAAAAATGGATAAACCACTAGAGAAATAGATGGATTAGAAATCATTCCACACCTACCTATGAGTGCAGGCTTCATGCACCAAGAGTGGTCTCCAAGAACTCCCACTGGGATAAAATGCTCTATACAAGATGAATGGATCGTGCATGGAGCCGTTGTACCTCCTCATCCTAGAGTTGATCCAAAATGTAAGCAGACATTCACAGTAAAACCCCAGTGAGTCGGATAGGTAGTTTCACATGGAATCTTCATCGCGTTCCCCCAAGGAAGCTCTTGATCCCCCAATGCCTCATCACATTAACTAAACAGAGGAAAGATATTGGTTCCTCCATAACTATCTAATAAAAGGATTTTCTTAATCTTATATAAGATGCCCATAAACATGACAACGTTTGCACCGATAAAGGTAACCCAATATAGTCAAGTTCCTGAGTGTAAGAGTATAGTCCTTTAGATATGATAATTTTTTCATGAAGACCCTCCATGATGTCGATCTCCATGAGGATTTTGGCAATCGCCATATTTCCAATGGTTTCAAATATCTCATTAGCATGTAACATAACCAATGACTGCAAAATATCTATCATCCGTAGTTTAGGTGGTAACCCAAGTAGTTTTACCTAGGTGGGGTGGAAATAAATCTTCTCCTGCCGAGCATCAAATGTGGGGGATCGTATTTTAAATTTAAAAGGAAGGTTCTGCCATAGCCAAATTCCTTCAAGCAGCCTACGGACATCCTCAGAAGACTTGAGTATGGCCCCAACCCATCCCTTAGCCAGAGCAAAGCATTGTGGGTGATAACCCAAAAAACCCCATTTGTCCTGTATCTGTTCCTTAAAGGAAGCAAGGGATAAATTACTTCCCTATAAGCGTCCAACAATGACACTCTCTGTCATGGATAAGACCATGTGCATAGGTATATCATCCCCCAAATCCAAATTAATTGCTTCCTTCCTCTTTACACATCTTCTACGTCACTTACCAGGTGTTGTCGATGTTGTTGCTTTAGGGTGATAGATAGTGGGAGAAGGATTAGCATGAGAGTCGTCCATAGTCATAGGGATGGGTAAGTCTTGTGTGGTAGAAACAAATGGGATTTTTTTTGGCATAGATAGTGGAGGATAATTACACATGGAATGAGATGAGCAGATGTCGGTATTATCAGGTGGGTTCTCGGTGTCCCATCCATAGAAAAAGGTGCCCGAAGTACAGATTATAATAAAACCTAGCGTGGTCAGATGAAAAAAGAGAAATAAACTATATAAAAAAGGAGTACAAAAGGAGGAAGGAACTCATCATGATATCAGAAAGGTAATGAGTTTCATTGAGTTTGCACATACCTCAATGGTTAGGGAAACATGCCGAAGTGAAAACCCATAGGCAATCATTAAATGACCCCATTGGTTTGTGTACCTATCATATACCATCATCAATGGGAACCCTACACCGTCGCCTTTGACGACAAATGCCTATCGTCACCGCCATTATTGTCTGAAACCCTATGCTCCATTCTAAAACTCACGACTTTTGAGTAAGTCTACAATATTAAGTAGGGAGTTGTATCAATTAATTTTGAACATGTTTTATGTTCTTGGTGTAGTTTGTGGACTTAAGTATGAGTATTGTTCTTCATGGTTTCATATATAGGTCAAATAGAAAGAAGAGGTTGTGGGAGTGGAAGTTAGAGCTATAATCCACATGCATAAAAAAGGGTAACTAAAGGACACAATTTTTGGAAGAAAATTTCAATCAAGTCAAAGAGTATAAAGAATGCAATAAATTAATTAAAACAAATAATCAAAACTATTAAAAAAGACAATAGTTACATTAAAAAACTCCTGGATATAACCATACACAATTTTCTTACTTATTTATGAAAATTTTAACATTCTTATATCTATTCAAATGATGTCATGAATTTCTATTATACATAGAATACTAGCCATATTAGCACTCCATCCTATGGAATACATCCATCAATACTAATGCTTTCATTATCAAGTTCAAAATATAAATGTTTTTTTACACTTATCCAAGTTAGTATTATATTTATTGCCTGTGAAATTAACATAAAGGAATGGTAATGATCATTCATATCATCCACCATGGCATAAAAAACTCACTTATAAATATCATGCCATATGTTATGATAATAAATTATAAATCATAAATAGTCTAATGAAAGATCCAAAGCAAGCCTTAGTCTAAAAATTTCAAAGAACTCAACAAAATAACCATGTCAATAAATGCTTGTTTGTTTTGTGTGGTTTGAATAGATGAATATCCAAATTATTTGAGTCTTCTATATGTGAGGATGTCCAAGCCATCCATCCATCTATTTGCAAATATCATCCATCATTAGATAACTGGCCTTGTCAATTGATTTCTACGAATGCAATCATTGATTTCCTTCGCTCATCATTGAGATCAGTCCCATTCATGCAATCCCTCCTTTTGTTTTTCATTTTTTATAAGGTAGTTGACCTCTTGAAGTTTGAGAAGGTCACTTTGGAAGGATGAAGCTTTAAGAGCAAAAAATATTGAGTGAGAGCTCGTTGAGTTGTTCCCTCCTCTAGGAACTTAATCCACGCAAGCTAAACATACAAAACACCCGAGTGAATGATTGTATAATATTTGCATTCTTAAATGCAAGCATAAGGAAATCTATAAAACTTGATTCTTGTTCTAAGAAATCTATAAAACTTGATTCTTGTTCTTGGGACAAAATCTTAAGATAGAGTTATTATTATTGTTTATAGATTGATTAAATTATTTTACGCTATTATAATTCTCATTTGGCTTAAAGTTATTGAACACAATTAATTAGAAGTACTAGTGTGTTTCTTCCATTGCAATGGTTCAAATAAATCTAGAGTGTAATTATGTTTAATTTACATTTGAAATCTAATGATTCTTTAAAAAAACATAGATATTGTGATTCAATCTTTATTCCTACAATTGTGGCAAAATAAAGTAGATATGACGAAAATGGTATTGCAATATAGATCCCCATTTTCCAAATAACCCTAGTTTTAATGAATCGTCCTCTTTTTCATATACTTACATTTTAATAATCAGATCTTCCAAGTTCTCCATGAACTCGTAAATTGACAAACAAGAAAAATAGTTTATATAATTCCATGAATCATCTTATTTTTCCCACACTAACATTTTAATAATTAGATCTCTAATTGCTCCACGAGCTCATAAATTGACAAACAAGAAGAAAGGTTTATATACAAATCCCATTGAGAAATGCACTTGAAATGTGACAAAATGGGTTACACATGCAAAACCTGTATGTTACGAAACACGATAAGAGAAAATGATTACATAATAAAAAAGAGTCCAAATAAAAAGTAAAACGTTTTTTGATTGGAAGATTTTAAAGAACTCCATTAAAAAATTAGGACAAAAGTTAAATAATTGCATAGGTTAGTTGCAAGCTAATGAAACTTAAAGCGAACCAGTTTATATAGTTTCTACCTTAGCGGGGTAAAGACTAAAAATACAATCAAAGAAATGAAAACATAACATTAGCTCATTACAATGCACAACTTATCTTTGAATATATATATAACAAATACTCATATGAAACAAAAAAGACATGTTATCTTGTGTTTAACTAGGCATTTATGGTTGCGCTGTGGTGATGATAATACCCCTTTCTTTCACAAATTTGCTGCTCATAGAAAATGCCGCAATTCGATTTGGAAACTTTATGATGATTCTGGAAATCTAGTGGAAGGATCTGAGGCTATAGCTGAGGCGGGGATTCAGCACTTTGAAAGCCTTTTTAAAGAAGAAGCTGATCTCCATCTTCCAGAAATTGTTCATAGTGCTGGTCATTTCCCATCTTTTGTTTCTGAGGATGAAAATGCTGAGCTTATGCAGGCTATTACTCTTACAGATATCAAGCATATCCTATCCATCAGCAAAAATGATAAGAGTCCTGGATCGGATGGTATTCCTGTTGAGGTGTACAGATGCCTGTTTGATGTTTTGGGTGAAGACCTCTTAAGGGTCATTGAATTGTCCAGGATAAGTGGCAAGATCCCAGCAATTTTTAACTCTACTTTTCTTGTGCTTATTCCTAATGTTGATAGCCCTTCATCTTTTGAGGATTTTAGGCCTATATCTTTGTGTAATTTTGTATACAAAATTATTGGTAAGATTATCTCGATCAGAATCAGAAAGGTCTTGAGTAGATATATTTCTGGTGAACAGTTTGGATTTTTGTCGGGAAGGCAGATTCACGATGCGGTAGGTATCATTCAGGAGGGTATGCATTCTATGCATGTTAAATCCTTAAAAGCTGTCATGATTAAGATTGATCTATCTAAAGCATATGATCGAGTCAGCTGGGTTTATCTTCGGGTTATTCTTGCAAAAATGGGTTTTTCTGGGAATTTTATAGCGTGGGTCATGAGCAGTCTTTCATCTGTCTCATTCTCTTTGCTCATCAATGGTGTTGCTACTAATTTTTTCAAATCTGGTAGGGGACTTAGACAAGGGTGTCCATTAGCACCACTTCTGTTCCTTATTGTGGCTGAAGGCCTTGGGAGGGCTATTCTTCATGCTACACTCAGTGAGACTTATCATGGTTTATCCTTTGGTAATGAAATTGTATTAACCCATGTTCTTTTTGTGGATGACATCGTCATGGTTAATGATGGCTCTGAGCAATCTCTCTCTACTCTATATGAGATTTTAATGCATTTCTGTAAGGCATCTGGGATGCAAATTAACAATAATAAATCTTCATTATACTACTCCTGTTTGGAAGATTCTGAAGTGATTACATTACATAACATCTTCAGTTTTCCTGTTGCTAGAATTGAAACTGGCATGAAGTACCTTGGGTTTAATCTTAAACCCTGTAGATATCTTATTAGGGATTGGGATTGGCTGATTATTAAAGTTGAACAAAGGATTCAGAATTGGAGCCTCCGTTGGTTGTCCAAAGGAGGAAAGTTGATATTGATTAAAGCTGTGTTAGAGGCCATTCCAGTCTACTGGATGCATTTTTGGGTTCCTATGGGTGTCATAGACAAAATCAGAAAGCTTTGCTTTAACTTTCTTTGGGCTGGTAAACAGAACTCCTCTGGTTTACCTTGGATATCTTGGAGGTCTCTTGCGTTGCCTGAATCTTTGGGTGGTTGGGGACTTAAGGTCCCTGTATTATTTTCCAAGGCTCTTGCAGCAAAAAAGGTCTGGGATATCATTCATGGTTCGGGTTTATGGGTCAAGATAGCTTTTCAGAAATATATTTATCCAATGAATAAACTGGACTGGATTAGATCTTCTGTTAAAAAGAAAAAGAACATTTCTATTTGCTGGAAAGCTGTACTTTGGCCTTTTGACCTTATTGGGAATTTTCTGGTTTGGAAGGTTGGTTCTGGCAATGTTGTTCGTATCGGTTTAGATCCGTGGGTTGGATGTAAATGGAGACATGCTCTTCCTACTCCTATGATAGATAGATTACATTTGGCTCGTTATCATCTTCTCTCTGATATTGGAATTCAAGGTATGTCTGTTTTAATGGCACAATATTGGTTATCTGCAGATACTTTGGGTTTTAATGATCCACTTGAGATTGCTGCTTGGAATCGATATATTGCCATTCTCAAGTCTAGCCATGTTAGACTTTCTAATGCAGATGACTGTCTCATTTGGCATTCATCTAAATCAGGTAAGTATTCTCCTAAAGTGGGATATACTGAACTTATTAATAGAGAAGTGGAATTGATCTGGTGGTGGAAGGTCTTATGGAAGATGAAGTGTCCACTAAAAATAAAAAAAAATTAGTTGGTTTCTTCTCTCAGGTAAAGCATTGACCTGGGATGTTCTCTGCTTGAGAGGTAGAGAAGGTCCTGGTAGGTGTTTTTTATGCAAGCAAAACTGTGAATCCAATTTTCACATTGCAGTAGACTGCCCATTTACTCAATCTGTTTGGTTACTTATTGAGGATCATCTGAATCTCAATAATCTTTGGAATGGTGATTCCTTGTCTGACTGCTTTAAAAACTGGTGTTTGTTATCAGATGTGACACTTTTCAAATCCTTACCTATCATTGTTCTCTGGTTCATTTGGAAAGCAAGAAATAGATCTTGCTTTGAGGATCTTGACTCAACTCCTGCACAGATATCAAGCTATAGCTTGGGTATGTTGAAGAATTTACCTCAGTCTTTATCTGTGGTCTCTATCAGATCAATATTTGTAGAAGAAATTGATCATTCCTATGCATGGGGTTACTTTGATGGATCTGCTACTGGGGATCCAATGATTTGTGGGGCAGGAGGTATTTTGTTCATATCTGATAGGCATCATATTACATTCAAAGCAGGTTTAGGCTTAGGTACAAACAAATTTGCAGAATTATGTGCTCTTAAGCTTCTCCTTAGACTGGCTCGGATGCATAATATGGATAAAATTCAAGTTTTTGGGGATTCCCAATTAGTTATTAATTGGGCATCTGGTAAGTATCGATTACAAAATCTTGAACTAGCCATGATTCTTCAAAATGTTCACTATCTTTCTGACAGTCTGAATTATGTGTCTTTCAAACACATTTACAGGGAAATAAATTTCAAAGCAGATTCTCTGGCTAAAGTAGGTGGCAGTTTACTTGAAGGTTATTGGAGTACATGTGAACAGAGAGAGGCAGAAACCATAGAAACTTTTCAGGTTTTCTAGTTGCAGTGTGCTGTCTGTTCCTTGCAGTTTGTTGGACTATTTTTTGATGGTGGCAACTTGCATAATCTTTTCTGACAGATTGTTGTTACTTTTGGAGAGTTAAATGCTTGCGCATTTCTGGATTGCTCTATTTTGATATGATGCCATGGCTGATATTATTATGCATTTTTTCTGCATTTGGTGATCTCAAGCAATATTCTTAGAGCTTGACCTGTGGGCTGTTTGGCCTCTTTTTATTTGGTTTTGAATGGATTTGGATATGGTTATTTACTTCTTTGGATGGCTTGGAATTGGCCTATTTCTAGCTGCTGATTTTTTGATCAGTTATTGTCTTATCTCTCACTTATGAGACTACAATAGCATGCTAGTTTTGCTCTGATTTTATGCTTTTGATCACCTGACACAGTTGATCTGACCTGATTTAATCAGGAATGATGAATTAAGTCTGCTACGATCAGACTTAATTTGTGCGTGGAACTTGATTTTTTTCTGCTGAAAAGTTTTTGGTAAACATTATGATTTTCGATGATACTGTATGTAATGACAACTTTACAGTTGGAATAGTTTTGGATATGGATAGTGGAATTTGTGCTCCTTCTGAGGCAAACTTTTGTAAATAACAACTTCTCAGTTGTTTTTTGTATAATGGACTATGAGGGCCATCTGCTGAATGTGAATAAAATTTACGATTTTTTTCTTTGGAAAAAACTAGGCATTAGCGTGAGAAATAGTGTACAAAGTAGAGAATCCATGGGCATATTGGGACATGTCTTATGTATTTTTCTTGATTCCATATTGTCCTTAAGCACACATTACAAACTAGTTTGTAGGTTTATGAGGATGCTAAAGAATATTACGAAAACAAGAATATTATGAAAATGAGAATGAGGTATCTTTGTGTAGTTTTAGGATTTTGTTTTTTGTTTGATATATTATAGGGAAGATATTTTTTTTGGGAGGTTTTTAGTGTTATAAGATTGGGTAAAATTATCTAAAAAAATCTGGTAAAATCTTCATAAATGATAGTGGATGGTTTAGAGGAAGTTGTAACAGAAATTTATTAGAACTAAAAAATATGGCCAACCAGAGATTTTAGCAGATTTTTTTTATGCAATTGCATAGGTCAAACACATTGAAGCATTACTTAACAATACGCATCAGGACATCTTTATTATGTCCCCGACAAGGGGATATATATGAATTGGTCATTGCTATTATCTGGAGTAATTTGTAGTAACTTTAACAAAAACATGTAATTTATATTAAGGTTGTGTCTTATATATTTATTTTTTTATTTTTTTTATTTTTTATTTCTTAAATGTTTATTTTTTTAGATTATTATGGGTTTGGTGGAGATGACGTAGTCTTGGGTTCCTGTGCCCCAAGACCCAGCGGCATAGCTGATATCAGCAATGGTATAATTTTCCTTGTAAACAATACCTCATTTATCATAAATATGTCATCTATGATGCAAATAGCAGGCCGACAAGGATGCCAATTAATATTCCAGATTTTCATGATCCAACAGATTAGACAACCATGGTCCACACAGCAGGCGAACAACCATGACAGTTGATGTTTTTCATAGGTTTATTGTGTCATTCATATCATTCGTATCAAATAAGATTGTTTTTAATAGGTTTACAGGTTTAAAATTCATCATTATGGATTAAATCTCAACGGGTTTCATCTTGTAGGTGTTAATAGGTTAATAAGGTTATTGTGGATTAAGTTGAATCTAATGTATTTTATCATAAATGTAACACAACCAAACTAGAATTTAATGTGATTATGTGCAACCTGATTTGTAGTGAATTCGCTATTTTTTTTAATTTTTTGTTGTTGTTGCAGGTCTCTCAGACCGAGACCCCCATTATTCAAGTATTCCTAGGTCAATCCCAGGTTCACCTCACCTCACGGGGCACCCTATATTAATGCATCCAACCTTTGCATTGGATTTATAAAAAAACTATTAAATTGGTTATGTATCTCCAATGATTTTGTGCAGGTTCTATAGAGCGACAGTATTAGCACGGGCTCGGTAATCAGAAATCAATCCATTCAATAAAATTATCATCTTTACCTCGCTCAAGACTTGTGTATAGTCGGGAATGACCTTCAAACTTAGGGCTAGGTTTGATAGGTTGATTATGTATAGTTACATGCTGAGCCTGTGGAATAACATTGCTAATCAACCTAATTTAACCGGAATTGACACAATTTGTTTTATATTATATATGGTTGTGCCGGTTTATATACACAATTTGTTTTAAAAATGTTAAGTATTGAATCCACATTTCGTTATCATCATGATGGTGGGGTAACTGGAGTTGGTAATTGCAAAGGATGTGAATGGGCTTTACCTTTTCTCGATTGTTTCTCTGTTGGCTCCTCCACTGAGAGAAAATGAATTACTGTATGGTACTCATCCCAAGTTGGGGTATTGCATCTTTCCTCTATTACACAAATACCCTCAAACACATCTCTTTTGGATGCTAGTGATTTCAATAATGAATTATTGAATCCACATTTCATTATCATCATCATGGCTTGGTAACTGGGGATGGTAATTGCAAAGGATGTGAATGGCTTTTACCTTTCCTCGATTGTTTCGCTTTTTTTTGGTCATCCATGCAGGGGCTCAATTGTCATATCCACAGAAGCAATCACATCTGGAAAAGCTTATTGGTTCATGCACAAGTCCAATGGAATGGAAGTTCAAACATACACACAAATATTGCTACTAATATCTACCACAAATATTTCGAGAGGGAGACTTTAAATTGTAATCTCATATGGTTGGTTGGTTCAACAAGGTATTTGGTTTGGAATCTGGATATGGATGGTTGGTTCAACAAGGTATTTGGTTTGGAATCTAGATAGTATACTTTATATTATTGCAGCGATGAGGAACGAAGATCTTGTGTGTGATAGATATTTGAATGGAAGAAGGTTCAGCAATGAGAAATTGCTACAAATGAGTCGATATATGGAGTATGCTCGTAATTATTGTAAAATCCAAAAGAGGGCTTTTCAGGTGGTGGTGTGCAATGCGGGATGGAAGAAAATGGAAGGGAAGAACAAGAAGGCAGTTATCGTGTGGCACTGCAGCGTTGAAAGGAAGTTAAGAGTGAATACCCACATTAATCACTTTAATGTGTAATGGCACGCCATCAATATCATCTTCTTGACATTACTCCTTACATGGTGATGAGGTTATGAGCAACTCATTTCGATTGTGTTGCTAGGAGTCTATCTCTATGCTTTGTTACAACGAAAATATATGTACGAACACGATATTTGATATGAAGTTTTCGTAATTACATTTTTAATGTGAGGCTTTAGTTTTTTAAAGTATTCTTCATTTTTTAAAATAGCATTCAATCTGAGGCAATGTTATCAAATTTGGTCTAAACTAGCAATTTATTACTGAAAATCGTTAGTTTGGCAAATAGTTTGATTGTTCTTTTAGAAATATTTGAGCAGAGGATCCAACTGTCGATCCAGCTTTCCCTTGTGCACTACCGATGATATTTCCTCAGTCATATCAGAATCTTATGGTTCAAATCCTGCTTCATCCCCTTGTTTGCTTGTAAGAGCAAAGTGTCGATAGCTGCTATAGGCACGTATATGGATAATTAACCTTGCTGATCGACTTATGCATCCTATGAGTAACAAAGCACTAGTTTTCCACTGAGGATGCGATTATAAATTCTCAAGTATTAAAAAAGAATCTAATTTACCCTTGGGTCAATGAAGAAGAGTGCTCACCCATAAGTGATATGTGAATTGCTTTGGTAATTAGACGGAAGAACGCCTTATACTAAGGCACCTCATCATTCTAGTAAATTAAATTCTTATGAAAAAATCAGGGACTAAATGAATAATAGTTCAAGCATTAATTAAGTTGTTCATCGCAGCAGACGACACCAACATATATAACAATGAAATATTTATTCATCCCTTCAAAAATATATCCTCAATATATTTTTATACTATATATATATCTTAACCTGTTAGTATATATTAAATTGTTTTTCTCTTTCTTTTTTTTATTATTGCATAGAGAGGAGTTCTCTAGCTCAATATAGAAGAAATGTTATAAGTTTGTACCTGAAACTCTAATAAAATAATAATAAATCTTTTAACTAACACAAAATTAAAATTAAAAATCATATCAATTCCATTCAAAATCTTTTATCTTTTATATAAATAAAACAAATATATCAGCCAAATCCAAGGCCCTCCACATAAGACTCGGCAACGTTACAGTATACTGCTGAGATCCAACAGAAGACTCCCCTTCAGACAGAGAGCTTGGTATTGGATCTGACGGGGGATTTCGTGTGGGTGCAATGCAACAATAAATCCGTTTGCGCGGCAGCAGAATCAATTGCCTACTGCACTTGCTTCGGCCCTCAAAAGCCCGGCTGTAACAACAATACCTGCTGTGTCGTCCCGGAAAACAACGTTACCCGTAATATGACGAGCTCTATCTCTGTATCTTCGTACTATTTGGACGAGCTCTATCTCCGTACTATTTGGATATTGATCTCTCTTCCCCCATTAAAATCTTTTATTTGGATATTGATCTCTCTTCCCCCATTAAAATCTTTGTATTATAAACCTTAAAAATTTGAATTTCAGTCACAAACTCACAGAATGGTTACATTGAAAAATTCCACTAAAAACAAATTATAAAATCATTAAGCATATCCTAAAATAATAATTAAAACATTGAGAATGGTTAGCATTCAGATGTTTTCAAAACGTAGGAAATATATAGTATTTTTTATATCTTCACAAAAATGCCATATTTCATATTTATCTTGAAAGGTTATATCTCCACTCTTTACGGTTATTAATTATTTTCCTATAAAGTGTTAAACCAATCAATGAAATAATTTCAATCATTGTTCAATCGGTCAATCCATGGCTAAGATTGCCTGATTGTTTATATAGATTGCCTTCGAATTTTTTTTACTCATAGTATCCACCTGTCACCGTGCTCTACTTCAGCCACTGTCTCTTCGATTCTAACAGATGATTGGAGGTCTAATATCTCCTCAAATCCTTTACTTAAGCACAAATTCATTTGTAAAACAACTTCAACCCTAGTAGCATACACAGGGACAGATGAATGTTTACTAATGTTTTATGTTTTTCTTATTTACTTTACACAAAATATAAGAATGCAACAAATCATTTTCATAAGACATGTTTGACACATTTACTTTATACATAAAATACAAAGAATATAATTAATATAAGAGGTTTATATTACTAAAATTTTAATTAACTAAAAGAAAATACACAAATCAAAATATTAACTAAATATCATTAAATTCAATTTTTGAAATTTTATAATACTAAGATTTCAATTAACTAAAGTAAGAACACAAACTAAAATATTAATTAAAAATAATCAAATTCAATTTTTTTCAAAAAAAATTAATCTACTAAAAATAGGTAAAACTTCAAGGTGCTTTCTAAACCTTTATAATCTTTTTTAACATGTAGCTCTACCAATGATTTTATTATTTTAATATATTTATAATTAAATTTATAAATACATTATTCGATAAACTCTTTTTGGCGACTATATATATATATAGACATTTTAATGTTTTCATTAATTTTTTGTGATGAGAAGTATAAAGTATAGACTCTATTTTATGGGCCTTGTGCTCGTCAAATTCCAATACTTATGTAAATATTGAATGATTTATGTGTATTTTAAATTTTATAAAACTTTGAATACAAGTTTTTTAGATCAATATGCAACCTACTCTCGAATTATGCTACTATGGTTAGTATTATTCATCATGCATCATACATTAGGCATTTGGAGTCCTAAGTGTAGGTTGTTTACCTTTGGTTCATTTTTTGCTTTCAACATGTATAGTAAATTTAGGTTCAATTTCAATTGTTATGAAGAGAGGTTTGCACCTAAGGATATTGATCCTTCTCGGCGCTTGATAGAGCCTAGCATTTGGATCTAGGCTCGTTAATTGAACATTTATTGTTGATACTCATAGCTCTTAAAGGTAGTAATTTGTTGATCTATTGCAAATTGAAAGGTTTACTCCACGCTGAAGCGTACGGATAAAGTAAGAAAACATAGGCAATAAATTGACAAAAAGATGCTTAAGGTCAGAACAATTCATTTTGTATGGGGATCAACCTAAAGGTTTTGTTTTACCTTATATATTTATATATGATACATTATTAGAATGATAAAATTTCTACACCCTCAATTAGTTGGCGGAAAAAGTGACAAAGACTGCACCTGCTGGAGTTAAAGAGATTTGATAGAGAGAAGACCACTATTAGGTTTGAAAGCTACAACAAGACGACAGGCAATGAAAAGTTATCGGGCAACTGTTCATAGGGATTGATGAATACATAGCTTCACTCGCACTCGAAAGATCCGAGCCCTCCACCAAAATGTCTCTACTTACATGTGAAGGAAAGACTTTACATAGGTCCAAAAGGGAGATACCTGAGGACATAGAAAATTATTTGAAGTCTTAGTGGCCAGGAAATACCCCCTTCACAACTGTGCATCACACTCTTTAGTGATGGAGAATATGGCATATTCTAGGAATTTCTATCATTGTCAAATGTTGGTGGTGTGCATCTTGAGATAGTTATAAATAACTTATTTGTTTTAGTTAAAGGTTGGGTATAGCTTCAACCACCCAAGTTTCTAATCGTGTAATATTTCTAATTCATTTGGTCAACCACCCAAGTTAAAAAGTTGATTGCAGATTTTCAAGCACTCAAGTTACCTACCATGTAATATTTATGATTTGCATTGTCATGTTGGGTTCATTGTTCTAAAGAGGTTTGATGGATTTGCATTGTCATGTTGGGTTCATTGTTCTAATGAGGTTTGATGAATGCACACAGTATTGTGAAGCTTCGAGAGTCCATTTGCACAACACAATAATATTCAGGAGAAGAAATATAATTAACCATGGAAAGGCTACATATGAGAAAAAAAAATACTTGATCAACAATAAGACAAGAAAAAACAACCATGCTCAGCTGAAGCTTCCTAAAATGTTATAGCCATAACCTGAATTCTAATAGCATGCATTAAGTCATTCATAGAAGTCTTCCAGATGGGAGTTCAATATGCACTTTGAACAAGAACAACTGAACCAATAAATGTTAATTGTTTATAAACCCAATTTCATTTGTTAAATATTTAATTTGTGAAAATGTAATGATCTTTTTGGTTTCAATACTTCATGTAGGTGCAAGCTTAAATGTAAATGTTTTGCTCCTTCAAATATTGGATCAAGAATAAATTCTTAAATATTTTCTTTAATCCTTCTACTTATTGCTTATATTGTGAAGAAATTTGATAAGATTTTAGGGCTAAAAAATCTCAAAGTAGGTGATGTCTTAGAAGTTAGTTTCATCTTACACCTCTCTGGTAAGGTCCTATGTCATTTCAATAGATTTTCCCTATATTGTTAGTGCCCTTATGCAAAAGGATTTTTTCTTTGCTAATAAATTCTTGTCATTTCATCTTATAACAACATCTATTAGCAATGTCGGGGACATTGCCACCTCGTGGCTCTTGTTAAATATTTT
Organism: Pseudotsuga menziesii; assembly: GCA_001517045.1. NCBI lineage: Eukaryota > Viridiplantae > Streptophyta > Pinopsida > Pinales > Pinaceae > Pseudotsuga > Pseudotsuga menziesii. Next base: position 398,006 of record LPNX010203363.1, on the reverse strand, counting down.
ACCCTGGTGCTTTTTATTATATGACACATCGATGCATTTATTTATTTTTTTGGTAAGAAGGAGCCTTTCTATTACTTAAAGCTGTAAAAAATTGTTACATAACTGAGTCTTCCCAAGGAACGAAACCATACTATAATCTTGTAACCATGGATCAGAATGTAGCAGCAGCCAAACATAAAATCTAAATATGGTTTCAACAGACCAACCTTTGTACAAGAGCAACATTCTGGTCAGAATGACATAAAAAAACATCATGAAATATAACAGAAACATAAATAGAGAGACAAAGCAAAGAGAGGAAGAGAAAGATATTAATATTTCATCACCAAAGTCTCTTCCTCTTCTTCCTTGGATTTGCCAATTGCCCTTTCCTTGGATTCATAGTGCATATCTTTGATGGGTCCTTGTGGGAGTTGGAACGGAGGCTCAAAGAGGCGCATGATTTTCGTCATATGAAGGAGGTCTTATTCGACATCTTCCTTAAACATGTTGACAATGAGCTTAACCATGTCACCGAATCTCTCCTGCCCCCGCATGGCTCTGGAAAGGATGAATTTGAGCCTCCAGTGGTGATTCATTACAACGTCAGAACCCAACCTGAACTTAAATTCACCAAAAATTTCTTCTTCCATAACAAAAATTGCATCACTGATGTGGGATGGTTTTTCAGTGAGAAAGAGTGATTTACAGCCGGTATTGTGCTCACCAATAGAAGAGATTTCAGCAATTGCAGGTTGTGAAGTCATGGTGGAAGACGCAAGTCGAAACAACCCAAGAAGACTCCAAGCAGAGAAGGAGAAAATCCAAAGAAGAGGGCTCGCAAACAGTTTCGAGACAAGATGTCGTGAAGGGGTAAGGATTACAAGATCGATGGGCATGCTGATAAACAAGCTCGCACGTGTGTGATGAATGCTAAATTACCATAACCATGTGAACCTGAGTAAGGAGGAGTAGTTCTCCATTGTGTGTTTGGAGCGAAATTTTGAAACCGTATGTGAACTATTGTCCATTCCTGCGTGTATAACTTTTGTGCACTTCATAAGAAGGGAAAAATCAAAGGGAGGGGTTTCCACTTGTAATGGCGCATGCCCGGTCACCATCATGTCACCTGTAGTCTGTTGTTTGATCACCCACATCCAGGGACATCGATGCATTTATGAAATGTGTCACATTGGTGGTTTATTATAAAGTACGTTGTGGTGTGCCCATGATAAATAATAGCCCCGATGCTCTGTAACTCAAACAGCACTAATGCATTCAATTTGATTTTTTTTTATAATAATATTAATATTGATATTTTAATTATTACACTTGGATATAATGATTGTATTGATGTATTATACCATCAACTTTACACATTTGTTTGAATTATAATATTTAATCATCCATATATCTAATCAACAATGTGACATTTCACAACATTTGACAATGCAATAAAATAAGAAACTCATTTTATTATATGTGAATAAGGAACCATTTGTTATAAAAAAGGTACACAATAATCAAAATGTCAATATGTAATTGTTGCACTAATTGGGTGACCAATTGCGACAATATGTCCACTACATTAAACAAAATGTCTGGTTTTCATAGACAATCATTTAAAAAATAAAAGCTGCATTAACATCCAATTATATATATTGATCATCATTCTTCACTCAATCTGTTGTGAATTCTAGGGCTACTTGCATGGTGATGCATTTCTTCATCACTTGTAGATGATATTGTACTTGGGCTATTTCATCGAATGTTTTATTTATTGGCTCAATTTTGTTTCTCCTCTTCATGTTCCATCTACGAACATAAAGCTAAAGTGTAATGAGTTTATCTACATCGGTGGGCATAATGTAAAAAGAAGTCATATACATGATTATGTAAATCGAAAAGCATACCATAACAAGAAGTGATTATGGTACACATTCTTTCAAAGTCACTCCTCATGTTGTTTCTCAACAACTCTTTTGTTGGCTCCACTTCGTACTTTGTTTCAAGAAAATTTTAAACATTGTGTCAAATCATAGACTTAATATAAAGGTTTATTATTGTTATATTAAGTATAAAATGAGAGAAGTAAAAGAGCATACCTACTTACAAACTGCTTAATTAACTCTTGATACCGCAACATATACTCACAGTTGTTATGACCTAACTCTCACACCTATGCAACATTTTAGCAATTATTATAGAAAGGCATCACCCACAAGAATGCAACTCATTAACATCATCCTCATCAAATTCAACATGAGAATTGAAAATTATAATTGAAAAGCCTTTGTTTTAGTACATCTATGCGACTTTTATAAACACTAATAGAAAATGAGAGATAAATGACTGCGCGACCAAAAATTTGGTCACCACAGTTTTTTCAAAGTATAAATGACCAAACTTGAGTGAGCCAACTAAAAATGACTAGTGGAATTACCAATTAGGTCATGGGATAAAATATATGACTATATAACAATTAACTAAACTAAAAATGACCACATAACAATAACATCACAGATATGAATTGGTCATTTATTGGTCATTGTTAGTTGTGTCACTCCAACAATGGAAAATTGCAATTTTGACAATGAATTTGTACAATTTACTAAATTCTAACACTGCAAATGGATTCAGAAACCCCCTCATGTTTCACACTCAACATTAATGCATGAAGCAGATTTGCACCACTTACATTAATGATCTTATTATATGTAATCTTTTGTTCTTGGAGTAGAAGCAATTTTCTTATAAGCTTTACATCCTTCCCAAGGTATCATAATTAATTTTCAATACATTTGTGGTACACACATTAATGAAAACCATCCCAAGCTGAGATATCGCAAGTACCACAAATCTAAACTAAAAATTACCACATAACGATTGGTCACTTTTTGTTGTGTCACTTCGACAATGGAAAATTACAATTTTGACAATGAATTTGTACAATTCACTAAATTTTAACACTGCAGATGGATTCAAAGACCCCCTAGCTTTGAATCCATTTGCAATGTTAAAATTTAGTAGATTAATAACGTAGATGTATTCAGAGACATGAGCAAGTGTCGACGAAACATGACGCCATAACCGAACCTACTGAACCTTTTTGCAAGATCATTTCATCTGTACTGTCACATCCAGTTTGATGTGCTTATCATGTCCATATCTAATTTCAACATTTTTTCTTTCGTATTATCCCTTTGAGAGATCCACCAAGTTGCATCATGTGCATCATCATAATTGTGTGGTTGAGTCGAGTCTTGGGCATTTGTTGTCTTCTCCTCTTGGCATTGTCATGTCGTGAAGTTGGTGTCATTATGTTTGGATCATCATGCTAGTCATGTTCATAATTTGTTTGAACAAAACCATCGTCATTTGACCCTCTCGTTAGTTTGTTAAAGTTTTGACAAGTTCATTTATTTTGCGTCATCATGATGTTATAAAAATTGTCAATGTCACAACCTCCATTAATTCTCCATATGCAGCCATTCATCATGATTCTCCTCGCGCCTAAGTTTGGAAAGTTATAAAGTTCCTCTTGGGTCTTTCCCTTGCAAAAAATAGTTAATATCCTCCTTTTTTAAAAGAGAAAAAATCCTCCATTTAAAAAAAAAAATTATTTTAACAGTTGTTGGATGTGTTAGATGACCATCCAAACGACATCGATCCTCCGATAACACTTAACATGGCACTCATATCTCATATAGGTGATTAAGTAAAGCTTTAAATAGAACTTAGCATGGAACTCATATCTCCCCACAACTACCGTGTAACCTTTGGGATCTAAAGCACAAAACTATATGAATCCATCTTTAGACTGTGTACTTCCATTTTTTTCTCGTGAATCGTTAGATTTATTACATGCATGAATCATAGAAGGGAGAGAAAGAGTTCAAGTAAATCCCCTACCCTGTAGTGGAGATTTATCTCCACCTACGTGCAAAAGCACCAACCTTATATAAAAGGGATCTAGAGGTAGAGTTCATGGTGCAAGGGAAAGCTTTCAACCTTGACTTACTTAACAAACAATAAAAAAAACTATTTTTTAGAATTTCTTTTAATTAACAGAGCAAATGCAACTATTCATACCTTTGTAAATGGGCCATTACAACCATTTGAGGATTTGGTCCAATGGCTTCCACGATCCAGTACTTGTCAATGGGAAGGGAATCAAGGATTGTATAGAGTAAACTCAACATACAATGTGATGTGGAAATATGTGGCAAAAGTATAATAGACAAAAAGTGTGACTAAAAGTGACTGAAAAGTGTTTGTGGGGATACCTTCACAATGTATTAATAGGATGATCCAAGATTTTGTTGCCCAAGGTATTGGTCCATGGTTTTATTTAGTGCATGGTATTGGTCCATGGTTCATGATCCATTCTTATTTTAGGGTTTTTTGGTCCCTTTTTGAGAGAATGGGGGTTTTATTGCAATAAATGCACATCTTTCCTATATTTATGAGGGAAGGAATAATGATTACTTGGACCAGTTTGGAGGCAATTTAATTGTGAAGGTCAAAATGGAGGGAATAATGATGGGATTATGATGTATAATTATGGTGTTGACCATAGAGAGCTATGTGGACAAATTGTTTTTGTGTTGATAGATTTCCCCCTGATGTGTGAGGACAAAAAATCATCATATGACCGACAAACATCATAATATCAAGGGAGAAATGGTGACAATGATGGATAAAGCGGAGAGAACCGTAGAGAGTTGGAGCCTCCTCATTCGAAATGCAGTGGATTTTGGTCTGTATTGCTTCTCAAAATGGATGAGGTACATATAACCTTAGACACATATATGGACAAGGCGGGCATACCCATGCTCATGTCAATGTATTAATATAAAAATGGGGATAAAGGCTCAAACAAGGGGAGCTAACCAATACATATAACTGGTAGTACATAATGGTGGCCCCAATAGGAGGTTGAATACAAATACTCATCTGAAGAACTGGTACATAGAAACAATGACATTCTCTTGGAATGCAATATCACAATAATTGATGCTCTGTTGATGTGAGGGTGTACACAACTGCATGGACTCAACGACTGAGAGTTGGAATCTTTGAGGTATAATAAACAACATCTGATATTGTAGATATACGAAAGCATGATACTAAGGGGCTTCCAAACACTGTCACCAACGCAGCCCAGATATCCCAAAGGACATGAAACTATATGGGTCCCAAAGAGACTCACCAATGTGCTAGGGTCGAGTGACAACTAGGGTCTTTGACCGAATAAGAAGGAACCAATACCCTGCACGAATCTCAACGGTGCGATAATGTAGCTAAAGTCGAGCACATGATACACAACCAACCCAAAACGCATTAAGGAATCCTTTCAAGTGGTCCAAGGGACTCATAAATGAGGTGGATGAAACTAAGATACAGGGACCTCTTGGTTTATCCTATGGAATAAATGTGTAGATGTCAACATAGGGATACCTGCAAATACCAAGGCAATGAGGTTTCCTTAATAGAATCATGAGGGGGACAACCAAAGATATGGAATAATAATGGGATTGGAACACTGAATGGGGAACATGGGCATGAAAGTATGGGGGACTCAAAATTCCTTTATTCAGAGTATAACGGCATGACTGACCTGGCAGTAGATGACACAGGATCATGGGGAGGGAATCATAGCTGTGGAACTGGGGATACGACTGCAATGGGACATACTTAGGGAAGGCACTAGACAAGTGATATCCAGGGGATGCAAGGGAGACTCATCATATAGTACTCTGAACAAAGGATACCCAATGGGGGGAATGTTGCCATAATATGAGACTATATGCAATATGGGTGGGCACCGAGAGACACCGTTTAGGACTTCTTCATAGTTTAAGGAGCTCGAATAAGGGATATAAGTATGCTCAGTATGATACTATCTCATGGATTTTTGTCGATCCCAAGACGATAAATGCTTGATGATGTTTTCATGTTTAGAGAGTATGAAAACATGAAGAAGACTCCAATGGGTCTCTTTTTTGTACAATAGTCTCCTAAACCTGAAAAGGGATAAAAGTGTACAAAGGAGAACTCTCTCAGCCGAAAGGGGCAAAGAGACTTATTTTTTGTAGGTAGTCCAACCACGTCGAAAAAGGATAAACCTATACTGATTGAATGGTCATTCAAATGCTTTTACGAGCATGAATGAAACTAAGTTTTCTCAACGATCTTTTCTTTGTGAGAGGGCTGGAAAAGAGCTTAAATACAACCCATAAGTGAGCTTTTTTCAGAGAGTACAGTCCTAATGTCCAAAAAATCATAAAATGCCACAAATGGAAATGTTTCTAGTTGGAAGGTGCTAGGGTGGTCCTTTTCTTTAATTGGTCTATATAGTTTGGAAAAGGGATAAACGATACCACATTGACACCCTTTCAAATAATTTAATGAGCGTGAAAGGAAGCGAGATTGCTCAACAATCTTTTCATTCTTTAAGGAGTCATAAAATAGTTCAACAAAAACTCCGTAATTGTTAGTCAAGCAAGGAGGAAGTGTTCAATGTGCCAAAAGAGGTGTTGTTGGGATCATGGCTAACGAGGATAAAAAATAGCAGTGGAACATTGGTGGGGCCTCCTTACAGGACGATGAATGGTGGTAAAATAACGCAAACTTTGTAGTATGGATGGAGCGGAGGGATCATGAACATGCTAATAAAGAAGGGGTCCGACTTTCCTGGTGGCACGTAAATCAAGGTAAGTCCAGGAAATGACTAAAAAAAGTAGGGAGAGCATGAGACATGAGTCCCATAGTTGGATAGAGCACATCAAACTGAACCGCTCGGTGTGAACGACATGACAAACATACCCTAGATGACTCTGTGGTGCATAGAAGAAGAAGTTGACCAAATGGAGGACTATAAAAAAGGGGGACCACCTGACACATGTCATTTTCATCGTGCATTGTTGAGTTGGTAGTATCCAAGGAAGAAGCCAGAGGGTGGATTCGTTCAAGGACAACGACTTCAGACTCAAGGGAGTGCTTGTGGAAATTAGTGAGGAGGGACCGATACTCGGGCAGGTTTGGGAAATAATGGGAATAATGACCATAGAGGCCACAAACTGCACACAAGTGATTCATACGTAACGATTTGTTCTTAACCACAGGGATGTTTGGTACATTAACAACCACAGTGTCGTCGACCTCTACTATTGTGAGCATGTGGGTGTAAAGAAACAACAAATTGGGACAATTTTGAGTAGTGTGGCCAAGGACATTGCATAAGGCACAAGTTCGAGGTGGACGTGGTTCTGCAGGGGCTTTTGGTGCCTTGCCCCCAGTCTTCGTAGGAGGAGTGGGTGCAGTAGTGGATAAATGAGCAATTAGTTGTGTACAAGGATGTGACAATGTCTCAATAGGTTGGACCGGTATCAACACGATTTGTGGTTTCAGGGTGGGGTTGGGTGGATCAAGATGCCACACTAGAATGCCCTAATTTAATCCTGTAAGGTTAAGAGTAGCCATGATTGGTTTACTCAGGATTGTAGAGTGTGGAAAGAAAAACAAGATGGTGTGTATGGGAAATGAACCCCAATAATTGCTTGGAGAAAGACTAGCGGTGGGCGCAGTCTGTGGTTGGGGCTGTGGCTGAGGTTGCGATGAGGTCGAAATTTTACCAGATGTGATGGTGCACAAATCCAATATTTTAGTAGTAGAGGGAGGAGGTGATAGGGACAAAAAGGTGTCAGTCAAAAGGGCGATGGTAAAGATGACTGGACAAACGATAGACAGGGAGGGGATGGATGCGTTATCGATGGTGTCGATGGTAGGGAGGACATGCTTCAGAGTGGCCAATCCTTTGGGATAGTAGTACGTCAAATGGTCTACAGTCACAATCTTCCCTTCACGGGGGGGCATCATGAGTTGGAACATGAATGAAACAATGAATCGAATCACATACATGTAACTACGCCCAAGGACAAGGTTATAAACTAGTTGGGCATTCACAACCTTAATGTCGATCAAAACAGTTTTACCAACCAACTCAATGGGGACATTCATGAGAACACCTTGTGGTTGGGAAACACAGACATTGTAAGTGAGTAGGGCAGTGGTTGAGGGTTGAAGGGTTTGGGATTTTAGCTTCGAGGTTGACATAACGCATGTGGATGCACCATCATTAATGATACATCAATGAATGACCAAATTATGAATGGTGATAAGAACCTAGAAGGCTATGGATGAAGGCATCCGAGGTTCTCCTTGATCCAAGTCGAAAGTGATCAACCTAGAGTTAGAGGGGTCGACGACACCTAAAGGAGATAATAAGGATTTGTGTTGCAGAGGATAAGTTCTCAAAACTTCCTGAGCGGACATGTCATTGGGAGACTAGTCCCAGTCATCGACAATACTGTAATTGAGAGTAGCTCTAGTAGTGGACTTGTTTGCAATGCGACACAAAGGGAACCTAGGGACTTTGGCAGTACCGTCCATGGGGGCTCTTGACAAATGTAAGGACATATTGAGCGTAGTGGAGGTGTTGAATTTTCAGCATTAGCATAAACTTTAAAAATTTGCAGATAAACATAAATAGATCAACAGTATAGTAAAAACACATTCATCACATCAGCACACATGGACACACTATTTTTCACTGGGGAAACTTCAAAGGACAAAAACCCCAAAAGCATTAATAGCTCATCTAGTAAATGAGATGGCTTAAGAAATTCTTCAAAAAGTTCCTCAAATCCAGATTTGAATTTTGACCACAGTAACTGTAAAATTCATCAGTAAAAATTAGACTGATAATTTTACCCACAATTTCCAGAATTATAGAAAATTACCAATTTAGGGCTTTCTCAGAAAAACTGAGATTTTCTCTCTCCTGCTAGAAAATATCAGACTGCTGAAAACTGCCTGAAAATATCAGACTGCTAAAAACTGCCTGAAAATATCAGATTGTCTGAAAACTGTCCAAAAATATTAGCCTGCTGAAAACTGCCTAAAAATATCAGACTGTTGAAAATTGCCCGAAAATATTAGACTGCTGAAAACTGCCGGAAAATATCAGACTATTGAAAACTGCCTGAAAATATCAGACTGTCTGAAAACTGCTTGAAAATATCAGACTGCTGAAAATTGCCTGAAAATATCAGATTGCTGAAATCTTCCCAAAAAATGGAATGCTGAAGATAGCTGTGCAAAAATGTTGAAGATGGACTTTGCTGATAAAACCCTAGCTGAGGGTTTGAACATAAGATAGTCTTCTTCTCCCGTGAGAGAAAAAGTGTGTGTAACAAATGAGAAGGCTTGATCTTATTTTAAATATCTGGTTCTACAGCACCATAAGCAGGGGACCTTATGGTGCTGGGTTTTGATGTGTCATAGTGGCAACATTAGTTTCATGTTGATTTACTTCGTGTAATAGGTGGCGAAGTCTATGTAACTAGGGGCACTAGTGTGTATGGTGGCGATAAACATCACAAATGGTACAAGGATGGATATTCCGTAATTAAGGGTTCTTCCTAGATGTAGGTGTACGTTGGGGGTTTTGTATAGGGGAATTGGCTCCATTGTTGTTAGGAGGGTTGGGTTGTTGACCTCCCCCTTGAGGTTGTTTGTTTCCTCGGTTCCTACCTCTCTGTATTCTTCCCTTCCCGTGTTGGTTATTAGGGGCAGGTTGATTGGGGAGGTTCTTCTGAGCGTAGACCTATCCTTGAGGAACAGGAGGAGTCGGGGTTGGAGTAGGTGTAGGTTTCACAGGTGGTGGGTAGTAGGCGGGAGCAACTATAAGGGATGCAAAGCCTATCATTTGGCCATTACAAGCAGGTGCCAGGAAATTTGGTCCATGAACATGAGGAATGGGTGTGGGAGACACATATGAATGTGTGGCTCTAGATTGAGCCACTGCGCATGAAAATTCAGGGGCATAGCCATGTTGGGAAACACTAGGAGAAATACCAAAGTGAGACGACATAGAGGAAGAGGTCGTGAATAGGTGGGGGTGCTGGGTATCAGAGCCAATGAATCCATCAACATCATGGGATTCCCCGACGTATCTCATTGTGAGGAGCCAACAAGAGGAGCATCAGGTATGATGGTGTAAAGGTAACTCGTTTAGGCATATATAAGGTCGAACTGTTGTTCTTTAAGTATTGTTTCTTCCTTGATTTGTGGAAGCTTGGATGAAACATCCTTGGTGATAGGGGGGAGTAATGTTTTAAGAAACCAATAAAGGAAGATCCTATCATCTAACTGGATTTTGCACAAACTACGATGACGTTTCCACTCATGGATGTGATCTGTGATATGGGTAGCAATGTTCTGTCTACAGGATAACAATATTTCCATGCCTTCATCATAATAGATGGGTAATTGGAAGTACTAGAGGAACATCGAGGCTAAGGAGGAAAAATCAGGGTAAGTGGCATGGGGTAGCTCAATGTACCATTTGGCTGCAACACCAGTGAGTGTGCATAGGAATAGACACAATTAGATAGAATCATCCACTATATTGTTGGAGGAACACCATAAGTGGAATGACATGATATGGTTATGAGGGTCTTCTTGTGCCTTTTCCTCAAACTTGGGGATGTCCGAAGGGAGTTTGGTAGGATGGGAGGCCACAACGGGTCATGACGGATGGTGTCATTAATTAAGCTCACCAAATCCCGCAGGTTCAAACTAGCCATGAAGGGCAGGCCATGACCTGAACTAGATCTAAGAGGGCCAATAATGGTGTTGGGGCCAGTGGGTATGTAGTTACCGCGGGTAAATGGGCGTTGGTAGGGTAGACTCCCGATAGTAGAAGTAGTAACTGGAATGGTGTGAATAGCTATAATAGTGGTAGAAGGGCCAGTGCCCCCATGCATGAATGTAGGAAAGGTGTGAACCATGGTGGCTGGAGTGGGGGCACTACTAGTGGGTAGCGAACCAACAACAGTGTGTGCGGTGGCGAGGGGCCCATAAGGACCAGGACCTGTAGGTCTAACAGAAGGGATTTTTGGTATGATGGGTGGGGTGCTCATAGGTCCACTACCAACAATCCTCCCGAGAAAGGGGTTTGGAGGTGCACTAACCATGGGGCTAGATGGGGCAGTGAATAAGGTAGGATCAGATTGGTAGGAATCCAAATCTGACTCAAATATAGTGTCTGGCTTTGAAGGTGGTGAACGACACCAAATATGAATATGATGATGGTGGTTCAAGGAACCTAACTGAGGGGTATGCCCCCTAAGTATCTGGGAGTAGCGTTGGGGAGAAATGGTTACATGAGGGTGTGCTATATGATGAATGAAGGATCAAGGGTGCCAAAAGAAAGCTCAAAAAATCCAACTACGACCTAGTGTGTAGAAGGATAGCTGATAAATGGTGGCACATAGGACAAAAAGAAATCTCTAAAACCGAATTGCAATAGCGTGTCACAACAGGTGAGTCTACAACAAAGGTGAATGAAAATCCAACAAGCAACACTACTTATGAAGAAAATGATGCACTAACCTATGGTGTGTAAGTGCAAGAAAGATCCTAGCTACATGACGGAAGACCCTCACAAATCATATCCTATGGTGGGTGATGAAATCCACATTCAAACAATACAAAATGGAAGAATAAAAGGCTAAGAGAATCCCATTACCGAGAGGGACCTTGGGTAAAAGATCCCTTAGAGACTGGCAACTAGGATACCTCATTCATGACACGTTTGGGATGGTTTCATGTCACTTCAACCCTTTGGTCCTTGATACCGGGTATGGTGTCCGACATGCACGAGGAGGACTATGAAGAGATGTCCTTTTGTATAGAGTGTAGTGTGGTATTCCACCCAGACTTCTGGAACCCCTTCGTTGTGGATTATCCCCGCATAGTGAGAAGCCCCCCGATAAACTGATGGTGACCTTGTCAACAAATACTAGAGGATTTTGGTTTCATAGAAGAGAACAACCATGTCTCATATGTAAGTGACAAAGAGGGGTTATTTGGATGTCTATCCCTAGTGTCCTAACTTAACTACAATATTGTTTTGGTCCTCAAGTGAGGTTACAATGTTGGTTGAGTTAAGGTTAATTTTAGGTTCTGTTTGGGGTCATGAACTGAACGTTCAGATTTAGGTGTGACGTGTGTGCACAAATGGAGTGTGATCTCTAAACCCCAGGTCTCTCCATTAGAGGATAATATGATGAAAAGTAAATGCTAATACTAAAAGTAAATGCTTTTCAATAAGTAAAAAATAATCCTTCTAGATGAAATAAAATATGCAAGTAAATAAGCACACTAGGAACTCTATAGGGTGTAGGAAAGACACGGGGGGTCTCAAATACCATGCTCAACCAAGATAAGCTCAAATATAAGCAAATGGGGGCTACAAAAACACAAAGGGGTTGTAGGCAACCTGCTTTGGAAAAATATAGTTAGGAAAGAGGCAAAACACAGATAGGGGGTCTGGAATGGATCTAAAACACCTTAAACAGTTGAAAAAATAGCAGGTCGCACCTATTGGCGAAACAAATGCGGTTGGGGCCGCACTGTACTGAAAACAATCGCGACCAAGACAAAAAAACAACCGAAAAACACAGGTTACACTTAATGTGGGGTTTTACGCGACAAATCACACAAAACAGGGTCACAAAAGCGACTTGGGTTGCTTTGGAAGGAAGAAAAAGAGCGATATGGACTTTGGATCTAGGTCATACTTAACTGGGCAAAAGGTGCGACTTAGGTCACGCTTATCGAGAAAAAAGTGTGACCTAGGTTGCACCTTTCAATTGAAAAGGCGCGACTTGGATGAAACTGGAAATTTTTTGGGGAAAAAATGCTAGTTAGGGCTGGGGGGTAGGCACTACAAACATATTGGTTTGAATCTACCGAAAGGGGGTCAGATCTGTGACAACTAAGGGTACCCAAGTGAAACAAACCAAGAAACAAAATAAATAAACCTTCATAACCAAATATCCAAGAGGATCAAGCCAGTGGAGTCGCCAAAACTATAGTGGAGATTTCTCTCCGGCTACGTGCAAAAGCACCAACCTTAGATCAAAGGGATCTAGAGGTAGAGTTCATGGTGCAAGGGAAAGCATTCAACCTTGGCTTACTTAACAAACAATAAACAAACTATTTTTTAGATTTTCTTTTAATTAACAAAACAAATGCAACTACTCATACCTTTGTAAATGGGACACTGCAGCCGTTTGAGGATTTGGTCCAATGGCTTCCACGATTTGGTTCTCCGTTTTTTCTCCAAGTAGGGTTGTGGATGGGAATGGAATCAAGGATTGTATGGAGTAAACTCAACATACAATGTGATGTGGAAATATGTGGCAAAAGTATGACAGACAAAAATGACCGAGAAGTGTTTGTGGGGAGACGATCACAATGTATTTATAGGATGATCTAAGATTTTGTTACCCTTGGTATTGGTCCATGGTTTGTGACTCATTCTTATTTTAGGGTTTTTTGGTCCTTTTTTTAGAGAATGGGGGTTTTGTTGCAATAGATGCACATCTTCCCTGTATTTATGAGGGAATGAATAATGATTACTTGGACCAAATTGGAAGGAATTTAATTGTGAAGGTCAAAATGGAGCAAATAATGATGGGATTATGATGTATAACTATGGTGTTGACCATAGAGAGATATGTGGACAATTTTTTTTGTGTTAACATACCCTACATCTTGATAGAAGACGTTGTAAGCATAGAAATTGAAAGTTAGTAAGGTGATGGGCTGAATTTTGCAAGGGTTTACTAATTTTTTTGCAAGAGATTTGTTTCAAGTTTTTTTGCGTAATTTTATGTCCAATTTTTTAAATGATATTAAGTCAATAATTAGTTTGATGATGACAAAATCAATGAACACTAAAAATTTCCTTTCTCCAAAAGAAATATGATTATGAGAACACTTCACTTCTCTTGACACAAAAAGTTTATGGAAAAAAAAAACAAAACCCAACATTAATTCTTGAATGTTAGATAAGGGAATCATAAATTAATCCCTCTCATATCATTTAACAAATTAAAATAACTTTATTAAACCATCCTTCTTTAATAATTCACTATTTAACAATAAATCCCATTATCATTAAAATTGTTTTTTTAATATAAACAATAATTTTATCAATAACAAAATATAAAAATAAAAATATAATAAACCATTCTTTTGTTGGAATCCTGTCCCGGCGTTCTCATTGGTCATGTTTTTCGCGAGTACAACACTTTGGCGGATTCATTATCCAAGCTGGCCATCATGAGCAGTTCTGGGGTGCTCTACTGGAAAAAATACTCATTGGGAGTATTGGTTGGGGAGGGATCTATGAACTGTTTCTAGATCACTTGTTTCAGTTTTGGATCGGTTGATTATATGTTCGACAGAGGCTTCTGTATGTTTTGACAGTTTGGTCTTTTGCCATCTATGATGGAGGCCAATTGTAACTATGAGGAGTCGCTCTCTAAATGTTTTTTAGTTTATATGCAGACTCTATGATTAGGGTTAATGTTAGTATATGTAATAGTGGTTATATGGTAAATCTTTTTCGCTGTATGTAAGTGTCTTTTGGAACACAACTTTATAAAATTATGAGGTTGTCTTTTCTTATGAATTTTTTTTTAAAATCTTATTGTCAAAAAGTTTATAAACAATAATATTAAGAAACAACAAAAAAAAATATATTAATAACCTGTTATTACTATTCTTTTTCTTGTTCTTCATCTTAAATAAAAATATATTAATAACCTGTTATTACTCTTCTTTTTCTTCTTCATCATCATCATTCATTTACAACATTATTACTAATTCTTCCAATAAATGAAACCTTTTGGGCTTATTCCGCTCTTTGTACTTCTTGCTTCCGTATACCATTTCATCTGTTAAATCACCCTCACTCTTTGTACTTCTTGCTTCCGTATACCATTTCATCTGTTAGATCACCCTCTTGTGAGTTGATGGTAAAGCTTGCGACTCGCGAGTTACAGACAGATACCGGACAAAGATAGAAAGCGAGGAGCGGAGAGACCGATGTATTTCCTTCGACACCTCTTACTTAGCTAAGAGAAGATAAAATCCTCTTATAGGGCCCCTTTAATAAATTTGGTTCTCTAACCTGGGGCATTTCTCATTGGAATTAGCGAGGTAGGGTTTCACAGCGCACTCCCAATTGAAGCTCTCTATTATTGAAGAGTTTATGTAATGTCTTAGTTTATCCAGTAACGCTAATATGGAAGGGCCCGATTGGGCATAATTTATAGGTGGGTGAAATCGGAATCAAATCAGGTTGCTTATTCCGATTCCTCTCGACAAAATTAGAGTATATCTTGAACAAGTTGTTGACTTATCAGAGAAAACTCTGGTCTCCATATACCTTCATCTTACCCTAAAAATGGGCAGAGGCTCTGCCTGAAACAACAGACTCTTAACCTACTTCATATCTAGAAGCAAAATGGATAGTATCTTGTTGTTGTCTACATCAGGGTTTTCCCTTCATAGCATCACGAATTTGCAGGGATTCGACGAGGATCAAAGGCAGGAAGGAAAAGGTATGGGAATTAGATCAATGGTCATTAATATATAGAAAAATATCGAGAACACAGAGCTGAAATGCATGATTTTGATTAATGTCTCACCTAAAGAGGCCAATCTACACTATTAGTAGCGATATCAATACAAACAATAACAATAACAATAACAATAGTGGTACAGGTTTGACCAGGAAGAAAACCATGTCACAAGTTGGTCCTTGTTCATTCGATAAGAATGGATTCAAAATTATCTTTCATCAGACGACATTATGATGGTGGAGATGAAGAATGAAGGATCCTCGGCTTCTGCAATCGCCGCTAATGTCTCAAGAAAGAAGGCCACGCCCTCGCATCCCATCAAGAAATTGGTCATCAAACCCTTTAAAGGTAAAATTCTGTTCGAGTGTTTCATTTGAATCTTCAATTTTAAGCAATGTTTTTTTTAAGCATTTAAATGGATCTAGACAGATCCATATCCTCCAATGAAAAAAATGTGGAAAATTAAAATCATTTGATTGCGTTTTCATTGGTTGCATTACTCACAAAAACTTAGCAAAATCATTTGAATAATTTCAGTTTATAAGTTTGTCGGTGAATCAAATTTTTTAAGCAGACAAATATTTTTAGCTATGGAACTCTATCTACCACTTCTCGTTCCTTCCAGGCCATAGGAAGCAATCTCCATGGATTTTGTCACCAGATTAATGACGACTCTTCACAAACATAATTGCATATTTGTGGCAGTCTATATGTTTCGAAAGAGGGCATTATTTATTCTTTGTAGCAAACTCATCACAGAGCAAAAGCCAACTAAAATCCTCTTCAAATAGGTTTGGTCACATTTCTGTTTTCCTGTATCCAATAGAGAATCCATACTCCTTAGTCCATTTTGGAAACTCTATGGCAACTATTAGGATTTAAGTTACAGTATTCAACAACATTTCAGCCACAAATGAATGGACATATATCAAAGTGATAAACCATACATTGCCACATGAACACCGCATATGGTACAAAAACAAAAAATGTTGGAATGCCACAGTGCATATTGTGCAACATAGTTACAATATGTAAGCTACCTTTATTAAAGTTGTCCGGTTTAAGAGTAAGACCTTCATTATCGTGTTTTAGTTTTATATTGATCAATATTGAGATACTGTTCTAGGCATCCCTGAGCAATATTTGCAAAGTAAATTATTGAGATCCAGTTCCAGATTTTTTTTAACAAAAAAGGTTGAGTATCATTTGTATTTATAAAACCAAAGAAGATTTTACATTATGTCGTGTAAAAACTGTTCCTAGAATAGGACAATGTCCACACTCCATGTTCATCTTTGGTGTATTTGTAGCTGTTACGATACTTCCCTATTATATGGAGGCTATATCTCCTTACAAACTGTCCAATAATATATAAATAAAAATAGTTCATTGCAAAAACCAAGCTCCTATCCTACACTAATCTAGGAAATTAAGATACCCATTTCATTTCTTCGGTGCTCCACTTGATACTTCCTATTCCCAAAAGGACTCAGCATTGCTTCCTCCAAATCGTCTTTAACAGTCTTGACAGCCTGTCTAAAATCTGAGCAAGGAAAAGGTGTCCATAGCTTCGGTTCACCTAAATCTGGGTCCAAAGATACTAACGCTATGAATTTTTGCAGGGTTTCTCTTAATGCTTCATCAGTTCCTATGTTTATTTCCTCAGATTGCTTGTTATCCTTTTTTTTTCCCTTATGCAGAGCTTTCTTTTTGTTCATGGATTTTTTATTTTATTTCTGCCCCAAACCTTACGTCCCATGGCTTCAACGCAATAAACTATCATTCTAAATATGAAAGAAGCTGCCATCGTCGTCCTTCACCACTTTGATAATCTTGCTCACCGACCAAGTAATTGACGGATTATTTCTTCCCAGAGGGAAGTTAAAGCTCTCCATTTGTTTTGGACTCTGTTTTGCCATCCTGTTGACTGAATTCATTTCATCTATTTCCGTAGGGGAGACAATCTAGACATTGCTGAATTTTAGCATTAGCATGATACTTTTTAAAAATGCAGACTAACATAAACAAATGACAAGTGCAGTAAAACAACATTCATCACATCAACATCACATCAACACAATGGACACAAGATTTTTTCACTGGGGAAACCTTTAAAGGACAAAACCCCCAAAAAACATTAGTAGCTCATCTCGTAAATGAGATGACTTAATAAATTCTACAAAAAGTTCCACAAACCCAAACAAGGTTTTTCTACAAATGACAGAAGATCAAATTTTCAAATTACATAAAAATTTCCCAACTAGGGCTTTTCTCTCTCATGCCCAAAACTACAGGTTGTCCTGGAAAAGTTCAGATCTGTCTTATGTCTGCCCAATTTGCTCATAGTCTGCCTGAGCGTACTTTTGGCTGCATAGCCGGTGTACTTTGCTGCCCGAACTACCTTCCACGCTGCCCAGACTGCTGCCCGTTTGTCTTCTGCCTTTGCCCGAATGTCTGTAGGCTACCCACAGCCTGTTGCCCTGCCCGACTGCTTGTTTGGCAGCCCTACTATTGCCCGAAGGGCTAGCAGCCTAGAGAGCTGGCCCGAGGGCTTGTTGAAGGTCCGACAGCCTTACGACTGTCATAGGACCCTCACAGCTCTGCCTTCGGGCTACCTTGAGGGCTTGTTGGGCCACGACAGCCCTCACGGGCTACCCGAGGGTGTCGTAAGGGCCTTAGCCCTCTCGGGTAGGCCTAATAGAGGCTGCCCGGAGGTGTAGGAGGGCAATGCCCTCCAGCGGATTCCCATAGAAGAATAATGACAACCCGGGGATGGAAGAGAGGCTGCCTTGTTGAAACCCTAGCTGCCCGTGGAGGTAGGATGCTGAAGAGGAAGGGTGCTGAAGATGAGGGTTTTATGAAATCCTTAAGATAGTAAGAAACCCTAGCTTAGGGTTTGTCTTCAATGGAAGGTGATAATGCCCTAGCTAGACTCATCCATGCTAGGGCACAATCACAAAATCGTCTTTCTTCAACCTTGAGCAGCTGTACCTATGAGAGCAAGTGTGTGTGTAATAATGAAATGGCTTGATCTTCTTTTATAAGGTTGAGTCACATGTAAGTGGACCAAAATTAGAAAGAACAAAATAATATTATTTTATTATTTTTTAACCTTTTGCACCCGAAATCCGGTGACTTTTTAGTCAAAATCTGGTGGAAATTGTTCAAATGGTAGTTTTCAGTGATTGGAATCGTATAATTTAGGTGCCCCAGGGGTAATCGAGGGTACTGAATCCATTTCTACAATAAAAATTGCAATTTCAACACTAAAAATCTCATTTTCAACAACAAATCGTGTTGCTAGATTCCGGCCAAACTTGCCGTAAAAGGTGCAAATGGTCTAGAGTTTAGCCAACTCCATTTTCACTTGTACATTTTTACCTTTATGTAGTCTAAAAGGTCCTTTATGTATTTTTGACTTTTACCAAAAGTCCTTATGTATTTTTGACTTTCACTTGTGGTCCCTTTTACTGTGGTCCAAAAGTCCTTATATATATTTGACTTTTGCTTTTAGCCTTTTTCCAAGTGCCCCTGTGGTCATTACCTGTGGTTTTTTAATTCCAGTCAAAGTACATCATCATAAACCAAGAGAGTTACTAATGCTTTTATCTCACACTCTATGTGACACTGGGTTCAGGTACTAGGGTAATTTAACCAATGGTAGCTAAGCCTTGGAGAAGTACACAAAGCCCATTAATCAAGGGTCAGAGTGTCACACATGCCTAGACCAAGTCTAGGGCTTATAGTGCCTTCCTGGTAACAGACCAGGTGCCTCCATTCTCCAAGAGAATGGCTACTCAAAACTAAGCTAAGTCTACCAGTACTAGACTTGTCCACATCATGGTCCCGGACCAGATGTCTACCATTCAACAGAATGGTCACTCAACACTGGGTTGAGTCTACCTAGGGCAGAGCTGGGTCCATATCATGGTCAATGACCAGATATCTACCATTCAATAGAATGGTTACTCAACACTGGGTTGAGTCTACACTGTGGTCCCGGACCAGGTGTCCCCATTCTCATAAGAGAATGGATCTCGATGCTGCTTAGAAAAATCAACACTCCCTCTTAGCGAGAGAGACATTCTCTGCCATACCAAGCTTGTCACGAAAGTACACAAACTTTGATGCTGACAGGGGCTTGGTCAAGATATCTGCAATCTGTTCATCCGTACGAATGTACTGCAACTTCAGAGCACCTCTTTACACTAGGTCTTTGATGAAATGATACATCATTTCAATGTGTTTCGATCCATCATGAAACACTGGGTTCTCCGAAAGCTTTATGCAACTCTGATTATCGCAATGAATGATCGTTGAGTCTAGCATAACCCCGAACATATCAGATATCAATTTTCTGAGCCAAACTGCTTCCTTGCAGGCATCACTTGCAACAATATATTCTGCCTCAACTGTACTCTGAGCTTATGGAACCCTGCTTCCTGCTGGACCAAGAGATCATTGCTGATCCCATACCGAAGCAATAACCAGAGGTACTTTTTCGGTCAACTGCACTGCCAGCCCAATCTGAATCTGTATATCCAGATAACAATACTCCACTGTTGGAAGTATACCTGAGCCCATAAGTGATATTACCTCGCACATATCTGAGTACATGTTTGGTGGCTACCAAGTGTCTGTGCTTCAGATCGAACATGACTTGACTTAGTGCATTCACTGTGTAACAAATGTCTGGTCTCGTATGCACGAGATACATCAGGGATCCAATAAGCTGTCTGTATAAAGTAGAGTCCACACTCTATGAACTAGTGGCCGAGTCCTGCAACTTTGTCAAGTTGGTAGTCATGGGTATGCTCATGGACTTGCAGTCTTGCATCACAAATCTCTGCAAAATATCCACTGCATACTTTTCGTGTGTTAGGAAGATCTCACCTGCCTTTTGCTAGGCTTCCAAGCTAAGGAAGTAATGTATCAATCCGAGATCTTTCATCTCGAATTCAGAGGTAAGCTTCCTCTTACACTAGTCTATCAACTGTTCATCACCTGTAAGAAACAAGTCATCTACATATAGAACAAGTATCAAGACATGATTATGAACAACCTTAAAGTACAAGTTAGAATCAACTGTACTTTTGGAAAACCCCAAGCTATGGAGAAATCCATCCATCTTGGCATACCAGACTCTCGGAGCTTGTTTTAGTCCATACAAGGTTTTCTTCAATTTACATACATGGGTCTTTTTCCCATGAGTCACAAAGCCTTTAGGTTGTTCAATATAAACTTCTTCCTTAATCTTACCATTGAGGAAAGTTGTCTTTACATCCATCTGAATACTGCAACAAGTGAAATGATGGTTCTAATGGTAGGATACCTAGAAATAGGAGCAAATGTCTCATCATAGTCAATGCCTTCTTTATGAGTGAAGCCACGAGCTACGAATATGACTTTATACTTCTCCACACTTCCATCTGCAGCATTCTTGATCTTATAAAGCCATCTGGATGTCACAACTGACTTTCCTGTTGGTATAGGAACAACTTCCCAAACATCATTCTTCATGATTGACTTGTACCCTTCAATCATGGCATCAACCCATACCTGTTTACTTGCTGCTTCTTCGTATGATGAAGGTTCTGAACTGATACGCTGACTCATAAGACCGGAGTACTTCCGTGGTCTTATGCTTACTCTAAAAGTCCTAGGAGGAGCTTTATACTTCTCGCCTTCTTGCACCGTCTCTCGGTACCAAGCAGGTCTCCTTTTGGAAGGAGGAACTTCAAGTAGTTCTTCTAGTGGACTTTCAGTGTTCTCAGATACATCTGGAATTTGATCTTCAAATTCCTCTTCCTCCCTCTAAATTTCTGAATCTAGAAATTCAAGTGGAGCAACTGCATCTTCCGGTGAAAGCTCTAGTGTTTTACGAAACACAGCTTCCTCATGAATGATCACATCTCTGCTGACCTCAATGTGCCTTTGTCCCGGTATATATACTCGATAAACCTTTGAGCAATCACTGTACCCAACAAATATACCTTTCTCACCGGAGGGCTCCAGCTTGGCCCCCTTTTCTTTTGGCACATGGACATACACAAGAGTGCCAAAAATCCTCATGTGGTCAACTGCAGGTTTCTTCTTGGTGAAGACTTCTTCTAGAGTCTTCTCCCCCAAGATAACATGAGGGCTTCTGTTTTGAATATACATAGCAGTACCTGTAGCTTTAGCCCACAAGGATAAAGGAAGATCTAGATCGATGATCATAGCTTTAGCAGCTTCACAGATCGTTCTATTCTTCCTTTCTGCAACCCCATTTTGCTGAGGGTTGTAGGGTACAATTAGGTCTTTCTTGATTCCTGCTTCTCGACAAAAATCATCAAACACATTAGATTCATACTCACCTTCGTTATCTGATCTCAAGATATAGATGTGTCTGCCAGTCTAATTTTCAATCAGTGTCTTGAACTCTTTGTA
This sequence comes from Pseudotsuga menziesii, assembly GCA_001517045.1. Classification (NCBI taxonomy): domain Eukaryota; kingdom Viridiplantae; phylum Streptophyta; class Pinopsida; order Pinales; family Pinaceae; genus Pseudotsuga; species Pseudotsuga menziesii. The sequence continues at coordinate 376,092 of LPNX010203363.1, read as the reverse complement.
CCTATCAAAGGTTTCACTCTTGGCCTTGAGGAAGTAAATCCATGACTTCCGAGAGAAATCATCAATAAACAAGACATAATATAGACACCCACTCAAGGAGGGTGAGGACATAGGCCCACAAATGTCAGAATGAATCAAATCCAAAATGTCACTAGGAAAGGATTTCTTAGTGTTCTTATCTAGAGCACATCCTTTGTAGATTCCTTCATATTTTGGAGAAACTTCTGGCATACCTGTAACCATCTTCTGCAATCCTGGGAGAGTTGTGTAGTGAAGGTGTCCAAGCCTTCTATGCGAAATTTCACATGGATCAACTGTGTGATGTACCAAAGCATGAGTGGAATCTTTGGAAGCCTTGTAGAGGCCTCCCTCTCAAACCCCAATTTGTACTGCTGAGTTTAGATCTGTGTCTTTTACCCATAAAAAGATCTTCTTGTCCATGAAGAGGACTCTGTAGCTTTTGTCTTCTAAACCAACAAAAGATAAAAGATTCTTCTTTAAACGAGTAACATAAAGAATATCATCAATATGAAGAACCGTACCTGAGTCAAGTTGAAGTGAAGTTGAGCCAACTCCTTCAATCTTGTAAGTGGACTCATCTCCAAGTTCTACTTGAGTGGTGAACTTCTTCTTTCTGTAACCGGTGAGAGTTCCACGGTTACCTGTCATGTGCCTGGAGGCACCATTGTCCACCAACTAAGAAGTGGAACAATCTGAGAAAGAACCATTTAGAGCAAAAATCAAGTAGTACTCTCTTCTAGGTTCTTCAGTTTGTTAGCCTTTGTTTTTTTCTTTTTCTTTGGTTCTTCATTTTCTTCTTCCTCTGCTTCTGCAGCAGATGCTTGAAACCTTCGCTTGGGTTTTCTTGTTTTGCCTGCAGTCTTTAGCAAAATGTCCAAACTTGTGGCAACTATAACATTCCACTTTTGAGATGTCAGAAAACTTACCTCGAGGTTTCTTTCCCTTCTTTTGCTGAGGGAAAGGCTTCTTGAACTTCTTTGTCTTTGCTGCAAGTGCAAGGTTGTCTTCCTTGATTACCTTGCTAGAGGTTCTTCCTTCTTCTTCTATGCAATCATGCCAAATCCTTTCAAAGGTTGGTCGATTCTTTCGTCCACTGACGGATGCCATGAAAATTTCCCAAGAGCTTGAGAGACCATCAACCACTGTTTCCACAAGGTCATCATCATCAACAGTAATACCAATAGCAATGAGTTGATCTCTTACCTGTGCAATCTTCATGAAGAAGAAACCAACACCTTCTTCCTTGTTCAACTTCAAAGTTCGTAGCCTTTTCTTCAAGACTCTTTTTTGACTAGGAGCCTTCTTCTCATATAGGTTTGCCAAAGCATCAAAACATTTTTTAGCAGTCTTCAAAGCTATGTTGTTGGGCATCATTGTCTCTTTGACATAATCATAGATGATCCTTCTAGCCTTACCTTGCTTCCTTTTGTAAGCAAGCCTTCCAGCATTTGATGTTGGCTCTTCAATGACATTAAAAACAATGTCATCTAAGTCATTCTCTTCTAGAATGGCTGTTAACATGGCCTTCCAGGTATTGTAATTGGTTGAACCATAGAGCTTCTCTTCCGGTCTGAAAACATTGACAGCCATCTTTGCAACTTAGTCAAATGTTAAGTCTGCAAAACTTATCCCAAGGTCTAGGAAAACAACAACAATGTCCCTTTACTGTGTTTTCACATGCTAAGCTCTGATACCATGTTGAATTTTACCATTAGCATGATACTTTTTGAAATTGCATACTAACATAAACAAATGACAAGTGCGATAAAACATCATTCATCACATCAACACAATGGACACCAGAGTTTTTCTCCAGGGAAATCTTTAAAGGACAAAAACCCCAAAAAACATTAGTAGCTCATCTCGTAAATGAGATGACTTAAGAAATTCTTCAAAAAGTTCCACAAACCCAAACAGGGTTTTTCTACAAATGACAGAAGATCAATTTTTCAAATTACGTAAAAATTTCCCAACTAGGGCTTTTCTCTCTCACGCCCAAAAATACAGGCTGCCCTGGAAAAGTTCAGATCTGTCCTCTGTTTGCCCAATTTGCTCACAGTTTGCCCGACCGTACTTTTGGCTCCTAGCTTGTGTACTTTGCTGCCTGAACTGCCTTCCACGCTGCTCAGATTGGTGCTCGTTTGTCTTCTGCCTCTGCTCGAATGTCTGTAGGTTGCCCGCAGCCTGCTGTCTCGCCTGGCTGCTTGTTTGGCAACCCTGCTGCTGCTCGAAGGGCTAGCAGCCTAGGCCCGTGGGCTAGAGGTTTGGCCCAAGGGCCTGTTGAAGGCCCAGCAGCCTTACAACTGCCATAGGACCCTCACGGGTTTGCCTTCGGGCTACCTTGAGGGCTTGTTGGATCACGACAGCCCTCACGGGCTACTCGAGGGTGCCGTAAGGGCCTTAGCCCTCTCGAGTAAGCCTGCTAGAGGTTGCTCGGAGGTGCAGGAGGGCAGTGCCCTCTAACGACTGCTCACAAAAGAATAATGACAACCCGCAGATGGAAGAGAGGCTGCCCTGCTGAAACCCTAGCTGCCCAAAAATGGTGCCCGTGGAGGTAGGATGCTGAAGATGGCTGCCCGGTGACGAAGGGTGCTGAAGATGAGGGTTTTAGGAAACCCTTAAGACAATAAGAAACCTTAGCTTAGGGTTTGTCTTCAATGGAAGATGATAATGTCCTAGCTAGACTCATCCATGCTAGGGCACAATCACAAAATCGTCTTTCTTCAACCTTGAGCAGCTATACCTCTGAGAGCAACTGTATGTGTAATAATGAAATGGCTTGATCTTCTTTTATAACCTTGAGTCACCTGTAAGTGGACCAAAATTAGAAAGAACAAAATAATATTATTTTATTCTTTTCTAATTTTCACTTGTACCTTTTAACCTTTCTGTAGTCTAAAAGGTCCTTTATGTATATTTGACTTTTACCAAAATTCCTTATGTATTTTTCACTTTCACATGTGGTCCCTTTTCTTGTGGTCCAAAAGTCCTTATGTATTTTTGACTTTTGCTTTTAGCCTTTTTTCCAAGTGCCCCTATGGTCATTACCCGTGGTTTTTTAATTCCATTCAAAGTTCATCATCATAAACTAAGAGAGTTACTAATAATGCTTTTATGTCACACTCTACGTGACACCAGGATCAGGTACTAGGGTAACTTAACCAAGGGTAGCTAAGCCTTGGAGAAGTACACAAAGCCCATTAATCAAGGGTCAGAGTGTCACACATGCCTAGGCCAAGTCTAGGGCTTATAATGCCTTCTTGGTAACAGACCAAGCTCCTCCGTTCTCCAAGAGAATGGCTACTTAGTACTAAGCTGAGTCTACCAGTACTAAACTTGTCCACATCGTGGTCCTGGACCAGATGTCTACCATTCAATAAAATGGTCACTCAACATTGGGTTGAGTCTACCCAAGGCAGAGCTGGGTCCTTATCATGGTCAAGGACCAGATATCTACCATTCAACACTGGGTTGAGTCTACATCGTGGTCCCGGACCAGGTGTCCCCATTCTCCTAAGAGAATGGATCTCGATGCTGCTTTGAAAAATCAACAAACATTACTCCTCCATCCTTCAATTGCTGATTATGGGACCAACAACCGGACGCCACGACCTTTATTTATTTCTAAGGTTTGCTTCCAATGCATATTAACTCTACTTCCAGAATTAAGGTAGGAAGGCACCATGAGACAAAATATGATAAGAGTCACTCCTTCCAATAGGATAATGCTCAAATCAAGGGACCCAACTTCTTTCATATCTTCCTTCGTTGCATACTAGAATTCCACAATATGGAAGAACTCCTGTGTTGGCCAATAGATCTGCCTGACTGTTATTTACCCTTTTAATATGGAAATCGTTTATTGCTTTAAGTTCGTTTACTAGGCATTTGAAGATATACTACATTTTTATTGACGGACTCTTATGGTTCGTAATCAACTTCCTTGCCTCTCTTATTACCATGAGAGAATGTATAAAAACATCTAGCTTTTCTATTCCATTGCTGCTTGCTATCTCCAGGCTTTTGATTAGTGCAAGCCACTCCACACCATTGTTAGATTTTTTTCCTATTTCCCATGCATATTCTTTCTGTTTGTTCCCATTAGAATAAAACATAGCTCCTCTAGCTTCTGCCAACCTGAAATTTCCTTTAGAGGCTTCGTAAAAGAATAAAGAATTGGAACCAATATTCATCTGCCATATAACAAATTCTTCTGTGCTCATCCTCAGTTGTCGTTTTAAAGAATTTGGCCTTCGTTTAGTTGCCTACCAGCCGTGGGCAGGAGGAAATGCCAAAAAGTCTCTTGCCCATGCTTTTTCTTCTTTCTTCAAGGGCTCCGTATGAATGTGGATCATCCCTCATGATAATAGGGCTTCCACCCACAATGGCTTTGCATAATTTGATTCTTTCTCAAGTCTTGAGGCCTCACCTTTAAATATCTCTTTGTTTCTTGTTGCCCATATCGTCTAGCAGATGTATTTTGGAAGGGATTCCCAAGCCCTTGTAAGGTCGCGTTTTTGGTGAAGGGATCCTTGGTAGTAATCTTTCCAGCAATCAAACAGGTCATTCCAATTTGTTGGGAAAATCAAGTTGACTTGCAATTCATGTAGTGCATGATATCAGACCTTTTGAGAGAACTTACACTCCAGGAATAGGTGCTCAAGATTTTTTTCAGACTCTTTGCAGAGTATACATCGAGATGGCCCTTCAATTCCTCCTTTCCTCAAATTCTCAGCTGTCAAATTTTTATGATGTGCTAATATCCAAAAGAAAGCGTTGATCTTTGGGAGTCCGTCCTTACACCAGACTTTGGTCCACTTGGTATCCTTTCTGCTGCTTTCTTTATTGTTGGAGATCTATCGATACCCTTCTTTCACTGTATAGGATCATGATTTTCCCCAGCCCCTGTGATCATTGAGATGGCAATATACAAGCGTGGATCCTTGGAGAAGAGATAGTAGAGCATCTAAGTCCGACTGAAGATGATCTGGGACCTCCATTTGTTTCCTTCCCGTCCATCTTCCATTGTTATTTGAGATGGAGAGATCATACAGTGTGGAGATATTTGACTAATCCATCCATTGCTTAAGCTCTGTTAATGCCTCTAAGTAGTTTGAGAGAGTTATAGGCCCCAAGTTTTCCTTATAGGACCTAATCCATTTGCCATTTCCTGGAATCCATTGCAGGTTACTTTGAATAATGTTGATCGCCTTCTTGCATAGATTCCAAATTTGTGATCCATTCCCTATCGTGAGGAGCTCATCCATACACCTTTTCCTTGTTCCTTCAATATATATTTTTCCATAGAATCAATTTCCACCGTACTTTCTCTTCGGAAATAATTCTCCAAAGGATTTTTGTTGCTAAGGTGAGGTTCAAGTTTGGATCTCTTATACCATACCCTCCACAAATTTTCGGACTACAGGCAATGTCCCAGTTAATGAGGTGGAATTTTTTTGATCCATTTGATTTACTGCCTTACCATAGGAATTTTCAAACCTCCTTGGTAATTTCTTGCGTTATTCTTTCTGGAGCTAGAGAGATTGAACATGCATAGATTGGATAGGATAAGAATGTTTGCCACTAGGTTGAGCCACCTTGCTCCCCAAGAAGAGATCTTTTTCTTGATCTTTTCAACTATTCCTTGCCATTTTGTTGAGTTTTTTTTCCCTTTAAAATAGGAGTCCCAATATAGTTGAATGAATTCCAGGTATGCTTTCCCTCAAATCCTACAAATCTTGCTATCTTATTCAATACTCTAGGCGGACAATTCCATCCATACACTTTAGATTTTGCAGTATTCACCTTGCCATCTGAAGCTTTCAAGAAAGATTCCAATACTTTTTTGAACCTTTCTGCGATCACCATAGAGGCCCCAACTAACAGAATTGTGTCATTTGCAAACTAAGCATGAATAGCGGCTTTGACTCCCCTAACGATCTTAAGGTCTTTTAGTTCCCCTTTTTCTTGCAGTGTTCGAATTATTTTGCTCAATGAGTCATCTACTAACAAAAAAAGGTAGGGAGATAGGGGGCAACCCTGCCTGAGTCTCCTAGAGGCTTGGAAGAAACCTGCTGGCTTGTCGTTTATTAATGGAGCAATCCATGGACTGCTAATGCATTCTTTGATCCACCTAATGAATTTCTTAGAAAATACAAGCTTGAGCATAATTTCAAATAGAAAAAAATGGTTAGCCGTATCAAAAGCGTTAGCCATATCAAGTTTTATTTCCATACCTTGTTCCTTTCTTCCCAGGCTGGTATGAATGGCTTCTTAGAAAATGATGATATTGTCTAGAATCTGTTGTCCAACTACAAATCCTCTTTGGGGGTCTGTTATTAGATGTTTCATAAGTTTTTTCATTTTGGTTTCCATAATTTTTGTAAGGATGTTGTAAGAGGTATTATCGAGAGAGATTGGCCCGAATCTCTCCATGGAGCTAGGATTTTTTCCCTTTGGAATCAGACCCAAAATGAGGTGTTGGTGGCCCCTCCAATTTTGTCTTTTTTCCTTGTCTAGTTGAGCATTCTTCTCAAGTCCTCCTTGATGATGTCCCACGCAGCCCGATAAAAGTTGATGGTGAATCTGTCTTGTCTCGGAGACTTGTCTGGGTGCATAGTCCATATCGCTTATCTTATCTCCTATTTCGATGTTGACCTTAGTAGCTTTTCGTTCTCATCCCCAGAGATTTTTGGAGGAATGAATGAGAGTAGATCTGCTTGAGAGATAGGGTACGTCTCTTCGCTATCTGATTATAGTTCTCTATAGTGTTGGAATACATGATTTTTTATGTTTTCCTGCCCTTCGATCTTTTGTTCATTGTCATCTTTCAGCTCTTTAATGACGTTGAAACTTAATCTAGCCTTTTCTTGCTTATGCAAATATTCAGTGTTACTATCTCCCCCTTTTAACCAGAGATTCCTATACCTCAGCCTCCACTCTTCTTCCTCCCACCTTGCTGCCTTTAATATCTTCACATTCATTTCCTTTTCTTGGTTTAGAGAGTGCGCAATCGCTTCCTCTCTCTCCATTTTTCTTTGGAGGGTAGCGAGTTCTTCTTGAATTTGCTTTTTTTGGAGAGTAGGCCCTTTAAAAGATGCCTTAGCCCAATTCTCGAGAGTGTAGCACACTTCTCTTAGCTTTGAATCCCACATATAGGTAGGTGAGACAGATATGCGAGAGTTCCATTCTTTTTGGACTATTTCTTTTACTTGTGCCTTGCGTAACTAGAGAGGATTAAATCGAAAAGGAATTGGTCCTAGATTTTCGGAAGGAGATAAAGATGAGGAGATTGGTTTATGGTATGAAGTTGCTGAAGGTACGGCAATGGAAATCATAAGCATATCCTTTTGGATAAAGGAGGAGCTTATCATGAACCTATCAAGTCTTGTAGCGATATGTCTAGGGCCTATCCTTTTATTAGTCTAAGTGTATTTCCCATTCCTAAGAGGGGAGTCCAACAGGTCCAAATCTGCCATTAGATCCTCCATTTTCTTGCCAAAAGACTCCATGACTATCAATCCTCCCCTCTTCTCCAATTGCGACTTGGTGGTGTTAAAATCCTCAACAGAAATGGAGTCTTTTCCCTGCACATTTTCACCCAGCGAGCTAAGATTTTCCCATAATATCATTTTGTTCCAGTAGTGAGATGGATCGTAAACATTACAAACGAATATTGTATCTTGATCATCTTTGCTTTGTATCTCTATCATAATCCATGATTGTTTTCCTTCATCGATTTTATCAAGCACTTATTCATGTTACATAATGTCGCTATTCCACCTTACGCGCCTTTGGAGTTAATGGATCTCCCTAAATAGTTTTTCCAAATTGGAAGGGCCATTTCTTCTTGTGCAACCATTTTTGTCTCTTGGATTAGTAGAATGTCTAGTCTCTCGGATTTCAGGATGCCTCTAATTGCTTCCAATTTAACTGAGCTCCCCAAACCTTTGTAATTCCAAGAGACAACTTTCATTATTTCCCAGTTTGTTGAGGCCCTGCTCTAGTCTTGTTATCCACTCTTGCTCCTCCAACATTTCTAGTGTTTTGTAGAAGATTAACTTCCTCTATGCTCTTCTGCCTCCCCAGTTCAAGTTCTCTTTCTGCTTTCTGCTCCTTATGATGTCTTTGAGTTTTTCTTCCCCTAATGGATAGAGGTGGAGCTTGTTTCGATATTTCTTGAGATCCTTGTGAAGAGGATTGACTTGGGGAGATCACCATTTGGATGATTTTGCTTTGCTTTACCAATGCTTCCCAAGTTCTACCTTGAGATGTGGTTCCCGCATACTGTTCTTTCTCGGTCCCTTCTCCACTTCTATTAGGAAGCGATTTGCAATTCGGTTCTGTACTTGCTTCTATTTCAGTGTCCTCTAGAGGGATATTTGATGCAGGAATTTCTCCTTCTTCTATCGATTGTGCTTGAGGATGATTGCTGGTGGGTGTTTGTCTGCTGATTGGCTCAATTTCCTTATTATTTTTTTTGGGTTGAGGCCCATTGGGTGCATTTGGAGGCGTAACTAGAGTCTTTTTCCCTCTTTTTACTTGTTTCTATCCTTCTTCTTGTTTTTTTTCCCAGGGATCTCTTGTGCTTCTTTTGGGAATTTTTCACAAAATGTACATATTCATTGCACTTTATACACTTAAAGAGAAGTTGCTCGTAATCTACTTTTTGTAGGTGCTTCCATTCGTCTATGAACAAAGTTACTACCTTCGGTAATCCTTTCTCTAAATCTACTTCCACGGAAATCCTTGCACATGAGAATAGTGGTCCATTTGGTTTTGCTTTCTCAATATATTTTTCGAGGGTATTCCCAATAGTTTGGAGAGCTTCATCGTTCCAACAATGCATAGGGAACCCAAACCAGGACTGCTGATGGAACGCATTTCTCTGGGTCAAAGGATAAACTCCATCGATTTAGATATAATCCTCTTGGGCCAATGAAGTAAGGTCCGCGTCTAAAAATAAGATCATTGTCTTCTTTATTCTCAAACAAGAACGCGAAAAACCCTTTACCGTAGAAACAATGGTGCAAGCCTCTAGAGATCAAAGGTAACCAGTTCTTTGAGATCCATGTCTCCATGGTTTTCGGCGAGGGCCATATCCCTGTGAATTTTCCTATAAATCCCTTCTCACTTAATGAAAGAGATTTCAATCTTGAAGCCGCTGACATGATCTGAATTCGGGTAGCAACAACATGCTTCACAAAACTAGAAGCTGGGATCTCTACCGTTGGAGGAGTTGGCGAAGAGGAAACCAGATTCCTAAAGGCTTCATTCAAGAGGCATATCCTCTCTTCTAGAGGAGGGTCCAATGGGGGATCCATGAAGGCGCAACCCGATCCAAGCTAAATCCCTAACGACGACTCCAAACCTTGATTTCCTCGCCCTCGCTCGAATTCCTCGCCTACTCTCGATCAAGCTCACAAAATCAGATCGAATCTGGGGGATGTTAAATTCGTCTGTTAGAACCATTTCTAGATGTTCCATATGCTCATGATGTTACATACCTTCCAACAAAGATGGATCGAGATGCATATCCATCACTTTAAAACTAGTTGGAGTGCTAGCTCCACCAAAGTGAGATCCAAAAACTATGGATCCACTAGATTGTGGATGAAAATCAATAGGAGACCAATAGAACCTGTAGTTTTATATCCATATCCAGGAGCAACACCAAAAGTACTAATTCTTGTAGCAGATGAGATGGAGATTCACTAGTTGTAGAGTTTCTAGTAGCATATTAAGTGGTAATACAAAGCCAATTCCAGTTCCTATAAGTGTTCTTACATCTAAGGATGCTCCTGGAAGCTTTGTTCCAGCCTAGTTAGCTGTTTAAAGAAGTGATGTCGTAATCTCAATTAGTAATAGTTATGTTGCATATCCATTCATCCATGAGGTTTCTCCACCATATTACCACCAACATAACTTGAATACTGTCCAAGGCTTCTTTCGTAACTACCTTGGTTCACATCAGGGGAGGAAATTGTATGAGGATACGATCCAGATAAATATTACCCAATGGTACCTATTAATCCACCACCAAAAGTTGATGTATACAGTTCCATGACACTTCTCTCATAATGACATTGAGTGGCATATGAGTTTGCCAAAATGCAAGTTGCATATGCCGATGTGCTAACTGGATTGTTATCAATTTCACCAAAATTCAATTTATAGTTTTGCTGACCTCTTCCCTCAAAATTATAGTTAACTTTGGTAACATATGACTTTTCCAATTCCACGGTCCCATAGACTGATACTTTAATATGATATTTAACAACTTCACCAACATTCGACGTATAGCTTTGCTGACCTCTTGCCTCGTAATTAACTTAAACCACATTGGACAATGGGACTGCAAAATCACCAATAGGGACATCAGAACTGTATAATGATGATCCAACAAGGGTTAGATTACTATTTCCAAAAGCTGAGGGGTACCCCTTGTGACCTCTTCTCACATCATGTATTGGATCTGCAATGGAAGGTGTCGATGTGAAGGTATTAGAGATGTATAATGATGATCCAACAAGGGTTAGATTACTAGTCCCAAAAGTTGAGGGGTGCCCCTCGTGACTTCTTCTCGCATCATGTATTGGAGTTGCAATGGAAGGTGTTGATGTGAAAGCACCAACAATAAGTCCAGTGGAGCTCCTATTAGCAACACTAAAAGCTAATGCATGGTGATCATGAGCAATAATCCTAGACTTATTCTGAACCCTATCAATATTGTAGGGTGAAGCTTTTGAGTTGTCCATACCACAAAACACTCTCGCTTTCTTATTCGGTGTAGCATGCTTTTGTATAGAGATTTTTTGTCTCCTTAAGGAATTTTGCTAACTGTGGTACCCAAAGGTGTATCTCCCTACTCCTCTATGAGGTGCTTCACTTTTGATAGAATACTTATTGGAGAAAATGTTTGTGCATTGCTAATTCCAAGCTTATCACTTTTTATTTTTGGCCTTAAGATGGCTTTGGTCATAAGAGGCCTTAAGAACAAATCTCAAATGCTAGGTTAGTTAGGTAGCACGTACCTAAAATGATGTTCTTGGTAACACCGGGTTTGACCGAAATGTCCACCTAAATGGTGGGAGGTATCTTGGCCATGTTACCTTCTTTAAAGGCATCTAGTGCGAGGATCGTGTTCTTGAACCAATAAACATTTCAAAGAGGAATAACATATTTTGAATTAATGGATAATTTATTTGAGGGCATACCCAAAATGGATGGTTCCCCAAGAATTAAATAAGTGCAATGGTTCATACCACTCTACATGAATTTGAGACTTATGATGGCTTCGAGACTTTGTTCATCGGTTTGAAACAATGGAATGGATAGGTCATAAGAACTTGCATCCGCCAATATGACTATAGAATTAGAGAATGAGGAGGGCGAGGTCTCAATAGAGTGTGAAAGGTAATTGGTGGAAACTATCCCCTCGAATGAGTGAACAGGGGTAGGTACATCCTCGATGGTGGTGACTTGTGTTTCAAGGGATTTGTGATGAAGATTATCCAATGTGGACTGAAACTTTTGGAGCTCAATGCAATTGTACGAATAGTACCCATAAATGCCACATAGTGCACATGGATGGTTGGTGCACAATGCCTTTTTGTTAAGCTTTGTAGCGTCAGGGAGAGTGATCTGAACCATGGAGGTGTTCACATCAATCTTCTCCTCATGTGCATGCACTACAAAGAGAATATCCTGTAAAGGAGGTTATAACGAAGGTTTTTAGTGTTACAAGACTGGCCAAAACTGTAAAAAAAACTTCGCTATAACCTCTTCCAATGGTATTAAATGGTTTGCATGAGGTTTTTACAGAAGTTTATTATAACTAAAAAGAACTTGGCAGTTGGAGGCTTTAGCAAAGGAATTTTTCTGGTGCACTTAATTGAAGTGAGTACACTTGTGCATACAATGCTAAAAGGAACCAATGCATATTAATTTAAAAATCATGGACATATTTTAATATAAACAAGCAATGGTGTGTATAACTATCTTAATGACACCGATTCTCTATAACTTTATGTGCACTGGTGCTCTATAAACAACATTGCACTGATGCTTTTGTCTTTTTATAACACATTGATGCTGACAAGGAAAGAAAATGCACCAATGAAGTTGACTGGAACATTGACATTCATTGCATTTTAACATTATGGTGTAATTATAATATATTCTTTCTTAAGTGCTCAATTATATTGAAAGCACCAGTGTGTACATATAATAAAACTACAGAAGGGCATATAACTACCATTATTTTGCACTAGTGCTGGTGGGGATAAATGTATAAACTATAATACTGTATCTCTAACCTTGACTTTAATTTTCAACCCAAGGAGTTGTACAAACTTGAGATGGTTCAACAAATACATGCATTTACAAAAAAGGGAGAGTAGTCTAATAGCATATGAAAAGCTTAAACTAATTGAAAGGGATGTAAATTCATTAGTCACACAACATTATATTTAGTGCAGAAATAACTTTTGTCTACAGAGTGCATAAATGCAAGATATAAATGTTCATCGCCTAGTATGTAGGTTGTGGTAAACATAATAACTACTTAGTCCATGTAAATATTTGAGATGTAGAGGGTGAGTGCTGATTGAACTAAGTAATATATACAAGGATGTAACCCAACAACGCTATGTAAACACAAGCATTTAAATTAATAACATAAGTATGAACTATCAATAACATAAGCATGGACTAGTCTGTGCATAGTGAGTAAAATAAAGCTTCCTATTACAAAAACGCAGAGCATGTAGAACTCCTACAAAAAGTAGTAAACTTCTATAGTACTATATGAAATGTTCACGAAATTAAATATGTTCTAAAAACATATGATCCTTGTATCATCTTTGGGAGGACCCTTCCCAAGGTTTCTACATGAACCAAGTAGCTACTCAAAAAATACAATAAGAGATGTTCCTTTCATTTATTAAAAAACTGTGAAGTACATAATAACATTTGAACTGTGACTGTTGATAACAGGTTTATCAAAACAATATAATTGTAGAAGTTGCCACCCTTTGCTTGCCCCTCTCTGTTCTCTTTATACAAAAAATGCTTCAATCAAAATTAGGACTGCATGCCATCCTCTGTGGCACTAACTAAAGATCGTGTCACATATTTTTCATCCCTCATCACACCTTCCAAAGGAGTATCTAGTTTAGTGATTCGAATGCTCAGTCCCCATGTTAGCACAGTTTGCTTCGTGGGGATAAAAGGAGCTTAAGATAAGAAAAAATGGGTTACATTTTGAATTATGGTGATATGACCATGGAGCTAATGGGTTGGGTGCTCAAGGGAAAACCAAAATTCTCCAAATTCCCCTTTGAACCGCATGCTGGACGTAGAAAGTGACTAAATGAAAGTGTGGAGTGCATGTTGCACCTTGGAAGAATCAATGATCAAGATTAGAAGGATGAAAACATCGACAACGAATAGATAAGCCGTCGAGTGGAGTTGCTCAATCAATAAAATGGTCAAGGGGTGGCGAAATGACCGTTGAAGAAGATTAAAGTCCAGATTTGATCGATGGCACGCAATCAACAGGGAAAAATGTCAATGGTTAAGGTTCATTATGCACCCGCAACATGCACAGAAGACAAAACAGTTCAAGGCTAGCGGAAGTTTTACTGCCTTCCACGTGTTGGGTGGAGAATCGTTCCGCTGAATGAAAGGTGGTAGGGAGAAACTAGCTCCCGCGATCACGAAACCACCTATTTAGATTATTATAAAAAGGGTCAGGTCATGTGTAGAAGAATTATTTGACTTCTCTGCACAACGGAGAACGTTCTTGCACCTGTGGAAACTGAGTCAGATACACTTTTTTTGAGCCGTCATTTTCCAGGTAGGCCACGTAGCTAACTCGCCAAGTTATTTTAAAATTGGAGGGGGAAGGTGAAGTTGAAACACATGTTCATGAATTCAGCAAGCTGGATGAAATATTTGAAGACAAAGATGGGGATATTTTTGACACAGTACTTTCCTTTGGTCTTGTGTATGAGTTAAAGAATATATTGAAAGCTTTAGAAGAACATGAAATTAACTTGCATGGTGTTCAGAGGCCTCATTTTCACCATTTCTGTTCAGACCAAGCTCTTAATTTTTTGGATTTTATGACCTGATGTGTGTCCAACTACTCCCAGTCTGAGCGTGTCTTAATGGACTCAAGCAAGTGTAAAATCCTTTGCCCCTTCGATTCATTGGTTTTCAAAGACGCGTTAGAAGTACCCCAATCATTCACCCAAAACCCAGAAGATTTTGCTGAAGAAAATTTAATTGAACAATTCATACACGTTGCGATCGAAGAGAAACACATATTTTATTCTAAGAGTCTTAAACTCAAGATCTTTGTTGAAACTGAATCTTTTCCCCTTGACATTGGCTTGTTTAATGAAGAAACCCAGTGGGTCATATCCTTGTTGAGTCAGTTTTTAGGGTTGGACAATGATAAGTTTGTCCCATAAGTCTTGTTGAGTATGTTATTTAGATTGAGTATGCATCAACCCGAGTCCGAGTCTAGTCAATTGTGCTGCCTTAAATTTGATGAATTCCTAGCTGAGAACATTCATTCTTAGTTGGTGAATTTACACATGACCAGACATTTCAGATTTCAATCTTACCTGGTCAGGATGTTTTTTTTCTTCAATGAGGAGAGTTTGCAATTTCCAGAATTAGTTTTCACTTCTGAAATTAGAAATAATACCTTCAATTACATGAATCTCGTAATGTTAGAAGTGTACAGAGTGAGGTTTCAAGACAAACTGCTTAGAGAACTGCCTGAGATGGAAGAAATGTTGCAGTTTAGCCTAGATAGAAGAGTTGGAGACTGGTTCCTTCTAAAGGAACTTACCATTATAAGAGTTTATGGTTGTGTTCATGAAACATACATCCTACCTGCATTCTTGACACCTAGAATATTTGGTTTGGAATTCATCAGACAAAAGCTTATTGTTGAGAATGAACACTATCTGAATTTTAGCAAGGCCTATGAGATTAAATTGTCTCTAAAATTAGGTCCTTTCATTATTAAAAATAAGGTTGCTCTCCCAGTAGTTGAAGGCCTACTATAGGATATGAATTTTATGAAAGCCACCAAAATTAATTATGATCCTCATCATATCATATCATAGAGGAGGAAACAAAACAAAAACAAGGCATTTGATCATCAAGAAATAGAGGGGTTAGCTCAAAGAGCTAACTTGATGGAATATCAGTCAGATGTGGAGAACCCAGAGACAATACAGGCAAATCCCTCTACCAAAATGAAGTCAGTAGTGATGATAATACCAACTCCCAGTAAACTTGAGATTACTGGCAAGAGGAGTTTTTTAGTAGCAATTGAAGTTGAAGATGGAGATTTAAAAGTAGCAAAAAAACCAAAGATAGATTCATAGAGATAAATACTTGAGGTTGGAGGAAAGAAGATGAAAGAAAAAGTCTAGGGACCAGCTTTTCAAATTCAGGGATATAGCTTTGCAGAAGCATAGGAGAGTGGGTCCAGTTATAGGTACAAGTCAAGAAATGACTTGTACACTAGATATGGACAGAACAAAATTTTTTCTTCAGAAAAAATATTTGAAGCTTTTTTCTAAGGTAAGAGACATCTCAGATAAGGAAATTTCATTGATTACTGTGAAGGATCATGTAAAAAACACATTGAATTTGGCAGTGGCTACCGAGAACAGAGTTTCAGAAATGAGACTCAATTTACAAAAGATTCCAGTACATGATAAGATTCATTTGCACAAGCAAACTGGGGAAGTGATATACACAGATTTAATGAAGGCTACATTAAAGGGTGTCCAAGTTACAATCTACAGTATCAAGGTTGGAAAATCAATTGAAGCAGGAAGAAGTTGAAAATAAGACATATCAACAACAGATCAAGAAGCTTCAGGGTGATCTTTTAGTTATTGATAGTGAGCCAGACAGAGGGAAAGCTATGAATAAAGTTTTAGCTGAGAAATAAAATACTATCCAGCTACTGAAAAATAAATTGAAGATTCCAGCCACTCAGTTGATTCAGGCTTCTAAGTTGATAGTATTAAAAAAATAAAAAGAATGATTGTCCCAAGAATTGAATGACAGCAAAGCTAAACTGCTAAAATTTGCTGAAGAACAAAGCCAATGGGAGAAAGAAAGGGCTTTCCTTATAGCCATAATTGATGTTTGAAATGAAAATCAATTAATTTTGGAAAAGGAAAGAGAGGAAAAAGAAGAGAACAAACCAGTAGAAGTAGGTCGGCCAAGTACAAAGATAATCATAGAGGCTATAGTCCAATCTTTGTCACAAGTGAGGTTAAGAGATGAATAAATAAAAGGCTTGAAGGAAGAAAATCAAAGATTGGCTGATATGATTAAGAAGAAAGAAGAAGAAAAGAGGTTATTTGAAAGTAAGAGTAAAGAGCTGCTTGAGAAAAATGAGAAGCTAATAGATAAAGTATTAGGGCAGTGCAAGGTGCTAGGGATCTCATTTGTGATATGATCATCACGGAAGCTACAAAATGAGACCTTATTTAAATTTTATTAAATACAAAGAAGTGGTAATCGGTGTGGCAAGGAAAAGCTGTGAATCTGTGAAAGAAACTTTGGATAGAAAACCAGGAGATACAACACATAATACTATTAATTTTCTTAATACTCTATCTGAAGAAGAATTAAAAACAATGGGTATTAAGGACATGATAGCAGTTATAACTTGGGAAAGAAAGATTATTGGGAAACACCATCATATTGAAAGTGTCCAGGCAAAGATAGACCAAATGTTGCAGCAGGTGAAGTCCTTCAAAGGTTTATTCATAGTATTATTTCAAAAATGTCTACCTTCTTTTGGGATGACGACGGAAAGTTGAAATCTTAGTTTGAATATCAAGCTTTATTGGTTAAGGCCAAGTTGGACCATAAGAAGTTTGAATACATGACTCAATCCTTGTCAGGAAAAGCTATAATTGACAAATTAGTTGTGGACTTTGAGAAAATGGATTAATTTAGGATGATTGGTGCCAAGCTACCACCTATTTCCTATGTAGATCATGTGGAGCTAAGGGTACTGGCTAAAGAAATGGAAAATCTTGAAGTGCAATATGGAGATTAGTGGAAAACAATTGAGAAGTTTAGAAAAATGAAATATAGGCTACATCAATAAAGATTTCCATTCTAATATTCGAGTTGAAAATATGTAAAGATCCACTTCAAAGTGGGGTTAAATATTTTTTAGTATTTAGATAGATTTAGTTTATTAAATGGTATGACAGATGTAATAAGGCAGTTATAAGAAGCCTATTTTTAGAATGTAGGTAGTTAGGTATCAGATCAAGGAGAATTTTGATGTATTAAGCTGGTTTTACAATGTAATTGGGGTTGGAACCCGTGAGGGTAAAAACTCCTTTTGTAACTGAGTATTTCAAGTTAGTGAAATTTGCAGAGCCAAGAAATCATTTTTCCATATCATAGATTCTCGTGTTTTACAATTTGTACTTCCTTTTTTCTCATGTGAATTTTTTTCTTGTTATCTTTTCCATTGTGTTGTCTTTCATGCTTAAGTAAGTTTATATTGGATCATAATTCATAATCATATGCTCTAGTTCATAGATTTCAAGTATTCACAAACAAGATTCCTCTTAAATTAATATTGGATTCATCTTTTGATGCCCATATTAATAGATTGTTCATTTTTCTTCCTTACCACGAGACAATCAAGAACTTGATTGTAAAAGAGCTACTATCTCACATCTGTGAAGAAATCTTGTTGCAAAAGAACTGTTATTTATAATAACTCATGAATTTGACTCCATTGTCAATGGTACCTTCTTGTTTCAACCATTATTATCATTAAACATGTTTCTTTAAGAATATCTTTGGCTATTGTATTTATTTGTTGAGAGATCCCTCTCTGGTAGAAAAAAAACCAACTTTCCTCCTAAAGGTTGGTTTGTAAGTTTTACCTTGGAACTATCCTTCCACAACCAAATGGTGAATTCTGTGTGATAACATCCCACATTGTTGTGGCACATCAACTGTCTTCTTTAAGGCGTAGTATTCAAGATCTGTCTAATGCTGACACACTAAGGTAAAAGCGTTAATATCCTTGCGTAAGCCATCCTATAAGGAATTTAAACCATTTAAAAAAAATTTAAACCAATCATTAATCCAAACTAAAGGTACATGCAAAAGTAGATGATCTATATTATAAATGCAACTTCCTTCATACCATTTCCATTCTTAACCTATGTGAACCATGATATGGATGGGGAAATGCTCACCATTTTGGCAACCTATCAGGTGCGATGGTATTTTTAAAAGCATTGGTGCTTACATTCAATCATTAACTACACAAGTGCCACTTTTTCTTAACCACATCGGAGTGATTAAAATGATTAAAAGCACCAATAATCATTTTCTCATTGGTGACAAGTGATTGATGACTATTATAAAAGTTACAATGCATTGATATATATATATATAATTCCATTATTCATCAGAAAATGAAATAATTCTTATATTAGTATTCTTATAATTTGATTTTTAATTATCACGTTTGGATACGATGTTTGGATTAATTTGTTATATCATCAAATTTCACATTTATTTCATTGTAATATTTAATCATCCATACATTTAATTAGCATTGTAACATTTTACAACGACATTGGACAATGCAATATAATAAGAAAATTATTTTATTATACATGAATAAGAGACCATTTGTCATACAAAATGGAACAACATAAATGTCCATAATAATCAAAATATCAGCATGTAATTGTTACACTTAATGTTAACCCGTTGTCCTCCAATTGGGAAATATGTCTAGTACATTATACAAAATTTCTGATTTTCACAAACATTCATTTCAAAACATACAACAACTTGCATTAACATCCAATTATATTGATTGTCATTCTTTGTTGAAACTTTTGTGAGTGCTCAAGCTACTTGCATGACGTGGGTTATTTGGCTGAATGTTTTGTTGATTTCCTGGATTGTGTTCCTCCTCTTTAGCTTCCATATACAAACATACAAAAAAGTGTAATGAGTTTATATACATTGGTGGGCATAATGCAAACATATATAATTTACATGATTATGTATATTAAAAAGTGTACCATAGTAAGATTTAATTCTTAAACAATACATATTCTTTCAAATTCATGTCTCATGTCTTCTCTCAACAACTCTTCTAGTGGCTCCACTCTTTGCTTTGTTTTCCGCAAGTTTTGTACCCCATCACAAATCATAGATTTAGTATAAAGGGTTTTTTGGTTCCATTGATTATAAAACGAGATAAGTAAAACAACATAGATACTTACAAATTCCATAATGAGTTTTTGATACGCCAATATATATTTACAACCCATACTTAACCCAATGTCAATTAATTCTCCTGATGACTCTTCCTTGTATATAATAACCTATTTGAAGACATCCAAAGATGGGTTGTAAACAAATTAAAATATAAATATCATAAGCAATTTCAAATCTTAAGTTGTAAGAAAAATTCACAATTATTCACAAACTTCGCTATCAACCATATTCTTCCTTGTTGTCCCGTCTTATGTGTTGAATGAGTTCAATTTTGTTTTCTTTTTTGCAACAAAACAATTGAAAATTAATTAATTATATGTACATAAAAAGAAAAATCAATGATTACATACATTTAAAGCACATTGTTGTTGAGATGGCTCCTCAAGCGATGCAACTATGTCCATTTCTTTGACAATCTCCTTGTACACTTTTTTAGACATTATTATTTTCATTTTTTTTGGGATGTCACTCGTTTGTCCTTTGGTATTTTCGTAATATTCTTGAAAAGTTAAGATGACATTAAACTATATTTATATTGATATGAAAAGTAAATATAACATAATTAATATTAATAAAGGAATGCTTTGTAGTAGTATATACATATTTTAGAAAAACATGTTTTGTAACATTTAGTTTTCTTTGATTATTTTTTGTTGTTATATATTTTTACTATTTCAAGTTTGCCGGGTCTCCTTGACCATTGCTTTAAAAACGCTTCCTATAGTTAAAATATAACCTGAATCTTGAAGTGATTGGATTTCTTTTTGTACTGTAAGTGGAAAGTACATTTAATATATGTTCTTTCTACTATATCTTTCAAAGTTTTGTAAGAGTTTTTCTTCTTTTTATTAACTTCCAACACTACTCCAGATGAGTTAAGGATCAATTCATGATCATTTATATCTTCCATAATTTTTTTTCCTTGGGACAACATTCCCTTTCCTTGCTATTAGTTCTTGTGTAGCATTTAACATATGTGAAATAGATTGTTTGAAACATGTTAGCGAATATTCTTAAGTACATTATTACTAAAAATTCAAGTAAATAAATTCATATTGATTACTTTTTGATTCACATGATTAAACCCTCAACAACATTTTCATCAATGTTTTATGCTTTTCTACACTTAGATTGCAAATAATCTTGCAGATTTTCCTCATTATTTTGTCTTTGAATGGCGTATATTAACCAATACAAATTAGTTAAACTAACATATAATTCAAACATATAAATTTTATACCAAAATTACAAAGAACTACATTCTTCACTTTGTTGGATGTGCTCCCATCATGTTGATCAGAATGATTGTTCCATGAACTATTATCACACATTTTCAATCAGTAAACAACCTGGACCATTAAATAGAGAAGATATCAAATATATTTTGCAAATAAATTTGATAAGTTTCAGCGAAAAAAGTAGTCTCACATATTGATGTGCTTAATGAATAAAAATGGCACTGTCCATGTATAGTATATATGCACCAATGCCGGAAAATATTTAAGCATCGATATTGAAAAACAAATTAAAAAAATTAAGCTACAACTATATTGGTGCAATATATTTATTCAACAATGTTAGTGTGGTTTATTATTCACAACGCGCTAAAAATTATGTAAAACTTAAGGAAACACTATATCCAAACAGTGCACTTTTATTAAAAGCGCACTTGTGCTTTTTACAGAACTCTTCGCACCAAAAACCATAAAAGTATTTTTTAGAAAAAACACTTATTGAGACAAGGTTTGGGATCTGACGCAATAAGTGGTCCCATTGCATTAAATGCCTAATGCCTTATCTAGAAGTAAAAACCCATTAAATCTAAAGTGCATAACAAGAAAAACCATAATTGTGAATTAATAGAGGGAGTTAAACCGTAATGTTAAATTTTGCAACTACGTAAAACAAAATCAAACAACACCAAAGCAAGGGTTCCAATGTTGAAGGTAATTATGAAAATATTTTTTTTCTTTAGAATTTACTCTAAATTTTAATAGGAACACAAATAAATCATGCATGAGACCCATAGTAAGAATTTACATACTTCAAAATTTTACTATGAAGAGTTTTGTTTGATTTACCATACCTTATAAATTCCAATATTTAGAAAGAATTGGTTGTTCCAAAGTCGTCCTCGATAAATATCTTTTGCAAAACTCCTCGAAATTTCGTTAAAATAATGAAATAACGATTAGGTTTTTCTTTTTAAAACACTTGATCAAACTATTTTTTTTGAAAAAAAAACCTTGCTCCTTTTTCAACTCATGGAAAAAAAATTTTGTGCTTTTTTTTCCACATTTTACGCATACATATGCGCTATAATAGTGCGCAACCTGATAGAAAACACACCATTCACATGTAACTACACATTACTTATTCCACATAAATGATGCACCTTTAAGATATGATTGGACCAGTGTGCTATAGGTTTTAAAACACATCGATGGGTATAAAATAAAAAATAAATATGTAATAACGGTATTTTGATGTTGGGATATGTGACAACTGATGCACTCATAACATATGTGAGCCCCATTGCACCTATGGTATATGGGAGAATCGATGCAATATAATTTGCAAAGAGCAATGGGTAGACAAAAAATACTCAAAATCGATTATTTCATCTTGCATTTTCCAATTTCTGGTGCATTTTAAAGATATTGGTGCACCAATGCCCTATACTATAAAAACACATCGATGGTGATAATATTGAAAAATGCCATATATAAATATTTGCTATCAAACATAGTTGATTAATATTATTATTTTTATTCCTGAATGTTTAGCTTTGATGCGTACTTGTTATGCACTAGTGTGTTTATTGGTTTAAGACACCATTGGTGCACTTTTTTATTATAATGCATTGAAAGTGTTAAAAACCCATATGACTATATGTTTGAACTTAAAATGATATATTTATCTCAATGAACTTAAAATGAAATACTTATCTCAAATGCTCATTGTTTATTTTAGGAATATAGACATGTATTGATTGCTGATTTGGCTCAAATGCATGGAGAAGAATTTATAATATCAAATTGCCAATCCTTCAAATTCCATCTCATCTCATATTCTTCAAAGTTCATTTAGTCCTCCCTTCCCATCTTTAGTAAGTTCATATTTTATTTATATTTTGATTATCTAATTGAATTTATGTTATTTATCCACGTGAATATAAATAACAATGCCTTCAATTTTGTAGGTTCCTGATTAGGATCGAGTTAGGATGCACAAGATATTCCACTAGTTGAAAAAATGCCACAATATTTTTTTAGGAGCAAGACACTGCAAGTAGTTGATAGTTGAAAATGGATATCCCCATAAGCCCGCCAATTGTAACATGCCATCTTCCAACCACAATATTAGGTCATCAATGGTAATTCATCGTGATTTTGACCTATTTTATGATAGCTTAGTAGTATGTGGTTGTTTAAAATGTGAAGGGTCGAAAGAGAACCCTCGACATGTCACACTCACCCATTATATTAATGATCTGCTACCCAATTTTTATGGTCTTATACCTCCTACCACAATAAAAAATCCAATGGGTGATATAGAAAAGACACAGGAAAACTTCCTTATGCTAATTTTTTGGAAAGCCAAAAACAACTATGTTTTGTCCTAAATTGACTAACCCCTCTACTTCTATTCAGCCAATCGAAATTTCTAATTATCCAGAGTATGATATGAATATCGCCGAAAATATCTATCATTAGGAGACCCAAAAAGTTGTATGAGTTGAGGGAAAAATGTCTAAATACACACCAAAGTTGGTCCAATTATTGGAAGGTACCAATGAATTATCTCTTCCTGTTCATTTTCAAAGTAAATACCAAACTTGTTTCAACTGCACTTTGTATGGTGCTTGGTCGTATTCTCTACCTATGCTCCATGTTGGAATCAAACTTTCCTTTTGTGGTAATAATTTTATGATTTCCAAGTCTAATATAGATCCTAAAAATCTTGGGTTGTTTATCCTTTCACATGTACTTGTTCCTCCCAAATAGTCAACAGAACTTATGCCATGTTGCGGTCCTCTTTATTGTCGATCTGATTATTGAATATTGTTAAATACAAACTTAACATTCCATGTATAGTATGTGCATGAATGATTATGCTTATAGAAACTTTAACAAGAAGAACCTATTACATGAGAACATTGCAGGGTTCATAAATAGTTCTAGGTCCTCTCTATTTTCTACAAATTGTTCATTTGAGGAACTCTCTAATAACCAAGAGTTATTTATGAAAATGAAATCATCCAAATTTGTTGTTGTGCATGCAATATGTAGTTTGTCTCCCGGTGACGAGTTGTTAATAAATTATAAATTTTGTACACCATTGATCACTAGGCAAGGACACCTTTCATTGAGACTACCGTTAGACATCCCCTCGGGGTGTAAGACAAAAAACATTGATTAATTGTATTTTTTATTTTATTTTCAATGGGATTAATGTAAATGTATTCCTCCATTTGAACTTTTGTTTTATAAAATGCTTGTGGTTGGAAATTTACTATTGGGAAAAATTCCCACACTTTTATAATAATTTCTTGGTATAATGTTTGAAGAAACCAATTGCATTGTGCTTACTAATATCATCGATGTAATGTTCAATATTTTTGAAATCAGGATTATGATGATGATCGACTTGCATACCATCTTCCATTACACCCCACAACAATGTCAAATCAATAAAAGGTTGTAAAAAGAGCGCAACTCGTAGAGGAGGCATACCAAGCATGGTTGAATTCCATTCCCACTACCTCCATATTCACCAATGGGAATCTCTACAGTGATACTAATTCATCACATGTTGGAAATGAAGGAAATGAAATACAATTTGTTATGGATGACTTCTTACGGGGGTACAAATACCATAGATGTGATGTTGTTAGACGTATTCTAGGATGTTGAGATGGGGGATGATGCTTATATCATTGATACCTTCTTCGAAAGCCTAAAATTTGTTTCCACCACCCCTCTATTTGAACATGGATGGTCAAAGTCTACCCAGCTAGGGACAACAATGTTATATATAACTTGAAAGCATTGTATGGCATGTTGCATGTTTCTCAACACTTTTGAGGTAACTGACCATCATTCCCTTATATTTTGAGGAATCTTGTCACACGATCAACATTGAAAATGACTGATTTTATGAATGTTAAGTGACATTGTACATTTATATTTCCCAATAACTGTAGGTTATTCAAATATAAGGTGCTTACAAGTGATAATGTATTTCTCGACAGTTGCAAAGAGGCAGAGTAAATGTTGAAAATTTTGGGTGTTGAGTACATATCATATCATGCATGTTCGAATGGTTGTATTCTATATATAGGAAAATATGCAAATAAAGAGACATGTAAGAAATGTGGGCATGATAGGTATCATAAATCAATAAACAAGGGTAAATTACATAGTATTCCTCATAAGATATTGAGGAACATGCCTCTAAGGCCAAGGACTCAAAGTCTCTTTCGTTGCAAATAATTAACTATGCTTCAAGGATGACATGCTTCACATAGAAGTGAGTTAGGAGCTATCTGAATCCCAACATATTCAATAGCCATTAAGTATATAAAGGATACATGGCTTGACAAATTCAAGAATGAGTACAAAGCCTTCGATTTAGCATAACAATGGATGACATTAACCCATGTTCCCTCCAAAACACCAACTATTGTGTTTGGCATATAGTAGTGATCAATGACAATATACCCCATGGTTCTTTATGAAGAATGAACAGATTATGCTGGCTCTTATAGTCCTTGGTCGAAGACAAGTGAAGAATATAAATATTTACCTACAACCATTGATTGAAAAATTGAAGAAATTATTGGAAGGGATACAAGTTGATGATGTATCAAGATCCATCCCAATAAAGGTGAGTTTTATGTTGTATGGAATATGAGCATACACCACACATGATTATCCAGTATTAGGAGTTTTCTATGGTAAACATATTGATTGATTTGTTTGTAGACATAACAATATTTTTTGGCATAATTAATTTGGTTTGACTGTCTTGATCTTCAACGCTAGCGTGCTCTATATACAATAACATCACAGGTCTTGTAGCAAAACGGTATCATAGATGCAAATGTTGTGGACCTTCTATGAAGGCTAGGTGGTCCAGCCACCTACAAAAGTTGTTGTATGACTACTCTATGGTATTCCTCCCATAAGACCACCCTTATAAAAGAGCAACATCATCTCTCAATGGTAAACCAGAGAGAACACAAAGGCCTGAAATAATGGCACCAATTAATAGAGATTGTTTGCATGTTTGAGAAGGAACTGCTAATGAGTTTCATGGACTTGTAGGTTCATATTCTACTTTAGCTAATTGATGAGGTTGAATTAGTTGAGGTGGTCTCATGTCATTTGATGTTCTTCTTAGAGAGTTAGATAAAAAAATTGTAATTTTCCATATAATTTATTTGTAATTCCCCATTAAAAAATAAAAATGTTAACGCTACTAAACATTGTTACATTTAATCTAAATCTAAACAATATTTTTTTACAAAATTGTTTACATCAGTTGTAATAGTAATTGCATTGTTAAGATGAAGTTATTATTGATTTTTTTTAATAAACACCCCTCACAATTTTTCAAAATAAATTTATGCATGATGTTTTTCACTATTTAATATGCATGATGTTAATACACAACATAAAATTGGAGGAATAAATATTTTATACACATCTAACAAGAAAATTGGAGGAATAAATATTTTATACACATCTAACAAGAACATTTGACAAACACAAACAATCACATCTAATATCACATAATTCCATATGAGAGAAACATCTAATAATTACATCTAAAATCACTTAGCATCATCTAACCTATACATCTAAAAATTAGTTAATATAATCTAAGATACAAATATAATAATCACATCTAAAATCAATAAAAGAATTAACTAACATCATCATAGTACACATCTGACAAAGATAAAAATCATTTACTTCACAAATCTACCAAAGATAAACATAAACAAACATGATCTATGTAATGCACCCAATGTTACACTATACTTAAACACTAATATTTGTTTTTAAATGTTACATGCATATTGGCTATATGTATTCTTATAGCTAATGCAAAATAAATATAAGCATTTAGCGGAAGCATAAGACATTCCTTGAGATATATACTCAAAGAAATATACGCATATTATTGATTTTATGCATAATTGCAGCAACATAGGTATTTCAATGTGCGACATATTTAACACATTAATTTGCACCATTATATACTTCATAATAGACTTTCTATTAGTATACTAATACTTGACCAAAATAAACAAAGTCTTCGAAAGCAACATTTCCAAAGTTATCCTTATAAATTCATTCACCTTTTGTTGAGAATTGCATAGTAAAATCTGTATTTTAAAAACTTAGCAATAAAACACTATCATATGAACTCAGAAGTAAGAATTGTGCAACAAATAAGAACTGTGTGGTAAGAACTATGCAATACACACTAACTTAAGTACTGCACAATAAGATTCACAAAAATGGAGCAAAGGTGATTATAATTATATACACGGGCATTCCTCAAACTAACTTAGGAATCTAAGTAGTACGATTCACATAAATTAAGTAGGTCAAGATATATAAATATGCACTCTTATTAATACAAAAAATAGATTTTCTACTAATAAATGATTTACCTAACCATAATAGATTATGGCTTGAAAGGAAACATTTCCAAACCTTTCCTTATAAAATTCACAACCCAGAATTGTGCGGTAAAAACATTTTAGTAATAACTGCACAATAAAACATTATCACTTTCTTAGGAACTACAGAGTAAACACCTACTTAAGCACTGGCCATTAAATTTCACAAAAAAGGAACAAAAGCAATTATAGCTATACATAGTTTGGAAATTTTCAAGCTATGTAATTCCCATATTTTTATGACAAGGAAATACAATATTCAAACATATTCATTTAAAATTACTGAACTAACTTAAGAATTGCGTACTAAGAATTGTCTTAGGAGCTGTGCAATAAAGATTATCTTAGGAGTTGCATAATAGGTTCACATAAACCAATTAGGATAGCAATTATCAAACTTTCTAATGGAAAGTAATGACAAATTCATTACTAATCCAACCCATGGTAGTTTTCATGCAAACCATATGAATTTATTGAAACTTACAAGCAATAAGAACTATGCAGTAAGAACTTGCACTCAGCAAGAAATTCTCTGGCCAATAGGGTTCTCATTAATTAGGAAAACATTTACCATTCTTTCCAATGCATGGAATGTAAATGACAAATTTATTACTAATTCAACCCATGGTATTTTGCATACAAAACCTCCAATTCCAATTCTTGGAAAATAAAAACATATACCACTTGTTATTAGTCCATGGTATTTTAAAAAATGAATAAGGTTGAACTTAGACTTCAACATAAGCATTTTAACTTATTTGATTAAGCAAATTCTTGGTAGCCCTAATCAAGCTTTAGCACACAATATTTGTTTTCAATTTACTTATTAAGCAAAAATGATACATAGTCATTTACTGTGTAGTAAGAACAACGTGGTGAATAACTTATTTGAATAATTAATTGAAATATTTCAGTCAATACTTTAGGAATTATTTTCTCCCTTAATATATATTTTAGACATAAGCTTTAAAAACTTCTTTGAATAATTATCTCAAACATTTTCCATTTGTGAAAAATAAGAGTTAAACTCTTTTAACATATTTTAACAAACATTTCCTTTGAACTACCTAGTAAACTATCAATTACTACAAACACTTGCAATGATAATTAGTTACTTGCAAATAATCATCCAAGTTATAGAAAAATAATAAAAATGAACGGATTCCCAATTTATTTATCCATTCATATAACTTTCGAAGCATTGTACTCTTTGACATAATTTGAATGTTATGAACGTAGAAATTAACCACCATTACAGGAAATAATTTCCTAGACTTCGACTTAATTAAAGATTTGGCATTCATGAAATTTCCAAGCATTATCATAGAGTTAAACTTGCACTTTGTCTATACAAATGAATTCAACCAAGCAAAACATGAATTCATTCCTTGTATCCAATCTAAAAAAATTAAACAAGGAAATCATGTAAATTTTTACCAGTCATCAATTAAATAACATCTGAGAAATTAAAACACCATTTCCCAGCATTAAAAACTTATCTGGAAAAATATTTGAATTGAGAAATTGGCTGTGTGTGAGGCATGCTCTACCTAGCCTTAGGCAATTTTTCTCATTAATATTTCAACAAAACGCCACCCCCAAGCTGAGATTCATGCATTCACCAGACAAACATTTCACTAGTCCCATAATTTCTTAGAGTTTCAACACTTGACAATAAGGAAAATTGCCTTAAATCCAATTCCATGCCAAACAATGCATTTCACCTCCTCAGTTTCATTATGAAAGCACAATAATGAGATACACCACTATTCTCAATGCTCAAAATTCCTCCAAGTTAGTTTCCTACACCATTTTCCATTTCACTAGAATGACCAAAGGCGAAAATGGATAGAGTTTTAGCAAAAATTCTGTAGCAATTGAGTCCACGAGCTCAGGGATTCATATTAGATTTTATTCTCAAAAAAATATTTCTTCCTTTGTTCTCTCTGGCACGCCTCAACATGGGAAATTATTCTCCCCTACTTCATAACAATCCATTCCCTAGGGATGGATACCCCACATTCATTTTTGCATGCATTAGTTTAATTCATGGAATGTTTGATCCACATGGGCTCTCTCATGAGCCACACCTTTTCACTCTTTAATTAGAACTAAAACATTTCTTAATGACATTTAATCCTCATTTATTCCATAAGTAAGCTTAAGTTAATTAAAAGGGGATTTTGGCTTAATTAAATACAAAAGTAACTTTAGGGACTTAAAGGTTTAATGGAGACATGCCATGGTTTTCCCCTCTAAGACATCCTAACCCCCTTATTGTCTTTGGTGTATACATGAGTTTGTGATCTTTTCAACGTACTGCCTCAACACATCCAGTTGTGGATTTTAACATTATAATTGTAAAAATACAATATGTTCAACCTTGCTAGCACTCATAACAATAATTATATCTTGGCATCATTAGATTAGGGGTTTCAAACCAGGGGTGTGACATTCCCCCCACGCGCGCCCCTTAAATCCTACACCGTCCTTGGTGTTCTAATGCTTATAGATATTTACACAATACTTACATACTTAAAAATTCAGAAAATGTTGCAGGTATTTTTCCAACATTGCATCCTTCAAGTTGCATTTTTAGGGCTAGGTCCATCATACCTATTCATGTTGCTTCATCTGGCTTGGATATTCCAGCTCAACATGTGGACTCTTCACTTAAGTAATTCTTTATTTTTCTCTACTTTGCAACTTATTCATAGATTTGTAAACTTTGTGGATGCCATCTTTCTTTTTACCTATGGTTGAGAACTTATTCAGGTAATGATTGCCTGCACAATTCTAACATTTCAATTGATATGGCTGCTTTTAATTCACAAGCTCAATCGTCTTTGATTCCTTTGATATTGGGTGTTTCTTAATTTACCAATCAAGTGAATGTTTCTTTAGAGGGCCGATGGCTTTGCCATTGCTAATGGATACCATGACATATTTTATCTCATTTTGTAGACATATCAAATGTTGTAGAATCTAAAAATTTACTTCATTCCATTCTGCCTGGAGTTTCATCATTTTTCCAAGGCTTTCTTTGCAAATTTACGATGATCTAAAACATTTCTTCAGCAATGTGGAAAATTCTTTGATCAACTGCCATCTTCAATTCATATATTTCCCCAGTCCTTTTTACTCTTTAAGGAAACAACAACAACTTCCAAATGAAAGCTTTCTTCTGCAATTAATCAACATGAATTCATTAGGCCAACATATTCGAAATTAGGCCACGCTTTTATGAAAAGACTAATTGTACTATTCTTGCTCAGATTTATTTTATACATATCATGCATTTTATGCTTACATATGCTTATAAATAAATATGAATCCAATCATCATCATTTTTCTTTTATGGAAATTTAACTATTTAAGCATTCATTGTTTATTTCAAGCAAAATAAATACACTAATTTCTGCAGTAACATGCATTTTCAACACTTTCTTTTCCGAGAAAGTAATAACATAAGTAAAAAGAGAAGAGTAAGAGTTTCCCCTTCTTAGTTTTTTTCCAAATCAAGAGCTCCACAATAACCGTGGCGTTGTTTTCTCCTTGGTTTCCTTCTCTTTAAAATCTAGATGCTCAATTTGCACAATTTTAATTAGAGGAGATACATCCTCAATGCAAGCAACTGAGGAAAACTTGTCTTCAACTTTGCATTCTTTAGTTTGAGGAGACACATCCTCAATGCAAGAAGCTAAGGAAACTTATCTTTGGCTTTGCATAGTCTTCTTCTTTAACTTTGCTCCTTATATTCAAAATGCAAACGCTCAAATTTACCATATTCCTCTTCTTTAGCTTTGTTTGTGTACTTGTTGGATACACAATAATTAACAATGTTCATCAATATCATGATATAAATCACACACATTTATCATAATGTATTATCATAAAACTAAAAACATATTACTATGTAAAATCTACTTCTCGACATTGAAACACCAGGAATGTGTCTATTCCCTTGTGGTGTAATCAATGTCGGAAACCATGTCACAACACAACACCAGGAATGCATCCACTCCTTTTCGATGTGTGCTACGTAGGATGGAATTGCAGCTTATGTGTCTTTTCAAAGCAAAAAAAAATCCTGACTATTAATTCCTATAAAATTCTTTTCAGTATTAAATTTGAGGTCAGGGTAAACATTACTCCCTTCCTCCCATATTCACGTTTTCCATTGAACACCATGATGTACACAAGGAATTTCTGAAATTTTGAGAGCACTTTAATATTTCATTTTTTTATTCTCCACAAAATAGATTTATTTTGTAGTCTCATTCCTTGCATTAACACTTTTAACATTGTATGTTTATAATTACCATTCATGCCAAATCACATCAATTAACAATATTTAACAAGTTCAACCAGTTAGCATTTTCACCAGGTAAGCTATAATTAGTTAACAATTTATATCAGCCGACAATTCATCTCAGCTAGCTTCACATTCATAGCTTTTAATTTCATAAATTAGCATAAGTCTGGAAGTATTAACAATTCTTTTACAACTCACACAAACACAATGAACAAAAATCCAAGCATCGAGACCCAAACCATATGGATGCAATGTTCAATAGCGAATTATTTTTAACTGAATTCAAGCACTTCATTTCTCACATTTAACATTGCATTCAAATATGTAATTCTACAATTACACTAATTGTAATTAAATAATAACATTCCAATATTGCATAACATAAACCATTCTTCATAGATGGATTCAAGCATAGGCCGATCCAAAGAATTTAGTTAGTTTTCCAATAAGGCCTTCCTACACGGGCTTAAATACTACAAAATCAGGCAGTGGTATAGTAGCCATACTTAGCATAGCCAAAGCCGTCCAACTAGAGATACTATTAAACTAGAGACACCACTCAGAATCAATACATCACTTCTGCAATTCATACTCAAACAGAAGGATTATTTTCCTAACTGAGCATAATAACATGAAAATAATTCTTTAATAATAAATTTAAAGTTCATGCAGCGCATGCATATACAACTTATGCGTTTTCCAACAAATGTTGGACCCGTTGCACAATTCCAACGTTACTCTCAAATAGGACACATGAGTATTCCAGTCATAATTAACTATGCTACTAAATCATTTACTTCAAGAAACAAACAACAAATGCAACCATTCAATCAACATGACCTACACACATGAGCGACAACACGATCTAAAGGATTATACAAGGAGAAATACATCTCTCTTTGCATTCTACATTTAACATGATGCATGTGAGGCGACCTTTGTAAAAATACAATGATGAATAACTAATTTCTTGGCGGAAATTGGAAACTAAAAGACAATTGAATAAGACATCCAGGTCTCCAATCAATCAATATCAAATGCCATGAGGTGAGCATCGAAAGGATTAATCACACCCAAAGCAGACAATAAACCTTTGTGATGCGTAGGGGATTTATTGAGAACCTATATCATAGACATGGTGGAAGGGGACTATGCCAAGTCATCCACAATGCTATACAGTGGGGTTATTAGGTACATGACGCAATGGGACCTTATGGATCTTATGAATGAGGTCCAAGTTGGGACAAGGTATATGCCAAGGTTCTTTGACTATTGAAGAGTATTACCCTTTATTAGTGTTAGGAGTATGATTATTTAGGCTGTAATTGATTATGCCACATTTGGAGGTTAATGTCATTGGACATCATAAAAAGGTGTTAGATAGAGGGATCATGGGGTTGACTTGAATTCAATAACATAGATGGGTAAGGCCCCGTAGGTTTTGTTGTGACTACCCCTTGTGATGGGAATGGGTTTTGCAGGACCATCAATTATGATTACTTCAGATGATGCGGTGGTGGTTGTGTTTTCCCTTGAGGGGAATTAAACACTTTATGTTGATTGGCCTCATTGCAAAATTCACGATCCTTATAAAGATGGAGGCAATGATGAGTATAATGTCTATAAACATATTAGAAGGAACACCTATGTTTATTACACAATTGAGGGTTCTTACCTTACTTGGGATGTTTATTACAATCTTTATTTGCGAGGTTTGTATTACCTTCAGTGTTAGCAAGAGGGTTGGGGGGCTGCCCCCCACCTTCCTATTGTTAGTTGTCACATTTGTTCTTCGCCTTATTCTTGTTCTTGGAGTTGTTGGGATGTAATTTTTGGTTATTAAGCATAGGTTGGGCATGCATATTCCAATAAGCGAGCACTTTCCCATGAGGAAAAGGGGAATCTGCAAAGTGTGGCTACATTGAAGGGGATGGTGGAGGGCCAAGAAAAGGGTAGTAAAGGTGGATGGATGGTGGATCCATGTAGCCAATAGAAGTACGACAACACTTAGTACCACTACACAGGGGTCATAGGTGGAGATGACTATAAGGTACTCATTCCTGCATGTGAGGATGAACAAAAAGGATCAATGGGGTAGTAGGGTGTCAACGATGCTCCTCGATGGTTTCTCTAAACACTCGATGTATTTCCATATGATTAGCCACTCAAAGGAGGAGGGTAAGGGTTTGGATTATATGCAACAAAACCAATCATGCCATCTAGATAATCGAATTCTCCCAGAGGATCTTTCAGTGCCAAGTTAGTTCGGGAATCATCCATAATGATTCTATATAGGTAGATAGATTAAGCATAAACAAGGTGATATTGTTGAAATTTAAGGATTGCCACCTCTTTGGTTTGTAGGAATTTCAAGTCCACATCTTAAGCTACGGTAGGGAGAAGGGATTTGAGAAACCAATCTAATAAGATATGGTCATTGAGCTTGATCTTATGAAGACTCCTGCGTTGACACTACTCATGGATGTGGCATATCATATGGGTGGATGAGGTTTGATGACACAATACCAATATCTAGACTCCCTCATCATAACAAACATGCATTTGGAAAAAAGTAAAGAAAGTGGAATCTAGGGATACAAAGTTGGGGTGTACACAATGGGGGATGCGCAATATACCACTTCGTGGCTACTCTAGTCAATATCCTATGAAACAAATGCAATTGGTTGGAATCATAAACAATGCTATTAGGGGAGTACCCTAGATGAAAAGAAATAATATGGTTTTGGGGGTATTCTCTTGCCTTCCTCTCAAACTTATGGATGTTCGAAGGGATTTTGGTAGGAATTTGAGGCCATGAATTATCATGCAAAATGGGATCATTGGCTAACCTTGTTAGGTCATGAAGGTTGAGATTAGGCATGAAAGGGAGGCTCACAGTAGGAAGGGATGTAGAGGAGCCAACATTGGTGTTGATATTCATGCCACCGGTAGATCCTCCACTAACGAGTGTTCCTCCACCTGTAAAAGGAATGTTGAAAACCATGTTATCGACTTGGCTATGTAGGGGGGAAGAAGGATGGGGAGAAGATGGTGATTTGGGTTATGAGGAGCTTTATTGATGACTCTGATGTATAATTGGGAGGGGATAGAAGGTGTTTGGCTGGAATTACTGATATGAAATAATGGTGCAGCTTAAGTACCCATATAAAGGGGGATGACCTTGAATCCTATGAGAGTACCTCAGGGGAGCTACGGTGATAGGATCTAAGACTACAAACCCAACAATGTAGCTATAAAATAAGGGTAATGTAAAAAATTTCCCAATCAATGATATCGAATTTGGAAATGGTGCTAAATAAAATAACAAGTGTAGCGTGGGTGCATCAAGTGATCTAATCTATACAAAGAGTGAAAATGAAAAGAACACCCTATAAAAATAAAAAAAACACACTAGCCTTACAAGGAAAACTATAAAACAAAGTAAAATAAAAGGAAATCTTTCTCAAATCATTTTCAATAAAAAAATAAGTAGAAAGTTGAGTAAGGGGCATAAGTCTTACCAAGCAAGTGAGTTAAGGCATGAAAGGGATAGTTATAGAGAAAGTCGCCAGGGGAAACTTTAGTCGACTTGCTTCATTTACCCTAGGTTCCCTCCCACTTGCAAGATCCACCTCTAGATAAGATTCCTAATAGAATGCCCACCATTCTACCTCATTCTCAGATACATCCAACATGTTCCCTGTACCTTTTTCTAAAATCCACGATCCAGATGATTTTCAATATTTGAAAGGGAAAGGTTCCCTAATAAAATATTTAGTTCTGGTCTCGAAACTTTCCACCCTAAAAGGATGGGACTACTATTAAATTGTTCATGACTATATCCAATAATAGAGGATTTTGGTTGCCTAAAAAGTCAACCATTATGTCTTAGATGTATAATGACGCTGGGTAGTTGTTTGGATGCCTATCGTCAAATTCCTAACCTAACTAAAAATTATTTTGGCCCTCAAATGAGGGGATTTAATGTGTTTATATTAGGGTTTATTTATTGGCTTCACTTGGGGTCATCAACCAAGTGATGTTTAGATTAAGGTGTGAAGGTTTGTGCATAAGTGGTGTGTACAACTAGTAAGTAAAATAACAAATAATTTAAATGATTATATAGTAATGAAAATAGAAGCAAGACAATTCCAATACTACAACTAATGATGTATTTTCTTGAAATACATATATGATTTCTCAATAATGCAAAGGATAAGAATCAAGCAAAAAAAATTCCAAAGATTCATGCAAGAAAAATAGCTAACTAACAATGGGTTCGTAAATAAAAGAGGAGAGGCTCTTAACCAACAACACAACTTGCTTTAAACAAATCCAAATATTATACCAGCAACTTTGATTCAGTAACTATAAAAGAGAAAGTAGAGAACTAGGTCATTGTATTTTCCAAGAAATCAAGGACCTCGACCCGATAATCTAAAAACTAAGCTGTGTGCTTTTGATCGCAACCAAAATCATTGGTTTTTTGACCAGGGAACCTACTAGTGACTAAATGACAATACACAACTAGCAAACACAACTATATCCTAATGAAAAAAACACTTGAAAGGTGGTTGGAAATGATGCTCTAAACACAACCAACGGTGGACTATGGATCCATCCTCAGTATGGTGACAAAAATTTGTAGTATGTGATTCTCACACATCTATGCAAAAGAGAACCCACCAAGGGGTTATGCAATCTTTGGTAGTAAATTTTAAAAGAGAAAAAAAAACTAATCTAAACTATATATCCACACTCTCAAAACACAATGCAAACATAGGTCACCAAGAAAGAATGCATATAGAGAACTTAAGAATGTGTTTTCATTAATATCACAAGGAATGTTATAGAGACACACCTTAGTACAATGTAGAAGATATCAGGCATCCATAAATTGTCAAGGGAAGGTTTGTGCATTTCCCTTTGTGATTTCCAATCTCCATTGAGATGTCATGGATGCATCTCCTTTATGGTGAAAGTAGAAAGTATAATATGGTATCCTTCATTTTTGGAGGAAATTCAACAGAGTGATGGTGTGTTTTTGAAATTGGAATTATGTGTATGGAATGGTGCCATTGAGGGATTTTTATAGGTCCAATACTGGTTAAGAGTAAGACCTATATCGAATGTGTTTGATCTCCATATCCTTGATTGCTTAGTGGATAAATTAGGGTTTTGGAAGCTAGATCCATTATTGGTTTTGACCACGTCAAGGATTGTGTCCACTTTTGGCCCCTACTTCATTAGGGAAGAGAAAATGACAAATTTTATCTTAAAAATCACTTTTTTGGATTAGGTCGTTCCTTTTTGGGCAATAGTAGAGACCAAGGTAATGCTTTTCGAAGGAAAAGTAGCAACCTAAACTTTATGATCAACTTCAAGGTTTGAATTTCATTTTTTGGGGAATTTGATCACTTTCTGGTCTTGGAGGATCTCCCAATAGTCCAAAAATCAAAATATTCACGCACAAGCATATACAGTTGTATGGTGCTCGCCAAGAGTTTTCCAATGATACTCATTTGATTAAAAATGGAATTCGGATAGGGAAGTTATTGGAAAAACAAGTTGGCGGTGACATGGGGCTTGATGTTGACTTCTGACTTCCAACTCAAAGAAGTCAGGAATTGGGAGTTGTGATGTTTAATGCAGAAATTTTTAGGCTTATGCTAAATTTTGACTTCCGACTTCTAAAGTTGGTACCAATAAAGTTGGGATCGAAAAGTCGACAGGTTATTGTTATGCTGTTTAATAGTTTCAACTTCCAAATTCTGACGTTGGCACAGTCAAGATGAAAACAATTGGGGATATCGCATAGGAAATGGAAAAATGCACAAATCAATATTAGAATAGTGGGGGCTACCACGTAGGAACTAGAAAAATGGATAAGTAAGGATAAAAAAAGTCGGGCCAACACATTGGAACTGAACAATGGACAAGTCAACATCGAAACAGTTGGGATCCTGCCAACAAATTACAGTTTGATGGTTTAGCATAACCAACAACAGATCTACTTCAACAACCAATAATGGATTTGGAAATTAATCCCGCTTAGATTTGGTTCAATTCGATAGATATAATTTCCATTTGAATCGTGATTTCTTATTCCTGATTTGCACTAAGCCTATGCCTTCAATCTTGGAATTGACTGTGAAGGATAATTTGGGTATGGAATTAGATTTCATACGTAATTGGATGAGACACCTAGGAATATGGAAACCATTCCAGTTTGTTATTTAAACATGATATTTGGACGTGGATTGCATGTAATTTCTTGGGTTCTTGGTTAGAATGGTAATTTCCTTGGGTGCTAGAAGCACAAGGTATCCCTCTTATGCACCGAGAAGGGATGTTGCATCAAGTGTGAAATGAACCAGTGGGTAGGTAAGAGGTGGAAGGTGTACTTGCAGCCTAGATTGATGTGGATCAGAGAGGTTGAGTGTTTGAATTTGGGAGGAATGTGAGATGGTTTAATCTTAGTTGTGGGACCAAAATTGATGAACCATGTAGCTAAAGATAATTCGTAGAGAACTGGTGGTTACAACGACTAAGGACTCATGTAATCCAGTAGATGGATTATTTTTATATGGACGCCAATGACAAGGTTGGATGTAGGTACAAAAGGAGCATGGTAGAAAATGAGCAAGAAAGTGACGAATGGTGATGGTGTAGTCACCGTGAAGGCACATGAAAAAATTAATGGAGCAATTTTCATGTAAATGTGCATATGGTTGTAAGACCTGGTAAGGAATACATACCCCTGGTAACTCACTAGTAAAGTTGGGAGATAGACCTAGGTGATGGGGGGGGGTGTATGTGAGATTCCTCGGTAAAACTTGAAGGGGGGTTGGTGATGACTTCAAGTCAAGTTTAAAAGGGGGATTTTTAGGGTTAACCTTGACTTGAGAACAAGTCAAAGGTGGTTGAGATCTAGCACATGGTTTCTTGTATCCCAAGGTATTTTTTCATGGTATTGGTGGCCAATGGTATTTAGTGACCCATGGTATTGCATGTAAGGAATTCTTTATAAGGCTAGAGGAGGTTGCGTTGTAAAGTGTCCTGGAGGTGACTGGTGGCTAGCTCACTTGGCCAAGATTGGATGGTTTAGTTCAAGGGAGATAATAGATCTATTATGGTGGTTTTTCCGGTTTTGGGTTTTCCATGTAAACATTGCATGTCTATCTTAAATGTGTTTCTATGTGGATTTGTGTTCTCTCATTGTTAATTTAATGATGCTTGTTAAAATCCTAATATGATATCATTTTCGAGAAAATTGAAAAAATAGAGAGTTCTTCATACATTTGTGATTTTTATTTGCTTCATTCATGCACTAAGTTAAAAGGTAAAAAGTATTCAAAATTGATATCATAATGGTGCATGAAATGTAGTGTGGATAAATTTCTTAATTAAAAAAAACACAATTACAATAATCTATGTAGATGCCATAACTCATGCACCTAAGTTTATATTTTTCACATTGAAATCAAAAGGACACGGATTAATGAGGTGGTTGCAATGTTAACTTTATGCACATCAATCAAGAAACCGAATTTTGTAATTATGTATTAAAATTTTGAAAATGAAATGAGAAACCAAAATTTGTAATTGTTGGAATGCATTTTCTCGACATATTGATATTGCTATGGATTTGGTCAACTTTTATAACATAATACCATTTATACATTGTGGAGGAATATAGGTCTGCAATAACACAAATAGCTGAGTGTTACCAGTTGGAATGGCAGTCCAATCCATTGACAAACATATGCGGAGAAAGTGACCAATGTCACCTTTGTCACTTATCCTAACTTCTTTGGAATTCGAAACCTCTTGGAGGAGAGCCCTATGTAACTCTGCAAAATACACTTAGACACCAAATATATCTCATGTGTGTAAGGTTAGTGACCAATGCCTAAAGGAGTCAATAAAAAAGTAGAATATATGTACTATGAGCATGCATATAGATTGTGTAAGGTCATCTAAGGATAAGACAATTGCGCATCTATTGAATACCAATGTACAAATAGTATGATGTGTAAATATTAATGAAGTACAAGTTATTTGTCAAACAATCAGAAATGCACATGTACAACAGTATAACACGTATCAGTCATCTAATCAAGTATTTATGGCAACCGAAATTTCAGGATGATTGAGATTTTAGGGAGCCCCCAAAATTTTAGGGCACAGAATCTTAGGGATGGCTCGAAATTAGAGGGCACTAAATTTTAGAGAGGCCTCGAAATTTTACGGCTCGAAATTTTATGGCACATAATTTTAGGCACATAATTTTAGGGCCCGAAGTTTTAAGGCGCACAATTTTAGGGTCCGAAATTTTAGGGAGGCCTGAAAGTGCAAAAAATTAAATTTTTTATTTTTAGGGTTTGTAACATAAAATTGCAGTCCTAAAATTACCCTAATCTACCATGTAAAATGCAAATATAAACATATGAAAATGCAATTAGATTGAAGGAAAACTATATGAGAATAAAGCCAAGGATTTTAAGGTTTTATACAAACCCTAGGGCATCAAGGAAGGTTACCACCCTTCCTCTTGAGAGGTCTTTCCAAATTCTGTAAAGCTAGGGCCTTCTCTAACAACCACAAGGGCTAGTTTAAGGAAGCAGAAACCTAAGGCCCAAGATTATAAGGACTCCTTCTAGAGGATGTCCTTCACAATACTATGGCGACAAAAGGCTGAAAATGACATAGTTTAGACAAAATGTAACACTAATGGCTACCATTAAACCACAAACACACATCATTTATCAACATTTAACAAAGAGAATTCAATACAATAGTATAGAGAACCTCCTTGTGCATGTGTTAAGCTAACAATTCTAGCACCACCTTAGGAAAGTGCAAGAACCAAAGATACTTCAAGAGATTTCCATTAAACTAGAAAAATAAGTCTCCTCAAGAGGTGTGCATCACTCCAAGAGCCCTAAAAAGGGTAACGAAGTAACATAATGTTTTATCCCATCAGTATTGTTTTAAAATGAAAGTGAGTAGTTCTATTTATATGATCTCACACTCACTTTTTACAAAATATCTAGGCCTACATGCCTTAAAACATGTCAATTTGAAATTATAAAATGTCAAATTAAAATTAAAACAATATAATAATAAAATACGGCCTAAGGTAGGCTTAAGGTAGGCTACCTTGGGTATTAGTACCCCTAGGTGCTAAAATGTGCTCAAATAAGCGAATCACTTTGAATGAAAGGATGGAATGAACTGGCGGGAGGGAATTATACCCCATCTAACCCCTAGAATGATGTAAAATTCCTCAACGCCCTCCTCAAAGCATGAAAAAGGTGTGGCATGGAGGAAGGCTTCCTCTATGGAGATAAGGCTAGGGAGAGAAGGTGCCCACTGACTTAAGGGCCAGGAGGATGTCTAAAGTGGTTGCGAAAGGAAATGGATGTCTTGTAGTTGAAGCAGATGCCTTCAGAGTACATAAACAAGATATGGAGCCATGTGACCCAGTGGTTAACCCTTAGGAGCCCCGAACACCAACCCCGAGGTTAAAAAACCCAACAAAGGGAAATCAACGGTGCCATTAACCCATAGTACTCCTAAAGGATGGAGAAAAGGGCGCAACCATGACCACTATTTCTCGATAAAATCCCTCTTCGTTGAAAAAAATGGCTTTCTCTCCCTGGGGTACACCTAAAGGTGCATTGGGTACAGGTAGCAGCGTAACACTGGCTCCAACTACGGGATGAGTGCTCTTCTCAGGAGTGCTTGAGAGCATGTGAATATTATGGTACATGTATACCTACATACATATCAAATTCCCGAGAGGATTAAAATCATCTACCCACCTCATTCGCAAAATGAGGGAAACAAAATAAGAACAATAAAAACTGACCAAATCATGAAAGAATGATAAAATGCAATGCACATAAATATTCCCAATGCAACTAACCATACCTACCCTAAAAATGACAGTCGAAGTAGGCTAGGTGAAATCATACCACCAATGTAACCATCTAAGTAATCAATTCATACCTGATGTCCTACCTTTGTCCTTTCGTGTAATCCATGACAATACCTCATTGATGATATGTTGAGTTTGTACCAGGATATTTATCTTGGTGAGTGCAGGAAACCATACATTCTTAAGAACCTGGAATACTTGAAATCGGTGCCACAGGGAAGCATTGATTTGACAAGCTTTGTTGATCCATGCTTCTAGTGGACTTATGTATGGGACACCTTCATCATACATGTCTTCTAAGATATTTTTTTCATGAAACTCACCCATAAATCCTGGACAACTTGGGAGGATATCCATAGAGTCAGACCTTGTAAATATTCATATGTGAGCCGCAACTTGTCTCTGCATTTAACATTTCTTTGGGAATACAAGTGCATTGCTTATCCTTTTCACAATCATTTTAGTAACCCCAATAATCCTTGAAATTTTGAAATTGTCATCTATACAATTCATATCTTCATGCTTCAAATGAAAAGATGAACAATAAATAGTATGAAACCAGGGAATGAAAATCATACCTATCCACCTACCTGCCCCGGTCTTGTTGAAATGCATCATTAAGCACTCACCGATATAGGATATAGCAGGATGAACAACTTATTCAATGCTTCTTGAGGAACACAACAGATACTGATAATTTGGTCCCACCATAGGATGAATATTTGCAAAAGGATATTCTGTGTAACATGCTTCCTTGATGCTGGATAAATATGACGGATAAATCATGGAAGAATCACCAGAGATACTGGGTCCCAAATTTTTGAACTTTTCATCATAATGAACCATCTACATATGGAAACTATCTGCAGTGTATGGTGATGTTTCATATTGAATCATAGTGGCAAAATGGTTGATCCATTGTTTATAATTAGCCTCATAATGAGAAGGAATAATCATATCTCTTTCAACATGGTCTTCATAAGTCATGTTTTCAATATCCTTACTTGAGGTAATTGAAAGTTCTTCATCCCAAACAATGTTAAATCCTGGCTCAACCTGAGAAACTTCATCAAGCTGTTCTTTCTCATTGCAACATATGGAGACAATGTTACATGGTATCAAGGAATCATAGAAAGGTGGACCCATAAATGCCCAATATGGCATCATCCTTAGAATTTCTATCATTACATTCCTAGAGATTTGATATGTCATAAGGAGTCATTGTATGTTGGAAGGGAGAACTCACCCTATCCTTATGTTCTTCAACCTCTTTAACTTGATCTTCATATGTATAAGGACCACAATCATATTTGTCTAGATGAGGAGCTTCATCTGCTGTGCTTGAGATATCCCCTGTTAGACTTTGAACAATGGCTGCTTCGACCCGATCCTTGTTTTGGGTTTCCTTACTGGAAAAGTCCCTTGCAATATACTTG
This sequence comes from Pseudotsuga menziesii, assembly GCA_001517045.1. Classification (NCBI taxonomy): domain Eukaryota; kingdom Viridiplantae; phylum Streptophyta; class Pinopsida; order Pinales; family Pinaceae; genus Pseudotsuga; species Pseudotsuga menziesii. The sequence goes on along the minus strand of LPNX010203363.1, from coordinate 333,364 downwards.
ACATGAGGTATCCATTCATCATGTTGCTAAGAATCCTAGTGGCTACAGAATGTTTCCACCAATTCTGCAAAGGATGATATATTTCCTTTATCTAGGCCCACAAACCAAGCGAGAGCCTTTCCTCCAAGGTGAAGGCCAAATGATTGCATGCAAACATATTCTTCTTATTTAATGCCATATGTTTAAGCCAAAGTCATAAACAATTCCACATTATGCACGACATTGTCATGGTCACCTTTGAAGGAATGCCAAAATATCTCTGGTAACTCATCTGATTATCCTGGAAAGTTTGATAAATCAAGAGGAGTGAAACCTATTTCCATTTCTGTAGGAGCTGGATTATCAGGGTCTTTAAACTCAAATGGAGGATGTTCATTGACTTCTTCTTGTTCTTGGACATTTCCAAAGGTTTCATTCCATATATGGTCGATCACGACCTTTCTTTCACGCTCTCCGATACTGTTATCCAATCCATGCTGAATGCATCGATGAACTTCCTGAGTGAAGAAAACATTTTGCGAGGAAAAACCTCATACCAATTCCTGACAGACAAGTTGTCTTCTAAGTGTAGAGGTAACAGAAAGAGCCCCATTCTGATGTCTTCGTGCACAATGTTTCTTTCCCGGAGGAATTGCATGAATGCCTGCACATGTGTTGCTGCTTGGTACTTATACTGTTGAAATAATGGGAAAAGTGCCTTCCCACCAATGACCATCTTGGACAACATACTTGTGTGAAAATCCTAGAATGCATGAAAAGTCCAATATATCCATCCACAATTCATAATTGGATGCCATATCCTCAGACTTCCCTGTCTTTATAGAGTACTTCTTTTATTTTTCTTTGATTAGAGTCGCTAGGAGAGACCTGCCAAGTTAGTTAAGAAAATCTCACCAAAGTACTAAATAAAACAATGGCGTACTTGATAGATGGGATGGGATGAGTTCTTTGTGGAGTCACCAGATAAGCTTGCAGATTAGTCCTAAAATATATGCAATCATGTACAATGAGGACTCAAAACTTACCAAAATGTCGTTCTTTCCCTGGATAAGTTACCTCAATGAGTTTGAGTATCCCCGACAACGACACCAAAATGTTACTGGTTGAAATGGCAGTCTAAGCCACCGACAAACATATGTGGAGAAAGTGACCACTGTCACCTTAGTCACTTCTGCTAACTTCTTCGGAAGTCGAAACCTCCTAGGGGAGAGCCCTATGTAACTCTGCAAAAGACACTTATACACCAAGTATATCTCATATGTCTGTAAGTTTAGCGACCTATTTCTAAAGGAGTCAATAAAAAAGTGGAGTAGATGTACTATGAGCATGCATATGAATTGTGCAAGTTCATCCAAGGATAAGCCAATTACATATCAAATGAATACCGATGTGCAAATAGTATGATATGTAGATATTAACGAAGTACAACTAATTTTCAAACAATAAGAAATGCACATGTACATTAATATAAGTAGCATGTATCAGTCATCTATTCAAGTGTTTATGGCAGCTGAAATTTTAGGGCGAGATTTTAGAACTCTAGATATTTTAGAGTACAGAATTTTAGGGAGGGCCTGAGATTTTAGGGCGTTGAATTTTAGGAAGACCCCGGAATTTTAGGGATCGCCCAAAATTATAGGCCATAGAATTTTAAGGAGGCCTTGAAATTTTAGGACGCGTAATTTTAGGGTGCAAAATTTTAGGGCCCAAAAGTTTAGGAGCGGAATTTAAGGGCGCATAATTTTAGGGAGGCTTGAAAGTGCAAAAAACTTTAAAATTTTTATTTTTAGGGTTTCTAACATAAAATTGCAGACTTAAAATTACCCTAATCTACCATGTAAAAAGAAAATATAAACAAATGAAAATGCAATTAAATTGAAGGAAGATTGTATGAGAATAAAGCCAAGGATTTTAAAGCTTAACCCTAACCCTAGGGAATCAAGGAATGTGACCAACCTTCCTCTTGAAGGTCTTTCCAAAGTTTGGCAAGCTACAACCTTCTCTTATAGCCACAAGGGCTTGTTAAAGGAATCCTAGCTAGGGAAAAACTTAGAGACCTAAGGCCCAAGCTTATAAGGACTCCTTCTAGAGGACGTCCTTCACAATACTATGATGACAAAAGGCTGAAATTGACCTAGTTTAGACAAAATGAAGCACTAATGGCTACCATTCAACCATAAACAAACATCATCCATCAACATTTAACAAAGAGAATAAAGACAAGAGCATAGATACCTCCTTGTGCATGTGTTAAGCTAACAATTCTACCATCACCTTAGCAAAGAGCAAGAACCAAAGATACTTCAAGAGATTGCCATTAAACCAGAAAAATAACTCTCCTCATGAGGTGCACATCACTCCAAGAGCCCTAAGAAGGGTATACAAGTAACATAACGTTTTATCCCATTAGTATTGTTTTAAAATGAAAGAAAGGAGATCTATTTATATGATCTCACACTCACTTTTTACAAAATATCCAGGCCTACACGCCTCAAAACATGTCAATTTGAAATTATAAAATGTCAACTTAAAATTAAAACAAAATAATAATAAAATATGGCCTAAGGTAGGATCAAGGTAGGCTACTTGGGGTATCAGTATCCCCAGGTGCTAAAATGTGCTCAAATAAGCGAATCATTCCGAACAAAAGGTTGGAGTGAGGGATTTATACCCCATATAACCCTAGAATGCTATAAAATCCCTCAACGCCCTCCTCAAAGCATGAAAAAGGCCTGGCATGGAGGATGGATTTTTTCGAGGAGATAAGGCCAGGGAGAGCAGGTGCCCACTGACTTAAGGGCCAGGAGGGTGTGAAAGTGGATGCGAAAGGAGACGAATGTATTGTAGCTGAAGTAGAGGCCACAAGAGCACATAAACATGATATGGATCCATGTGATCCAGTGGTAAACCCTTAGGAGCCCCAAACACCAACCCTGAGGTTAAAAACCCCAGCAAAGGGAAGTCAGCAGTGCCGTTAAGCCATAGTAATCCTAAAGGATGGATCAAAGGGCCCAAGCATGACCACCATTGCTCGATCCTGGTAAAAAAAAATAGCCCTCTCTCCTTGGGTACACCTGAAGGTGCGTTGGGTACAGGTGCAATGTAACAATTGAGTTTTGATCTTCTAGAGACACCACATGGATCAAATGTTAATACAAGATCGATGACATACCTTAAATCATGTAGTAAACATATTCACATATGTAGGTGTGAACCTAATGCATGACAAATATTAATACTAGATGAGGTATTATGCATGATGAAGGCTTAGAAATGTTGCATTTATGTGTCTAAGGTTGAGAGGGGCCTAAGATAGCCAAAAACACACTAAGGCACATATCAATGGTCTTAAAAGAAGCGACGATCCTTATTGTACCATAAGTAGAAGTGCAAGTTTCAATTACATCAAATAGTGCCCCAAGTTACAGATCCTTAGTAGAATAATATATGTTATTTAAGAACTTAAATATAATAAATAATAAAAATATACAATTAGTTTGTAATTTTTATTTATAGATGAAAATTTAAAGAACATACCATCCAATAAGAATTTTCATATTTTATTGATTTAAGTTTTGAATATTTTTAGTTATATAAATAATATCTTTATTTCAAAAATTTAATATTCAATTTTACCTTCTGATTAATCCAAAGTAAAATCTATATACACCATTGTTTTTATTGGGTTCTATATTCAAATTTTTATATGTAATATTCATTTTTTCTTCTTCTACAAGATTGTGTCTGAATTGGTTGAGTAAGGTTCATGGGTTTTTGCCTATCCAAGGGTTACATGGGGGATATTGTTGGTGGGAGAGATTATAGGTTGGATAATCGAATTCATAATAGTAGAAATGCGCACACCTTCTATAGAGTCAGGCAGGTTGGAAAAATGGTAACAATAGCAACTCTTCTCTAGTTCTTTCCATAATACTAAGGCGTCGTCTCTAGTTATATGCATATATCTCATCCCTATCGAACGCACTATTTACTTCCGCCACTAATTAATTAATTAATAAGTAAATGACTTGTTCAAAATGCATGGTTGCAGGAATCATAGCTAAGCCTCCTGCCCTCGTGATTTAAGAACTATATACTGTGCAAATTCTTATTATAACGTTTCGTTCATTATAAGATACCAAGAATTGGCTTCTACTAGATTTGCGTATAAGTAGACCCGAACTGGTTTGACTTGCTTCTTCTTCCTTTTTAATTTCACTTCACTTTCACCAACTAGTTTAGGTTTATGGGTGGGAATAATAGAAGTGACTTCTTTCGATTTGTATCAATGTATTCACTGTCTTGTTCGAGCGAGTACGTTCTCCTCCGTACATAGTTCTCATTGCTTCTTTTCAGGGATCAAATTTGAAGGGTAGGGTCCCATTTCACTTTGAAGGGTTGTGAGAAATTGAACTCTTCATTATTGACATGTAAAAATAAATCATTTTTTTGATTTGAAAATGTAAGTGTACAACAAAATTGTATTATTTATTAAAAACAGTGTATAGAAAAAAATGATAATAAGAAGAAATCTTGAGTGATTCAACATTTACATGGAATTAGTGAGGTAAACCATGTACTCTCCCAGTCCCTGGAGCATATAGTTTATTGAACTTAGATAAGGGACAATTCTATCCGGCCGGTGAAATACTCGGTTGTTAGGTCATTGATAAAATAAAATCCCCAATTTTAGGTAGATTATGGATAGTCCCTCAAATCTATATCGAGTTTATCATCCCTATTGAAAAGATTAAGTATTTATTAGTCCACTATAAGGAATAACTTTAAATTCTCCAACAAATATCACTACAAGTTGGGTGTCTAGTTTCTACCAAAGTCAACAAGGAAGACGCATCATAAACACACGTTTGGGAGGTTTGTGACAATGAGGATGTTGAAATCATGTTCTTTGCTAGATCATTGCACTCATAGTCCCTCATTCATGAACGTCCGTCGAGGGATTCCCTTGTTTAGATATATTGGTAGACAATTTGTATTTCTTGTTTCCATTATTAGAAGGCTGACAGGAAAACGAAGGGGTTAAAGGCTACAACATTTATAGTGTCGGTTGTTAAATATTGTATCCTTTCAACTATTGGATTTCATTAAGGAAAGTGGAACAATTCAAACACTTATATTCAAATATTGTTCTTTCTTTCAACCTAATGTTTACAATTCACTGCAGATAAATAAAATTGATAGATTTGGAACTCAAATACAAGGCTCTTTCTTCTTGCTCCTCCGCCCAAACGAAGTTGTGGTCCTAGACTATGAAAAGTATACATTATTTTGGTTCTGATTTCATTTAAATACTGGGTTTTTTAAGGTTACATCTATTAAGTATTCGAGACTTAGTCTGGTGGAAATGCAATCGCATAATACATTACAAATTTCAAACAACATTTTGGATAGAGAGATTTTAAACCCTTATATTTATAGAACCAAAAGGAACTCCAATAAGAAACACATTTAACTTTTATCCACATATAAAATGTTACACAAGTGTAAAATGCTATACATACCTATAAATTCACGACAACCAAGTCGACAGCTTAGCTCTGCATAATCTTTTGGAGGAAATATAAATTAGGGAGACACTGAAGCATAGAATTGGAGAGTTGAGAGTCTGAGTCTCGACCTCCGACTATCCTATACTCGTAAACCCAAAATAATGTTTTTTTCACAGACTTCACCAATCTCTTTAAGTTCGGGGGAGCTCAATCCATCCTACCCAACGTTCTACCTTTGCTTCTCTTGCTCCTACATGTGAAAAAGGTGGAACCTTTGAGTTTCCCACCGCAGAAGACAACGAGGAATTAGAGTGTGCAATAGTTTCCTTCTATATAAAGACGATTGGAAGCAATGCCATCTCAATTCCACAATATCTCGATGCTCCTGAGTTGGTTTACCTTGCCCGAGGTAGGCGAATACATGTTTGTGTATTTCACATGATTACAAAAAAAATAATTTTATAATTGCTTCTACATAACATAGATATATCTATGTAGGTGAGGGAAATCTGGGTATTATTTCTTGAGGTTTCCAGAGACTTTCAGAGATCATTCTTTGTTATGAGGATGCTCAGGGTGTAGATCGGAGAGCCCATGGGAGGAAGAAGAAGAAGAAGAAGAAGAAGAAGAAGAGGAATCAAGTCAAAAGGTGAGGTGAGTGAGGAGGGGAGATGTAATAGCGATATTTGCAGGAGAAACCCACTGGTGCTATAATGATGGGAATGAGCCTCTCTAGATCGTAGCCATTGTAGACATAGGAAACCCTCATAAATAGCTCGGGTGCAAGAGTTACCATGTAAGCATCCCGACAAATTAAGTAATGATAATATTCAGTTAGGTATATGACAAATTATTTTGTTTATTTTAGAGATGACTATATGCATATTGTACAACCATTCTCTCTAGCTAGCCCTCCATTCCAGTTACCTTTGTCTCTACTACCTAACCCCCTTCCTTCGATGAGACAGGTAGATTTAGCGGCCTAGGTGGACCGTGGGAGGCTGGGAGTGCTGATTCAAATGATTTTGACCCCAGTAAATGAATGGAAATTTGAAGAAATCCTAGAACCCTGGACTAACTAGTATAGGATATGATTCATGAGCACAAACAAAGGGAGGTGTGCTGCTAGCTTGCTACCAACGATCCGTCATCCCAATATTGTGGTGGTCATAATAGAAATGTCTAGCACTAGGTGAAACCCTGGTCTGGAAACTTACATACCCTGCATTGGACCGGGTTAGGTCCAAATCTAGCAAAGATTGCTCAATGTATTGTAAATTGCAACTTGCCAAGTTGTAACCCCAAAAACAACACCATTAGTTTTTTCCTTACGGAGCCTTGACATTGGAGGGTTATCAAATCAATTCACCATCCATAGATATGACTCATATGAGTATTTAATTTCACATCATATACTCAAATAATCAAGTGACTTGTAAGTTGTGAGATCACGTGACCCGGTGAACAATAAGATGACAGATGGAAAATTGAATTGGCAGGTGGCATCATCTCATACCAAGATTTAATGAAGTTGGTGAATCAGTAATGCATGCTAATGCCAGTAAATGCTTTGAAAGTGAACATCGAATCGTGAATCACAATTCCGAGTCACCCACTTGAACTTGGCACTAGGAAGCCTAGTGGCCCACCATGGTCCGTTTCAATTGGGACCACATTGGGACTGAGATCCACATCCATGATCCGACTATTCAAGGGCACTTGGGAAGAGTCTGAGTCCCAACTCTCCCATAGTCCACTGAATCCCTAGATAGGCAAATTTTGTAGCTGCCCTTCTGTTGCAAATTTACCAAGGATTACTCAATTTCATTATTGAAGTGTTGGAAATGAAACTAATTTTTTTTTGCATGGTAAAATTCATTATGGCCTTCTATGCTGTTTAAAATGGCCTTTGAAGGGCTCTGAAGGCTTCAAATTTGAAGCCTGCTTCTCTTATTAGTCGTCTCCCGTTTCAAGTGCATGTGATGGGAATAGACTAATTATTACCTAAAGGACACCCTTTCTAATCAACAAGTAGAAGATGCTTGTGTTAATTTGGCCTAAGGGTGGACCAAAGGGGTGGACACAACCTTAACCAACGTGAGATACTTATATGAATTAAAATTGTTTTCATATGTTACTATTTCTCTACAATAATAAATCATACTAGATTATTGTAAAGATATTTCATAAATCTACGTTGTTAGAAAAAAAGGATCACACAGCAATAAAATAAAATAGATGCAAAAATAAAACACATAAGAACAACGTACAAGAGATACACCAATATATGTGGTTCACTTGATATGGGCTACATCCATGGAGAAAAAATAGTCATTTCTTTTATTTTGTCCAACAAAACGAAGGGATACAATTCGCAACACATCTACCGCAATCTCGTCTTCACTCTCTCTCGCTCTGTCTACTACACAACCATAATACAATGCCCTTTTTAAAATAGGGTTTCTTCCTAGGGAAAAATTACACAAACATAACATCTATCATTAGATTTGTAACCTAATAATGAACAATACATATTGACTACAAAATTACATTATTTTCAATTTCCCTTTTTTCTACCACATTTCAATGACCGAAAACAAACCACAAAATTTTCCTTGGGGGATCCCGCCTCTAAAACTTCAGATCGAGGGGGTGGTCCACCTCCCTAGACCCCCCTATATCTCGATCGTTTATTTAGATATCCAAACATGGATAAAACAATCCTTTGACTTAGGAAGACAGTCATGCTCCACAACCAACATATGCAAATACATATCTAGCATAGGTTTTTATACTATTATGATTGATTTATGAAGCTAGTAATTATCATTAGTGGTTTAGGCCACTAATTTTCAATATTAGATAGGAAGACTAGGAAATTTGACCCACAATAGGATTGCTATGGAATTTTCATTAGGGTTGAAGGTTGGTTACCATAGGTTCAAAAATAAGTTTATGTGTTTTTTAAGATCCTAATGACACAATATCATGTTGTAATACACACACAAACACATCCAAAAACACATTAATGCACATATCAATAATCCCCAAAAGAAGCAATGCTCATTTCACACCATTAGTAGAAGTGCAAGTTTCAAATAATGACCAAGCTATATATTCTTAGTAGAATTATGCATGTTGTTTAAAAATTTAAATATAATAAATAATAAAAAAACACAAATAGTTTATAATTTTTGGAAAAAAAATGGAAATTTAAAGAATTATATTTTTGGAAGAAGAATTTTCTTCTTCTTCTTATTTTATTGGTTTTAGTTTGGATATTTTTAGTTGTATAAATAAATATTTGAATTCAAAAGTTTAATATTAAAATTTCAATTTTGAATAATTTAAAGGAAAATTACATACATCATTGTTTTATTTCGGGTTTTATATTCAGTTTTTTACTTTTACAAATTTAAGTTTGATATCTAATATTAAACTTCTAAACCTTTTTTATAACCTTTAAATGATCAATTATAACTGTGCTTAATTTGGATTATGGTTGGACAAAAGGCGGCGTACACAACCTTACTAACTTGAGATACTTCTATGAATTACAATTGTTCCCATGTACATCACAATTTCTCTACATGAAAAGATCATACTAGATCAATGTAAAGATCATTCATAAATTTGTGTGAAATATACATATCCCGCATAGGTATTTATACTATTATGATTAATTAACGGAGCCAATAATTATCGTTAGTGGTTGAGGTCATTATTTTTCAATATTACAAAGGAAGAATCAACATCCTAACCCATAATATGACCGTTATTGTAGATTTTTCATTGGGTTGAAGTTTTTTTTTGTAAGGTTTGAAAGCTTTATATTAAAAACTAAAGTTTATAAATAACAGAGTCACCCAAGGACTGAGATTCAGCCTTGCTTGATGTTTCCAAAAAAACAAGGATGGCCTACAACTTGTTGTTGTTTCCGAAAAATACTAGAGATTTTCTAGTGCTAAACATATTCTTTACGTTGACATAGTGTTGTCTAAGGAGAAGTTTTGAAGATGTCCCCCCATAGGCCTAGGGTTATGATCCAATTGCTCAAAAAGTTGAAGTCACAGAGACTACTAAAACTAGCTCGAAGGCATGAAAAACAAACAAACATTTAAAAGGGGGAATGCAAGGAGAGTAAAACACACGTGTTGTCATTTTTATGCTCCTCCTCCATTCCCTCGGGCTACAACTGAAACAAGAGCTGGTTGTTCCCCGCTGATCCAATGGTAAGCTTGGTGAATATCTTTCCCATCAAAGCCCGCGACAACATGTCCAACTTCGTGTCCACACAGACCATCTCCTCATGTTGAAACCTGGTAAAAGCCAACAAAGTGGTTTCCACATTGGATAGGTGGCTGACTAAGGAGAGATTCTTTTCCTTCGACTGTAGCATTGAGTTGAAGGTTGGTTACCATAGGTTCATAAATAATTTTATGTGTTTTTAAAGATCTTAAAGACATATTCCAATAAAATGTTGTAATTTACATTAAATATATAATTCGTATCCAAAAACACACTGTAACACATACCAATAGCCCCTACAAGAAACAATGATAATTATCGCATCATTCGTAGAAGTGCAAGTTTCAATTACAACAAATAGTGACCAAATTATAGATTCTTACCATAATAATGTATGTTATTTAAATACTTAAATATCATAAATATTAAAAATATACAATTAGTTTGTAATTTCTTTTAACAAAAATTTAGAGAATGATATTATTGAAAGAAGATTTGTTCATATTATTATTATTCTATTGATTTATGTTTTGAATATTTTTAGTTGTATAAGTAAATATTTCAATTCAAAAGTTTAATATTCAATTTGGAAATTTGAATAATTTAAATGAAAATTTACATCCATAATTGTTTTATTTGGATTTTTATATTCAATCTTTATTTGCAATGTTTAATTTTTACTTCTACAAATTTAAATGTGATGTTTAATATTCAAATTCTAAACCTTTTTACCAAATTGAAATGATTAATTAGAACTATGCTTAATTTGGTCTAAGAGAATACCAAAGTGGTGTACACAACGTTGATCGACTTGAGATACTTCTATGAATTACAATCGTTCTCATTTTGTCTATAGTAAAACATCATACTAGATTATTGTAAATATATTTCATAAATATATATGAATACATACATAACATATCTATTTATATTATTATGATTGATTTATGGAGTTAGTAATTATTGTTAGTGGTTTAAGTCATTAATTTTCAATATTACAAAGGAAGACTAAGCAATTTGACCTGTAATACCGTTATTATAGATTTTTCATTGGATCTAAAGGTTGGTTACCATAGGATCATAAATAAACTTATGTATTTTTGGACATCTTAAAGACATATTTCAATAAAATGTTGATATATATATATATATAGTTTTTGTACAAAAACACTCCTTGAAGTTTCTTGACTGTAAAGGGATCACAGAGCAAGAATGACATCATTTTCTTTTACTTCTATGCATGACTAATCCGGGAAATTCAGAATCAATTATTTTTTGTTATCACTCTTTTTGACAGACAGACCAGCAGGCCACTTCCGGAAAGGGTTAGGAAAAGCCTTTCTGCACTATGTAATTTGATTACTGAATAATTAAATTACGCCTTTTTTCTTGGAATATATATATATATATATATATATATATATATATATATATAGTTTGTAGCTCTTTGTTAAAAAATAAAAAAGTTTTCACCATTACTAAATATTGACATATATTTTTTAAATATTTCATCAAAGATTACAAAACATTGTTTGTAAGGATATAGCTAAAAATATTTTTGATGATCTTTCAACTCGTTTTAGTTGCTCTAAAATCAATTTAATGTAAAATGTGTTTATCTATCTAATATTTTACATAGATTTTATGGTAGAGTTGATTGTATTGATTTTGTCCTGATGATGAGCCTAAGGGTTGGCTTGAAACATTGACATAGATTTTATTCTCGATCACAGATTCTCTAACACAAGATGCAATAGCATTCATTGCGGATTCTCAACTAATTCGCATTTTACCTAGTCAAAGAATACCCAAACGAAATGATTTATTTTGGTGAAAACTAAAATTATTTTGATGAAAACTAAAATTATTTTGATGAAAACTAAGATTTAATTAAATTTAGGATATTGTTATTAAATAAACTATGGAAAAGGTCGGAATTAAATTTAAATATTAGTTAAACATTATATGATGCATCTATACTTTTAAATCATCGATACATCTCAAATTTGATTTCAGAATAGAGAAATCAATAATAATGTTAATCATTAACATACACAACAAATATTATCAACAACACAAACATCAACATGACATGGAAATATATAATATATATGAATGATAATCTCAAAATCAATATATATGTCAGATATACATGTCAAATATGCTATCTCAAATGTGATTGAGTGATACATATCAAATTTAATTAAAAAAAAACAGTAATAATTTAGAAATCATTAACATACAAATTTCATAAATAATAAAACATCAACACCAACATGATATGAAAATGGAACATAAATATAAATGGTAATATCAAATCAATATAAATATGTACAATATACATCATAATAATCAAATATATACATTTGATCAAATATAACTGTCATAAAATAGGTGGTCCACCAACAGAGCTATAGGCATCAATATTTTCACCATGATCAGGTCTAGAGACATTAATACCTTAACCATGATCAGGTCTAGAGACATTAATACCTCAACCATGATCAGAACTAGAGGCATGATCATTGCCTTTTCCACTAGAGCCAAAGGCATGATCAGTTCCTCTGCCATTGGAGCTAAATGCAATATCAATACCTCTTCCATATAACAATGTAGTGAATTACATCTGGCATATCTCTCCATTCAGAGTCATATGACCCAACACCATCATCTCGTTTACAACATCAATGACTAAACAAGGTGTTGCAATTGGTGGGTTGGCTACTGGAGGAGGAGATGGTGGTCAATCAATTTGTGGAGGTGGATTAGCTTGTGGAGGAGGAGACAGTGGTCAATTGAATTGTGGAGGTGGGTCGAACTGTGGAGGAGGATATGGTGGTTGTCAACATGTGGAGGTGGGATGAATTGTGGAGGAGAGCATTGTCAATCAATCCATGGAGGGGGAGGTGGAGGAGGAGGAGATGGAGGATTAACATTTAAAGGAGATGAATACGATGAAGACAACTATCTATGATGGTGATCCCTCATCCTCTCAAGTAGGCTGAATTCATTGACAATATGATGCATCAATCGAAGCATATCACCTAGAAGGGTCACTCATATTTGAGAAAGATTCGAGTCACGCATGATCTTGGCAATGCGTACTAGGCGCACTCTGTGTCGAACCATAAGTCCACATAGCTGATCGACCAAATCCTAAAGGAATATTTGACGTGTCCAGTGTGATAGCCTTGGCCTCTATAACGAAGGTATCTCATCAACCTCAACCATCTCTCCGTAAGGTTAGGGAGGCACCTCCCCATCATATGTGCCAATATCTACAAAATAATGGACAATTTTAAAATATTTAGATAATTTAATAAAATGTTGAAATAAATCACATATTCATTAAATAAGCTAATAAAATTGGTATCTCATCCTTGGTAAATTGTATGTCCAAACATCCTTTCTAGTCCATCCCTGCATATAAGAACATCACAAGGCCCATGGCATGATCATACTGATTGGAGAGCATATGCAATACCTATGGAGTGATTCTACATGGAAAATCATACTGGATGCTCTTGGGAAACATCTACCCCCACATGTGCATACTCACATTGGTCCTCATCCTAGGAGTGTTACAGTTGAATGAGTGTGTAATGGCCATAAACCTCTCAAAAAATAAGCAAAACAATTATGAAGAAAATGAGAAGATTACTTTGCCATCAAACAAAGCGTGGCAATGATCCAAAGAAAAACAAAATTGTCACAAAAAATGGTAGATCACCTAATAAATCTAGGTGTCTAATCTATATAATTCAAAAGGGGGAAACTAATGAACTTAAAATCAAAGGTGTAGTGGGAATAGTCATGACCATAAACTAGAGGCACCTAACCTCCTCTATACCAAATGTGTGTAAATCCAATTGGCCACCAACAACCTCGAATCGAGAAGAGGTAGTAATGTATTGACTGGGAAATCTCTAAACATATGCCAATTGAATCTCTTCTACAACATCAGGTGGGTGATCGTGGAACTGGGGAAAATCATCCCCTCTCTTGGAGAGTCCATTAATGAAATATATGCCATCCTCTGTGGTCTAGAGCCACATATTAAGATTGACTCCAAATGCATGCCTGGAATGACCCCATCAATGGATGAACTGTCTTAGTAATGTTATGTTTCCCTTGAGGGTGTCACCTCCTCATAAAACTTGAGGAGGGAACAAGTATATAAGAGTTGTTGAGTTTGAGATGTAATATAGAGAGGTTACAAATTCCTCTCTCTCTCTCTAGCCTCCTAGTCCCATACAACATTTTACTGGTCGACTTGGCCTTGCTACTGCTATTATTGTTATTGTAACTGCTTCCTTTGGTTAACTTGCAACATTAATGTATTAGTAACTTACACACACATATTTATAAATAATTAAAAATTTGCTTTAAATGATTATTTTATGTTTATCTAAATAAAAATTAATTTATTTTTGTCAAATAGGTAAAAAAAATTAACACATTGTCTAACGGTGCATAACAATCCTTACCACACCACTGAATGTGCATCACAATAAAAAGGAATCGACCACAATGCACATAAAATAATAATGCACATCATAACTGGTGTGTCCCTACCAGTCCACACTGGTAAGGTATTATTGCATTTAAAAAAAACTCCGTGCACCTATAAAACCATAATGCACCATTAACAGTGCACATAAATAACTAACACATCATTCACATTGCATTATAGTTTCATAAGTGGACCAATAATTTTGAATAAACAAAATTATAGTCACTAGTGATGATAAATAAGGATGCACCAATTATGGTGTGAGTAATTATTCAATGCATACCGGTTGAGGTGTTTAATTGTTGGAATTTATCTCATCGTGTATGGTTCATTCATAGTAGAGCACACTGGTATTATTTTTACGCCGTAAGGCATTTTTCTCTGAAGTTCTTTGGTAAAGCACTGTTCATTTCGTCGTCTATTCAGCCAACCGTGCTCCTCCACATGTCTTCTTCATGATCCGCTGGTTCTCCGCGTGTCTCCTTCGTGATCCGCTGGTCCTCCGCGTGTCTTCAAATTGACTCTGTATAAAAATTCCGTGCTGATAGTTGAGCCTTCCAGATATTTTGGAGGTAAAGGTTAGAACCCAGTCTGGGCTCCTCCACAAGTGACATCATTGATGGTTGGACCTGCCACTTAACCCCCATCCCCGCGTGTCTCCTTCGTGATCTGCTGGTCCTCCGCTTGTCTTCAAATTGACTCTGTATAAAAATTCCGTGCTCATAGTCGGGCCTTCCGGATCTTTTGGAGGTAAAGGTTAGAAGCCAGTCCGGGCTTCTTCGCAAGTGACAGCATT
Source organism: Pseudotsuga menziesii (assembly GCA_001517045.1). Taxonomy (NCBI): domain Eukaryota; kingdom Viridiplantae; phylum Streptophyta; class Pinopsida; order Pinales; family Pinaceae; genus Pseudotsuga; species Pseudotsuga menziesii. The sequence goes on along the minus strand of LPNX010203363.1, from coordinate 318,297 downwards.
GAAGGTTTCTGGTCGGTGCCTTGCTCAGTCCTCCCATTTCGCAATAAACTCTGGGTATTCACCCTGCAAGTTTCAGTGTTCACGTGTTTTCCACCTCTTTGCTGAGCATTGTTCATAGGCTTTGCCGTGACTCTTGAGTTGGTCAGAACCGCAGTTGTTCGACGATTCTGGAGTGCCGTGGGCGATTTCTGGAGAGCCCGTCCTGTGAAAGAGCCCGTCCGAAACATGAAGTGACTGTAGGGTTGGTCAGATGATCAGAGGATGGATTCTGTTTTTTTCTCAGTTTGGCATTTATTCTGAATTTATTAAACCCCATAGATAGCTTGCTATTCATGGAGGAGGTGGTTGAACATCTTGTCATGGCGACCGCCCCTCCCTCCTGCATAAATGGTGTTTACTGGTCACATTTAGTTTGCAGTTTTAAAGGATTTGCACTATTTTGGTTTGCACAGAGAAGTTGCATTGTTTCTAGGAATACCTTTGTAGGAATTCTGATTCAAAGAGCCAAATAAGAGGAAAAAAACACAGGTACTTTGTTTTTCCACTGCTCCTGGATTTCATTCTGTGCAATTTCATTTCTATTGCAAATTTGTTGTGCAAGACTCCCAATCAATTGAATATTAAGATAATACACTAGATTAGAGCATTACCAATTACAGTTATTCAACCGGGAAATAATGCACTTGATTTTAAATTCTATGAATCAGAACAAATTACCTATTTAGCATGGCCTAGAATGCGGTTTCTCCTGCAAGATCTGATCCAGGATTGTTAGTGTCAATCTTGTAGGCTTGTTTGGGTGTTGTCATATCTTCTGCCCTCTGCAATCCGTTCATCAATTTCCGTAAAACTGCCATTAAAAGAATCGGGCATCGTAGCTGGCCTGGCCACTAAACCGCCATTCTCGTATAGCTTAGAATAATTCAAAACCCCTGAAGCAATAATAGGGTTCCACAGTGTGGTTTGGTAAATTATATATGCTGTTAATTGGGCGGATGATGGAACACAACCCTCTTGTAGAACGTAGCAGATGCAATAACAAAACGATGAACCTCCTTCTGTTGAAGAGCACCTGCTGATCTTATCCTTCCGTCCATTGGAAAACCTACCTGCTTATAAGAACTATATGAACTAATATGCTATTTTTAATATAGATTTAATTGCAAAATCCAAAACCATCATTGATTTTCCCCTGTTTGTCCAGGATTGAGTTTGTTTATTTATGTGGCACTACATTATTTTTACCCCTGGCTCATTCCTGATGAAGTTGAATTGTGGTGGCCAAAATTTAAGATTCAAAGGACTTACTCTGTGGGGAAGTAGGAAGAGAACTCTGTTTAGGTGCAGGAGAGGGATTTGGATTTGGATTTGGAACTGTAATTGGAGCAAAAGATCCTGAATTTGATCCAAGATTTGGCATAGTCACTTCCAGAAGAACAACCATTAAAAGCATCACCATCAACATCACTGAAACAAACTGAAACCAAATTAATTTCATCCTATAAAACAATAATACCTAGGAGAAGCTGGTTGTCTCCAACATTTCGGCCACCTTGAAGTCTAGCTAAAATTCCGACCATTGGGCCATTGTTGTAGGTTGCAGGTTCTGTTTGCTCATAGTTGTCTCTTGCATCTGCAAAGTTATCATTGTGATCAGGTCCTCCAACAATAGCACCAACTAAAATATTCGGATCATTTCCTTGGTGGTTGAACCATGTAGCATATCCTCCTTTGCAACTCACAAATGATGAATCCTGTTTGTATGATGCAATGAAGGAAGCTCTATGATGGACATGGCGAGGATAGTTTGGACTATATCCCACCATGTAGCTTGTAGCTCTTGGATTGTCACCGAGTATGTAATCAACCTACAAGAACATCGTTTTAGCCAAAGGACTGAATAGGAATTAAGGATTTTTAGATCTTGGACTCAATAATCTATCTTCATGATAAGGAGGTTTTTAGCCCATCATGGGATTTACAATTATTATACCTGCGACTTAGCTAATGCCAACAGCTGAGATGGATCTACTTCTCCATTGGGGCATTGCAGTTACTTTCCAGCAGAAGACAAATAATCAAAGTAGACTGTGAGAAGGAATGAGGCACTCGTCACAAAATGCATGTTGTTCCATTTCTGCCAATACAATAGCCCACCTGAACAGCCAATGATGCACTCATTTAGTCCACTTTGTGGCTTGCTATCAAGATAAAATGATGTATGTATTCTGGAAGGCAGATTGATGAAACCAAACCTGGTGTTCGCTATACACTGTGGCCATTCTTCTGAAGGCACGCACACATGAAATATTCAGCTTTTTCTTGATATTGTTGCATTACTTCTTTGTTTTGCCCACCCCTGCCTTGCATGAAGAACTGATCACAAACCAGATACAATGTCAATTGTTCAATCGATTTCTGTCCAAACTAAATGAGTTGATTGGCATCCCAATCTGGCCATTGGTATTGAGGCCTGCATTGTAAGTTGATGGCAAATACTACTTATAACTAGGTAAATTTCACTATACATATTGAGATTTCAAATCATGATCAATTGTTGCAAAGCCAACTGCTACGGCCCATCTTAGAAATTACTACTCCTAATCGGTGACCGCGCGCGAATGTTCCACCATCATTAACCTCAGGGCCTACTTTCAAATAAACTCCATGGGCTAAGTCTGGTAAGGGAAAGGAAGCTGTGGTTAAAACCAAAACAGTTGGGACACTTGTACTTTAGGGCCAGGTATGCCCACTCCAGAATCCTTAGAATTGCCCTAGGAACTACTACCAGAACTTATTAGATCGAATGGGGTCAGTATACCATTGCTATTAACCTTTAGTAGGAAGAATGAATGAATTGAATTTAGACCTTTTCACTTCTAACTTTAGACATCCTTTGTAGGCGCAGGGTTCAAAAATTGGACCGGTCATCTCTTTATCAGCCCTATTTTGCCCTTTCTTTCCAGACTGAAAAGAAGGAGTATATGACCGAATAGTATTCCCAGTGATGCTTGCACGGTAATTTTTACGCCGTAAGGCATTTTTCTCTAAAGTTCTTTGGTAAACCACTGTTCATTTCGTCGTCTATTCAGCCAACCGTGCTTCTCCGCATGTCTTCTTCATGATCCGCTGGTTTATTAGTTGTGCTGATTTTGAATGCTGAATACTGTTCAGGACTTTATTTTTATCATTCGTTTAGATTTCTTCTACTTATTTCTGAACAACACTAAGAATTCTACTCAAATATTCAACTGTATCGAGTTATAATATCTTCAAAATCGTAATACAATTGGAGTATGTGATAAATGAACCTGACATAATCAACTTCAATTTTTTAAAATTGTTTGTTTTCCAGAATTTCTGTCAAAATTAGCTCATACCAAGGCAACTGTTAGACGACTTCAGCTAAATTCTAATCTACAAGTACTGGTATCTCTTACAAACCAAATAATAGGGTAGTGTCTCAAAACTACAAGATGGGTTTGTTTTTACATGGAACTGCTTTCATAATTCCCAATATTGTTGATTCTCAGAAAACAGCTTTTGCAGCAATTACCCCCAGCTATTTACCCAAGGGAGGCTTTTACATAGAACCACTCTTTCAAAATTCTCAATGTAGTTGTTTCTCAGAAAACAGCTTTTGCCACAATTACCTCAGCTGTTTACCGAATCCCTTATAGCTAGAAGGGATTGATAAAAGCAAGAATTAAAATCCAGAATATACTTGGTTCTTAAGGTGGAATTTACAATTTAACAATAAAAATCCAGAATATTCTAGAGATTACAAGAAACTAAGAAATGGAAAATGTAGCATTCTGCAATCAAGAAACAATTGTATTCGAGGAAACCAAAATGGATATAGGATTAAAATTTGTTTGAAAGAAAGGGGCGAGAAGCAATTTTCTGAAATGAATCCTGACATTTGCTACGAGAAGAAACTGTATCAATGTCACTTTGGTTGCTAGGCATTAAAATTGAGAAATGTTCATTATGAAAAACTAAACTTAAAAATCACTGGTGGTATATAAAATAGAACAAAGAGAGCAAAGATGTTAGAGTTGCTTACCTTTATCCAATTCAAGCTCTATTGTATCCAACACCATCTCAAGCCTGGTTGCTATATAATGCAGATGATCAACATGGGTGTCCACAATGTGCACAAGGAGATTGCAGACCCTAGTGAGCACAAGGTTATTAGCTTCCTCAGAATGGTTCATAGTCAATAGAAACTCCAGCACATGCTCTTTGATGACAATTCCATTGGGCTCTATGGTATGTTTTGAGTTGTTCTCCTCCTTTCCCCCATAAGTGGGCCTGGGATGAAGGACTCTCCACACTGGGGATCTCAGAAAGAAGAGATTGGCCCGTCGGAGAAAATCCCAGCCTTGGCACCTTACCCAGAGACACTGTAATCACAATATTCTCGCTGATCCTGGCAGCAAGCCTTTGGGTGCATTTGCTGACAGTGGGGCCTGGGGAATTTACCCAAAACACATGAGCACCATCTACATTCCCACAGAAGGGCCCACTGCTCACGAGAGACAGGATATCTTGAAGCTTCAGAGGTGGGCAAAGAACAACAATCAAGTATTGTGCGGCCACTGCCAATCTCTGATTAGATCTCGACAGCTCAACATGGTACCAACATAATTCCCCGCCCTCCCCTTCGCTCAGATCCCAATCCTTGTTAAAGAAATTGTCTTGCCCATCAAATTTGTAAGCAGATGAATGTCTACGTTCAATGCATGGAATACATCTTTTAGATTTAGTGAACCTTCTATAATGCACATAGACACCAGACCAATGGAGTGCGCCTGTATTCTCTGGGTGCATATCTATTTAAAGGCGCGAGGGAAATTGGATATGTAATAAGCTTTTGCAGATTTTCTTAATAGGAATAAAATAAAATAATAAGCTACAGAAAAAAAATGAAAAAGGTGAAAGTATTTCATGGAGTTTTTGTATATTCCTTACGTCAACTAGCATTTTGACACACGCCGAAAACTTTTTATCTGTAAATGCTTGTAACACAAGTTGTGAATAGTCTTTTTAGATTGCCTGAGGGAACCAGAATTTTACACACGAGGAGGAAGCCTTTTTTTATTTGGGGACTTTAGAATCCATTGAGTGCAGAGTGCACTTTGCAAGTCATTTTCCCTTTTTAATTAATGGATTCTAAAGTCATTCCAGTCCAAAGACCTTACCGTTATGTTATCACTTTCATATGAATCAAATCAATGTCCATAGAGTTCTGCCATGTTGAGGATAAATGATAAATGAGTAAGGCAGGTTGCCTATCCAAGAGGGTGCAAAAATAAGTTTTAAGTAGAAATTCTGCAAAAATTTGATGTTTGGCATAGTTTTATAGGTTAAAGTTTCAAAGATAGTTTTCCATGTCCTAGAGGTTTTGAGGGTCTCTCTCTAAAACTTTCAAAAATCCTAAAACAATCTAAAAGAAAAAATAAAATTGTGTCCCCTTTGGATTTTTCGCTTCACCAAACTCCAGTAAAAATGAAATTTTCTAAACTGTTTTGGATAAAGCATTAAGTCATAAGTAATGAAATGTAACAGGAGAGATGGATGATTCCACATGCAAAGTAAAGAATAAGTTGAAATATAGACAACTGTACTAAAACTTAGAATTGAACATATTTTAGAATTTTCACTTGCATCTTCAATCAAATCAAATCACAGACTTGAATGGAACGCCGTTAGGCATTTTTCTCTGAAAGTTTTGTTCTAAACAACTGTAGATGTCATTGTCCCTCTTTCCAGTGCTACTTTTACGCGTGTCTCCTCCTGGGCTGCACATTTTTCATAGGTTTCCTGTATTGTCCACTAGGACAAAGAAAGGCACCAACCGAAAAACTTAATCAATTAAGAACTTGGGAATGGGGGTTAAGTGGGAGGTCCAACCATCAATGCTGTCACTTGTGGAGGAGCCCGGACTGGGTTCTATCCTTTACCTCCAAAATATCCGGAAGGCCGGACTATCAACACCGAAGTTTTATACTACCCAGCAAGAGTCAATTTGAAGACACGCGGAGGACCAGCGTATCACGAAGAAGACACGCAGAGAACCAATGGATCACGAAGAAGACACGTAGAGAAGCACGGTTGGCTGAATAGACGATGAAATGAATATTGGTTTCCAAACATATTTCTTCCTTCTACAGTCTGGTGATTTTTGGAGAGCCATGACTCTTTTCCGATGATTCTGGATTGCCGTGAGGTGATTTCTTGAGAGCTCGTCCTGTGAAAGAGCCCATCTTGTAGAAAGAGCCCGCTCAACAATTTCTGGAGAGGTCTGAGCAATAGCTGTAGTAAGCGCCTTGGTTTTGGTTTAATGCTCGATGTTGTGAGATAAATGAACTCAGAAGTAAACCCTGGCTCCTTTAAGGTTCTGAACAACTTAGTCATGTGTTGCAGCACATTAGTACCAGAGAACAGACCACATTATGAAGACATTTTGGGTTTCTCACTCATAGCGGTTTTAGCTTACGGTATTCATTTTCCCCTTCAGTTTACAATCCTCGTTGAGCTTTAAGGAAACGTGAAGTGACTCTAGGGTTGGTCAAATTCAATATGCACTCTATAGTTCACTTCAAGTCATGAAGAAAAAGTGTTTTCCAACATTTCCAATCCAAATACCAGTATGAACTAGAAAGTACTTTACATAAGACCAGAATGAACTAAAAAGTACTTTACATAAGAGCAACTTCCTTTGGTTCTTGTGAAGGTCCCTCCTATGTTCTGGGCTGCTATAGTTGCTTGGTAAGCTTAAGGTATAAGAGATGCTAAAAAAATAGGCCTTTATGTTGAAGTTAAAGTTGGCTTTTAAAATCATTAATAAGCAAACAAGAGGGGTGGCTTGCTTTTGTGAGAAAATGGGCTTCTAAGATAAGAATACGAAAGATCAAGCGAGGCTCAAAGTAGCGTACCAATCACCCTTTGAATAGAAGTAGTTTACAAGTTGATTTTCTTCAAATGGACACTATGCCTCGACACAATCATGTACCAAAAATTTGGTACCATTAATGGCTAAAAAAATAGGAAGTGTTAGAGTTTATATCATTGCCTTGTGTATAAATTGTGAAATTGAAGTATGGCACAAACTTACAATTATATACAAAAATATGGAGTTCAGACGTCCTTCAAAAGAGAATTCTTACCAAAAAGAAATTATGGTAATTTTAAAGTTTGTTGGTTGAAACTATGTAATACGTGTACCAGTCCAACGAAATTTTTCGTCATTGTGAAATGGAAATTAATGTAAACAAAATAAAGATAAGGTAAATTATACTCTAAAAAGGATAGCACCATCCAATTTTAATCGTAACAAATTGGAGTTGTCTCATGCTTCATCAAACTATTGCTTCACTCATTTTTTTTCTAGGCGGATGTTGGATCTGGGATGCCACTTGCTTGGTATTAGAAACTGGCGTATTTCTGGTGGTTTCATCTGTCTTCCATATATTATGTGGAGAGATATGCTCAACCTTTGTTTTCTTTATGAAGCTTCCTGACTTTGCTCTTTCTCCATATAATTCTTGCCTTGCGGTGACAAACTCACAATAGACTCACATTAGGGCCAGTTGCATCTGTAGCACCAACAGACCTCAAAGTGCAATCCATAAAATTGATAGCTCTGTTCATTGAATAATTATATTGTTCTGACTTCCAACCTTCAATGAAAATAACAGCCCGAGCTGGATAGTGTTGACCAGGCCAATGTTGATGGCATCTAAAGAGTGTTCTCAATGTTATTCAAAGCGTTCAAATTTATTCCCTTTTCCATACTTCAACTTAGGAATGATATTCATTTCTGCAACATGTACCCATTTCCTCGTTTGCGATAATATTGTCAAGGCTTTCCTATTTATTATGGTTTTGCTGTAGATTTCAATTTATTCTAGCTTTTGAAGTAGTAGCTCGGCTAGGAATTAAAGGCACAGTTTTCTCTAACAAATTTTTGCAAAAGGAAGCATTTACTTAAAATGAATGCATGCATAACATGTTTTGACATTTTGACCGCTACCACTTCTTCTTGGCAGTACTTTCATGTAACCTATTTGGAGCTTTGAGCTTTATGTAACAATTAATAATGTTGGAGCTTGAGTTCCGAAAAATATTTCTGTTGTTGAACATTGCGGTTTTTTGCATTTGCCTTCTGCACATAAACATCTATTGGAATCACTTTAAAAGGGCAAGCTTTGACAGATTTGGGTTTCGCTTCTTTAGTAACACCACTCGGTTGTCCATATGGTTCAACACCTTTGTCTGCTGCCCTGTCTGTATTTTCAATTTTTATGTTTTCACTAAGTTCTTTAATGATGATGCATCTCCCATGCCTATTGGATAAGTTTTTTGGGTGGATGTTATATCATGTTATTAGTTGTTCCTTAACTTGAGATAACACTCTTGGTAACAAATTTGTATTAGCTTGTGAGTTTTTTACTATTACTACTTTATTCTTTATTTAAAGCATTCAAATTTATTCCCTTTTCCATAGTTCAACTTAGGAATGATATTCATTTCTGCAGCGTGTACCCATTTCCTCGTTTGCGATAATATTGTCAAGGCTTTCCTATTTATTATAGTTTTGCTGTAGATTTCAATTTTTTCTAGCTTTTGAAGTAGTAGAGGCTAGGAATTAAAGGCATAATTTTCTCTAACAATTTTTTGCAAAAGGAAGCATTTACTTAAAATGAATGCATGCATAACTTGTTCTGACATTTTGACCGCTGCCACTTCTTGTTGGCACTACTTTCATGTAAACTATTTGGAGCTTGGAGCTTTATGTAACAATTAATGATGTTGGTTTTCATGGAAAATTGTTATGTCTGTTAGTGTTCGTAAAATATAATATATTCAAAGTTTCCTTTTAACAATGTTGGATCCTTTGACTTCTATGGATGGTGGTAAATGGAATATGTTGAACCTTTCATTTAATCTTTGTTACCTAGTATGTTGGATCCTTTTATTTATAGTTGGTTTTGGTTATTCCTACATACACAGTAAACATTACTAAGTGACCCTACCAACTCCTCTTAACCTCTATTCTATATTCCTATCCTTATCCCATTGCTATCAGCTCTTATTTATTCTTCATCCATTGCATCATCACTTCTCCCTCGTTACCTATCCACTACAATGAATAAGAATTCCATTATCCTCTCCCACTCTTTTCAGCACATAAAGGTTGTATATAATGTACATATATTGTGATCGGACTTTGATGTAAACTTACAAGGTCATTTGGCTAAATATATTGTGATAGGAATTTGATGTAAACTTATAATGTACATATATTGTGATAGGAATTTGATGTAAACTTATAAGGCCCACCATGGGATGTTTCTAACCCTACCTACATCCCGATCCTCCCTTTAACAAGAGGTTCTTGTAGACAACTTCCCCTTCGCATGGCCTGGTGTTTAACAATCCACACATCACAAGGAATGACCTTACAGAAGGCAACAATCAACATAGGAAACATCGATCAACAAGGGCTAACATTTACTGCAGTTTCAAGAGTTAGACAACTCACTGACCTACGCATAATGCCATCTTTTTCTTTTGCTCACTATGCACGTATGAAGGATAGCCCTTCTGTCCAATGAAGAAAACAAGAAGAAACTTTTATTGCCTCTAGATCAATTCCACCACATGTTGCTTAACATAGTTGCTCACATATGCTTACACCCATGCATTGCTTCCCACACCTCTTCTCAGTTACACAGAAAATAATAAACAAACAACACCATAAAAACCAAATACTATCACTTTTCGCTTGCTAAATACCAAAACAAAACAACCTCTCCTTCTTCCCTCCCCCCATCCACCCCCCAGAAAAACACTCTTGCACTTATGCATATATTTATGTTCATATGCTTCCAACATCTTAACTTCATTTTGTTTCATCTACTTGAATCTACCATAACATTACACTTACAATATTCTTTTCTCTCTGCAATAGAACAAACAAAAAAAAGAACAACAAAATGTCCATTACACAAGTTTTCAACTTTTTTTCCTTTCATCTATGATGTGAATATGTTGTTGCTTTTGTTATTCGGTACTATGAAAAAAAATCTGTTAGTATAGCAATTCAATTACAAAAAAAAATGTGCCTTCCTTTACTCTATATTATTTGAACATGTTAAGCTTTTAATGGCTCTGTTTTCTCTCTTCCTAGCTCTTCAACAACAGACATGGACATGCAATACCTGAACACCCTTGCCGAATTCTGCAAGCAAATCAAGGAACAACAAGCATTGCTACAACAAATTGAAGCATGCTTCCAATCGACTTCAAACATCCCACTGAATTCGATTCACCCTACTATTAAGCTTCTCTCAGAAATAAGAGCATTCCTTCAACACATGATCCATATGCATGAAAGGGACACCATGCGCAAGATCCGCAAAGACTTAGTATCTCGCCACCCTTGTCTTGCTCAATACATAAACATTACATGGTGTTGTCGTTGCCATAATCCCTCTTGCATTTATGACTAAAGCCTCTTCCTTGCTTGCAATTCCATTTTCCCTCTCCTTACAACCCAACAACCCTTCTTCTTTGATTCCCACACGTTCTTCAGTTGCCATTACTACCCTTCACTTGTACGTACTACCTTGTCCATAACCTATGATTTAATTGAATAGGTGCATTATCCTTTTTGACACATGGAATGCACAAACATTGTACATATTACAGGCTTCCACTACTACCATAGTACATGTACATTTATTATATTTCCCTTCTAATTGCATGTAATGCACCTCTCTAAAGTATATACTCTATCAAACAAACGGTTCTTTTACAAATACAATGTAACAAACTATATGTAAATAGAAACATTTCACATTATACTAACTTCTTAACTTCTGTTGTACATTTAATCCATGTATATATTTAGCTTCTACTTCTTGTCATTACACATATGTATATTCTTTTTCCCATGGAGTCCCTATACTTGGTTTCAAAGTAAATATGTTGTCTTTTTGTTACTTCTACTCAATTTAGACTATTTGTACATTAAATTGGTTTCAAATATTCGCAATCCTCATTTTGTTTCAAATACTCTCTTATGAACAGAGAAACAATTCACACTATACTGTATGTACATAGAAACAATTCATAATATATACTAAATTCTTAAGTTCTGTTGTACATTTATCCTATCTGTATATTTACCTTGTACTTCTTGACTTCATACCTATGTCTGTTTTTTTTCCCATGGTGTCCCTATGCTTCGTTGAAAGTAAAATTGTTGCCCATTTTTTAACTTCTACTACAAGTATACTATTTGTACATTAAGTTGGTTTCAAATATTTGCGATACTCAAATCGTTTTAAAATACTCTCCATAAGAGAGTATATGGTTTGTAAGTAAATAACTGTTGCAACAGTTTGTTAGTCGATTTTTTAATTTACTAGTATAGCTACTTCATCTGTACTTGTTTTCTCCGGTTCCTGCCAATGCAAGATTCCTTTGTGGCATGCAAAGCATCCAACTCCAAACTAAAATGTACTGTCCTATCTACTTTTCTTTTCATGCTATTTGAACATTTTATACAAGAAGAAACAAAAAAATTACTTTATTTTAGCCACCCTCCCCTTAATGGCAACAACAAAATACTATATTTATATTATAGTTCATTGTTCTTGTGTTGTGTGCTACTCTGACAGGTTATCATATCATGGTGGGGAGAAGGAATCCATTGTTGCCCGGAGCAATAGCTTCTCTCGGTTAAAAAACAGAACTGGAAATGATGACAAGGTACTTTCTCTCTTATTCATTGATTCAAACTAAGGTTTGGACTCCATCCAACAAAATGCAATCCATCCTTGTTTAAATCAATAACTGATGTTGTTGTTTTTTTTTCCTGAAGGGTATCAGAGACAAGAATTTCAAAGACCCATAGTAGGGAATGCTCGCTCTCGAACGTCTTCATGCTGGGAAATAATATTAAGCCTCGAGCAACATGTATGATATTTGTTACTATTGTTTCTCTCTCTCTCTCTCTCTTGCTGCTTGCTAGAGTTGCTCACTACAACTAAATTCCAATCAGGGTTTTCCTTAATAGTTAGTAATTCAACTCTAATGTATAAAGCTTTGTAATTTTATGATTTTGTTTTTTAATTTTGAGCTGGAAAATCTCGGCTTTCATACATCTGTGAGCATATTAGGCACACATTTCTCACCATGGCTTGGGAGGTCTACACCCTCTTATAAACTTTAACCATTGCAGTTCAAGTACTGAAATTTGTTCATGATAGTGGTTCAAGTTGGTGTACTCCGAAGTTCATATCCCTCTATAGATTGGTAAATGGTAAAAATCCAATAGTTCACCTATGTGTGAGCTAATTGTTTTATATGAGCAATGTTCATTGTTGATTGATTTTGACTGTTCCCAATTTGTCCAGATTTTGGGTTGTTTTCGTCTCTGCAATGTGATTGAAACATCCCAACTTGTTAATAGTGACGGAGCATTTACACAGGTACAATGATATTGTAATTTTCTTGATTGTCATTCCAATACTGCATTATTTAATCTTTATTGTCATTATTTTTAGTAATTGCCACACTGTGTCTTTATTATCATGATCTTTAGTAATTGCCACACCGTGTCTGGATTAGGAGTAGCTTGTACCATATTATTCAAAGAGCAGGTCCAAAGAATCGAGTTGCTGGATGAAAGACTTGTGCAACTTACTTGTGGCAATTGATGGGGTTGGCATTTTCCTATTATGAAGGTTATTTAAAAAAAATTCCTTGACAACTCCAGTCAGGGGCATCTCCACTTCTAGGTACTAATTGTTCTATCTCTCTACTTGGCTCTTTTACTATATATTTAAATGAATGTTGATCTTTTTGAACTAATATCCCCTTCCCCTACTTCTAGAGTATCAGCCTCAAACCGGGTACAAATGTTATCAGAAAGGCACATATTTTGAACTGTTCACCTAGACCCGGTAAAAAATATTATAGTCCGGATATTGTGTATACATATTCAAACACACCTACCTCTTGTTTTTTTCTTCTCTTTGAATGTATTTCCAGCCATGGAAGTCTTATATAACATATTTTCGTCTGTGTGAACTAATTAAGACCAAATGTAGTAGTTTGTATTATTCTAAAGAATTTGTTATATATTATAGTGGATGTTTTCTTTTTAACCCTATGAGACAGCGTGTCTATATCTTTTCAAGATTAGGGCAGGTTAGACTGTATCAGCTGTGTTTTCCCTAGGTTTGCTTATAGAGTTTTGGATTGTTCACACTTCGCAGGCTTTTGATTTTTCTCTACCAGATTGATGGGTTTAATTTTAAATTAAATATAGTAAAGAATATGTTACTATATTTGTATATAATATTAAACATGAAATGACTGTCTATGAATTTGTATAAAAGTTAAAATGACAGGCACCAAAAACATTTACCCTGCATCAAAATTTTCACTTTTCACTTGACAGGCACAGATAATTTGAAATTCGAGGGCTTGCAATTTTGCAATTTTCACTTGATAGGCACAGATAATTTGAAATTCCAGGCCTGCATGGAACAATGCAGCAATGAGCTTGGTGTCATGTCATGTGAACTAAATTGTTAAAGAGGATGTCACACTTCGCTAAAATGCAATAATGTAGGATTGACATAAATAGTACATACAATATAGAGTGAAAAAAATAAATAGTACATACATTATAGAATGAATAAAATAATTGTACAGAGTTGAAGGCTGTTAATAGTAGATGTCAAATGCTTGAATAAGAATCAGATTACAGTGATTAAAATATTAGCCAACTTTAAAATAAAAATTGAGTCTTGTCTTTATACTTTGGATAGTAAGCTTTAATAAGCATTTAATTTGTGCTAATTTGCAGCAATGACCCTCGTGTCATGTCATGTGAACTAAACTTGTCTATGTCATGTGAACTAAGAGGGAGGGCGTAGGATATGGGCCACACATATGGCTTCATATCTGTTACCCGGAATCTATTTCTCTAGCCCATGTTTCCCTGCAGTCCCTACCATGCTCTCGCTCTTGGATTTTTCTGTTCTCTGTTCTCCATTTTCTTTGGCATGGGCCCACGTCGCATCGCACCACCACAGCTACCACAGTCCTCCATCCTCTGCCACCGCATTGAAAGCTTGAACCTGAGGGTGGCAAAGGATGGGTGAAGGACTAAAACCCGAGGGTGGCCAAAGGATAGGTGGGAGAGGACAGAGGGTTGTGATGCGACCTGACCCCTGGGCTTGGGCCAAAGAGAATGGAGAACCGAGAACAAAAAAATCCACAGGCTGGAGCATGGTAGGGACTGCCGGGAAACATGGGCCGGCGAGGGCAGGGAAACAGATTTCGGGTAATAGATATGGGGTGATATGTGTGCCCCATATCCTACGCCTTACACGGGGAGGGCGTAGCAACTGCCATATAAAGTGATCTACTAAGAGGTAGTGACAACTGGCCTATAATGTGATAACGTGATGTAAGAAGAGGGAGTGACAACTGACCAGCATAGAACTTGATGTTGACAGAAAACATGGGAGGATTGTAAAGAGGATTCCATACTTTCCTAAAAAGGAGTAATGTGGCATGTATGAGTTTTGACCTGAAGTACATATATTATAAAATGAATAAATAAATGTACAATGCATGCACCCTTCCTCTCCCTCCTACAGACATAACTCCATAATTTATAACCAAGTGTTGCTTCCTTTAAGTATTGACATATCCCATTTTGGTAACTAGGGATAGCGGTTCCCTGATCTCCACCAACCTACTAAGATTGAAATGGATGCCTCAAGCCATGGTATTAGGGTTGTGCTTAAATAGGGAGGTCATCTGGTTGCTTATCATTCAGAGTTGCTTTCAAACACCAAGTTGAACTACCCTCATATGATAAATGAGGGTATGCTCATCTGGTGATGAGGGACGTGGGCCTTGGATGGACTGGGCGTGAGGGACCTTACCCTACCCCTTATATAAACCTTCCCCTAAGTGGGATTTGTTTGCACTTTTATAATGGGATCTCTAATGAACTTATCTGGGTGTGAAACTACAGAAAAATACATACATAAGATATCTATATGAAATATTTTAAGTTTCAAATGAGAGGAAGACTCCAATACAACTAAAGCCATAAACTCTAGAAGAGAGGAAATAATTGGTTTAAAGAGACTACTACCAACAAAAACAACTATTATATTTTGTCTGACTTGTATTACATACATATAAATAATAAATTCTATTCATTAAGAGTTCAAAGGTGGTTTCCAACTGAATTAATATGAAAATTAGTTTTAACTGAGTTTACATAGATTATTTTCCAACTCATAATTACTATAAACAAGGATTCGATTGCCCATTAATCTTACCTATTTAGTTCATCCCACTTACAATTTCTCTTGACTATGCAAAGCCCAAATTGGATGCCTGTATATATCTGAATGGAATAATTATCTGTAGCCAAAGTCTAATGTCTATATTATTGACTTTGTGTTCTCTTCATTATATTACTTGCATAATGGATTTTTTTTGTCAGTCATTCACGGAGATGTGAAGTCTTTCGACATATTGCTTTCTGAAGAGTTTGAACCATAAGTATAAATATTTTCAAGCAAGAAGCATCAAGACTACGTTTGATGGTTCAGTATTATTATAAATCTTATTCGTGATCTAATTTTGTAAACTGATACTTGGAATTCTGCACCAATGAAAATTTTCAACAAAATTAGTGTGGCTTTAACTATAATAGTTGTAATATTTTGGGCTAGAAAGGTGGGCTTCAACATCTTCATATATCACATGCAGTGATGTTTTAGGAACATTTGGGTATGCAAAAATCTTCCTGGGTTCAATTGGTCATTTTCAGATTAAGGTTTTTCAATTTCTAACCATACTATTCAGTAATTGTGATAGTAGTTTAACAGGTATCTTGCTCCAGAATATTTTTGTTTATGAAAACGTTAATGACAATACAAATGTAGCAATCTGTTGGAAGATTATTCGCAAGGATGATGTAGCAATTCATCAAGCTTTGATTAAATCAAGATTGGAAGAAGTCAATTTTCTTGCCAGCAATATATTTCGTTATGATTGCTTATAAGTTCTCCATGGCCACAGTGGTTTCATATTCTTATTTGAACAAGAACATGAATTGATCATGCTTTACCTCAAAGAATAATTAATATCAGCTAAACATTGACTTCTTTAAAGCATTCCTTTATGTTAGAGGCAAGCTAATGGATGGAAAGGAGGAACTTCATACTCCGTTATCTTGGCTGCAAATATGAGCAGTGTTTACCTAGAGGAACAAATTGTACACATGAGACAAGGTATGTATCAGAATGAAGAGCATGCCTCATCATCCACAAAGCAGAAGGAACCTCTTGGAAATGCTGAACAATTGAAGGCAAAGAGAGTATTGTGTAGGTCTCCCTCATCAAGAGATTTATCTGATCATGTTACGAAACAAGGAAAATAAGATTCTTTTTGTAGGAAGTCTGCCTCATTCCATGAAAGGGATTTCACCGAATAGCAATCTTAGAACACTGAACAGAGTCCCCAGAACACATGATAGGGCTTTGGAAATTGGAGGTTTTCATAGAAGACAACTGTCTCTGGGCTCTATACCAGACACCCAGAGCCTCTTCTTTCTATCCCAGGCTATGAATGGTAGCCTTCATTTTTACAGGGGGCTTGAAAAAACAAAGGCATTAGAACTCTCAACAGAGAAAAGGAAATCAAGGATACCAGTTGTTAGCCATGATAAAGAGAACCAGTTGCATTTGAAAGCTAAGAACCTACATGCTTTGCCTCTAGACCAGAGCTCAAAAACAAAGCTCACTCATTCGGACAGCTCTTATGGAGACACAACCCCTAACACCAAAGAAAAAGGTAGCAAATTTGGAATCCTGTATGATATCAAAAGACTTGCTTAAAGAACATACATTTTTTTATGTGCACCTGCACTTAAACAATATTATATGAGTATTCATTTCAAGTTGTAAAGAACATACACTTTTTTTATGTGCACCTGCACTTTAAGAATATTATATGAGTATATATTGATTCAATTATGTATGATATTATGACATCTTCCAGACACAGCATACTCCAGTGATTACTCATTTTGGACCAACGAAACAACCATCTCTGAATATTTTTGAAGATGGGAAAAGTACACAACAAAATAAGCTTTATGAAGATATTGTAAAGTGCTTGATGAGTATTTTTTTGAAGCTAACAAGGCCATCTTTGGCAACCAATAAGGAGACACCATCAATAGCTTCATGGTCAACTTTTTCAAGTGTAAGCCCAAAAAGCTATGGCTCGAGAAGCACTTTAAACCGTAAAATACCTATGGAATATTCAAAAGAAATACATTTCTAAGATCCTTATGGTGTTTGTTCTGAATCAATTATGAGAGACATTGGTCCATACAAACATTTCCATGATATATCTGTAGTCTCATTTGACTTGGGTCGTCTCCCAAGCTGTGCTTCTTTATTCAGAAGATTGAGGTATGTTTGTCACTTTATTGGAATACCAATAAACATCTCTTAAATGCTGTTTGGCCAAATCGTTCACATGTACTGATTCCTTTACTGTAAACAATCTAGATTATTTGTGTTGATCATTGAAAGGTCAATTAGAAGCCCTTACAACGTTTCCATTCTCATTTAGTCATTTTTAGGTTTGGCCTAATTTATAAGTCTCTGCTTTTCAGATTTCTTGTGAGCAAACCGTGTTCTGGAGATGTAAAGGGCTTGACATATCAGCAGAAGATAGCCTTTTGGATCAACATTTACAATGCCTGCATGATGCATGTATGATGGTAACATAACCCCTGATTTACATCTACAGCTTCTTTTTATTGCTATCACAACAAACTCATTAATGGGCTCTCCCAGTTTTTGTCTATTGCTTTCTAAACAACTGATCTTCACTTTAGGATGCATCTTCTTGTGACTAATACAAATTTAACTTTTACACTTGAGAAACTTTAGGCCTTTGTTGAACATCGAATACCAAGCACCCCTCAGAAGGTTGTTTCACTCATGCGCGAGGTATGACAACCAAAAATGAAGAATGCAATCATGATTGACTTTATTGCTCGTTTCCTATAGTAGTAGCTGCCTATATCAGAGGGTGAACATTGAAGGCACTTTTTATAACTTATATAATGACAGCTTACCCTGCTTCTGCAATGGAAATAAGATTATGAAATAATTTGTAGAATTTCATATTGCCACTGTTTTGCAGTCATTTAATTTCTATGAATACCGTGATGGGAGGGTTACACATAGTCCTTAATGTTGGAGGGAAGTCGATGAATGCATTGGCTATTGAACATTTCATACTTCGACCACCCTTTCACTCAAAAGATGTAAGTTTGTTTATGTAATAATTTTCTATTTCAGAAAAGACATTTTAAATTCTTCCAATTATGTATCTAACTGACCTTCCCAAGTTGATTGAATGCTAGTCCTATTGGAAAAATGGAAAATTTGAAGAGGAGGCAATGATGCGTAGTGTTTATGGTTTAGAGTGGTCTGAACCTCTGATTACCTTTGCATTGTGTTGTGGAAGTTGGTCTTCTCCTGCTGTAAGTAGTAGCTCTGCACCTGGGTTTATGTGTTGTGAATAAATCTGCCTATTGGTTTTGGAAATGAGTCTAAAAGAAAATGCATGGTGTTTTGCTTGAGCCCTAAGCTTTGCAACTCAAAATTAGAATCAATTTAAAAGGCAAGATATAAAGAAAAATAGTTGTCTAACTTGCATGGAAATGGATATGGGTTTGCTAGACTCTTTGAAAAGTCAATATCTAAATGTGCAAAAATGGAACTTGGAATGCTTCACATTTGAAATTGCTACAACTTGGTCAATCGGTGGAATTCTTATGTGTTTGCCAATGATGTTGTTTTTCTTATTAATAGGCTATGCTGGTTAGGCGATGATAGATACTGGACTACCTATTTCTCTCTTCTTCAGATTAGTACGCGGGGTTTGTATTTTGCTCTCTTTATCTTTGCTTCA
This sequence comes from Pseudotsuga menziesii, assembly GCA_001517045.1. NCBI lineage: Eukaryota > Viridiplantae > Streptophyta > Pinopsida > Pinales > Pinaceae > Pseudotsuga > Pseudotsuga menziesii. The sequence goes on along the minus strand of LPNX010203363.1, from coordinate 299,247 downwards.
TGTTAATATTGGGGATTTGTATTTTGCTTTGTTATTTTCATGATAAAACACAATTTTATATCAAGTTTAATTTGTTCTATTTCATGAATGGTTTGCAGTTTCATATCAATCCAAAGGAGCTAGACAATGAGGATCTTGCTTTCCTCTATCACATTGAGGTGTGTACCTCAGTTGGGGATCTCAGCTTGCCTTTGGTTCAGGAATTCCAGAAGCATCTGCTCAAAACCTTCTTCAATGGACATTAGGTTCACAATGAAAGTGCCAGCCATCAACATAGCAGGAATAGAAAAATAAACTGCATTACTATAACAACCATTTATGGGTTCATTAGGTAGTTCTTTTGACTCGACTTTTTTTTCTAGAGATATATAATTAATTGTAGACTAAGCTTGCCTCTGGTTCAGGAATTCCAGAAGCATTTGCTCAAAACCATCTTCAATGGACATTAGGCTCACAATGAAAGTGTTATCCATCATCAAAGCAGGAACAGAAAAATAAACCTATATTATTGTTACAGTAGAAATCTTTGGTGCTGACTACACAGTTTGGTTCAGTTCAGTTCAATGATATATCAGCCCTATGCAATGTTCATCAAATTCTCAATCTTTTCATGCATCAGTGCCTACTCCAACCCTTCCAGTTGCTTAGTAGACTTCACAACAGCCACATCTATCAAAGGGAATTGGCTGCCTTATCCCCTTTTGAGCCCTCTGCATATCTGATAGCGATTCCTGCAATTTCATATATCCTTGAAAGAGTTTCACAGTAGAAAGTTGAGAAACGTGTTATGGGCTTGCAATCGAGGACTCCTATTATGTATAGTGTGATGAAGAAAATCAAAGGTGTAATTTCAAATCTGTTGTGACTGAAATGGAATGAAGTTGTTTATGCTCTTGATTTCAAGCTTGAGCAAAGTCAAAGCAATGCTGTATTCTTCAACTTTTCATTCTCGAAAATGTACATTTTTCTGCCTAGTTGGAGGAAAATTTGTCTTAAGATGTTAAGTATTTGCGAGAATGTCTCTATCACGGGGACTTCACTTAGTGAACCTATCACATAGCACGTACGATCGTGGGATATTAAAGAATACCCTTAATTTCCAGAGATATTGACCCAAATGCTTTTTGTTGAAACCCCCTCCCAATACTTAAAACCTCCTCCCCGCCCCTTTTTATACCTCAATCCTTATAAACCACCCTACCCACCCCCACCTTAAACCCCTCATCCCCCAAATACCTGCAATATATTGGTTCAATTTTTGATAATTTTAAAACCCACAATATGAACTAACGTGATAGGATATTCGTCAACAAGTGAAGACCCCATGGTCTCTATATGAGTAAGATGTAACTATACCAAGTGGGTTCTTGGAACCTTATTCATTTAAAATGATGAGTGGTTGTACTGGTTGATGCTTTCATTTATATGTAACAGATACTTGTAAGAGTGCTCCTGATTTTTATTTCAGGTTTCTATTCTATATAATTTGGGGTCCTGTATAAATTTACACCTTTCAATAGCTAGTAAGGACTAGAACTTCCAAGAACACTTTTGAGGTTAGTTTATCTACTTTATTGCTTATGGTTAGTCAATAAAGCAAGTCAGCATGAAGGCCGATTGTTGTTATTTCCTGGAATAGCGTTGGGATCTCCATAAATTCTCCTTTGCAACAAGTCACATCTCTCAATATTGGCACATAATATATATTTATTCTCCATTTTTTTGGCTCACTTCAATGTTACATTTTTTTTTTTCTCGCTTACCCGCTAACAATTACCTTAACGACGTATTATTACACCTTCCTTGGGGCAATTGCTAGTTTAAAATATGGATAACTTTGTGGTGTATTATATTATCTACATTGCACCACTTATGGTGCCTTCTTTTATGATACACCCTATCAATGGTGTGCTATGCCAATATTTTAATGGCGCACCAAATTTGGCGATAGTACATTAAAAACATAGACGATGCATAATTACTAGAGTGAGTTGTCTATATCAATGCACACACCAAAACAATTGATGCACTTCCCTAATAACACATATCATTTAGATTTTTAATTATTTAAAAATATCAGTGCGTCGGTAAAACATTGGCACCTTGTCTGCAGTGGATATTGTACAATAAGGCACCATAATTGGTGCAGACTATTCATATATCACATCGACAATGTTTCAATATTTACGTCGTAAGGCATTTAACAAATGGGAGTCGACTCCCCCAGTTAATGTTTTTTTTTCCCCAGCCGTAAGATGCTTTCCTCCGACGATTGGGGTCATCTGGCTCCTTCATTGCTTGATCTGGTCCTGATTTATGTTCATCTCTTCATCTACCTTCTGACTGAAAAACAACTGTATCTCATCTGCTACCTTCTGACTGAAAAACAACTATATCTGTCCTTCATCTGCCGTCCCTTCATCAGAGCTTCTTTCGCTGTGGAGAGGCTTCATGTATGGAGATCGCATTTCTGTCAGTTGAGATCGCATTTCTGTCAGTTGAAAATATTGTCCATTATCTAGAGTGCATCAGAACTATTGATTGAAAGCTTGTTGTCAGTCATAACAGACTTTGAATGGCACTAGAAAGTTTCCTCCTATACAACCACATTAGATACGAAGGTAAGTGAAATGATCAGCACGATATGGGTCGATTGGTCTATATTTAGTTTCCCACTAATTTGAAACTGCATAGATAGTGGCCGATAATTCGCTACCAACACTTATTATATATATATATATATTTACTACCCAGGAATACCATAAGATATCAAACAGATGCTTCTTTCCATTTCATAGATCTATGAAGCTTAGAAGTAACCAGTGAAAGGATAATCCTCAGCTTGCTCAATGATTGATAGCAGCTGCGGCTTTAGTGACTTCAAAGTGTGTTTATGCCTCTTGAACTGCGATGCTAAAACTGTGTTTTCGTATTCGAGAAGATTACTGAAAGAAATCTTACGATCTCCGATCCTGAAAGGATTGACAAGATTGGCCATTTAAATTTGCAGCACCCCCTCTCTTACAGGCAAGATAAATACTTATGCGAGCATTTAAAAAAATGCACCAACCTGCCAACTTGCATTGAATGTGAATGACCTGCATTGAATGTGAATGTAATGTAAGGTAGACCGATAGACAATTTTTAAATCAGTTTCTCCTGCTTACTATATATTCATTATTGGACGTTGAATCTGGCCATCACTCAACATATGCATATGCCAGTCTTTTGAGGTAATACTCTCTAGCCGATCCTAACTATGTTGTATTACTTCCAGTCATTCATTCTATATATAACTAGCATAACTAGCATGTGATGTTGTTGGTGCAAGAACAGAAAATGCGACTGTCGGAAAAACTTCAGGCAAACTTTATTGAAGTCATTAACCTGGAAAGGTCTACTAAAGAATTAGAGGAAGCACTGTTATCAGGTATTTTTTCATCTTCTTGTAAATGTACAGCAGGATTGATTCACGTATCCTTCCCTGTTCATCGACTGCTTCTTCAGCTTAAAGTATGGATTCATAGAATCTTCAATACAATTCTGCACAGGAGTAGAAGGCTACATATCTGAACAAACATTTACACACAACACTTAACTTATAATTTTAATGCAATAACTGATAACAAACAATCCTTATATCATGGCGAAAAACAAATAAACCAAGCCCTTTTTGTTTGTTCACCGAGTGACAAATTGATTTTCTGTCTGTTCACCCTATCACAAATTGATTAACAATGGTAAAAAATGCAGGAAAGTGAACAATTTCCTATCAACCACATTTGAACATGAAGTTTCTCCTCGTACGCCCAAGCTAATTTACTAAATTCTGAAGTGTTGTTTTATAGAATGGTATGAAACAGTTCAATTATTCACCTCATGATGAATAACCTCATCCTCTGGACCAGCAGGAGACTCGTTCTGCCTCAAGCCCTTCAGGCAGCCGTCTGCTTGAATAAATTCCAAGACTTTCTCAACTGAGTCTCGTGTCCCACATATACTTCCGTTCATGCCTTCCGGTGCCAGATTTATGCCTCCTGAGACACGTTGAACAGTATCAGATTGGTAAGCCATAAGCAAACTCTGGTATCAGATTTTCATAAAAAGGAAAATTATTCAAAACCAGGGAAAATAAGCCCCCTCAAAAAAATACTTCCCAGATTTATGAAATAATATATTCCAGCTCACATTAAGGCCCCTAAACCCCATTGTAACAAGTATCCGAGATTTAGCTAAAACCAACCAAAAAGGGCATGAAAGAATAATTTGCCTCTCAAACAACTCAAAAACACTAATTGTCCTCTTACAAAGTAGAATAGAGGTAGGATTGTCAAATATGATTATCTCCTCAATTACCTTTTGACATTGACTCCAGATTGTCCTCCCCAGATGGAATTAAAGAAAAGATGAAGTTCCATGTCATGTCCCAGAGACCACATAATGCCCTGTAATGGGGTAAAACTTACAGAAACTAGGACCGCTACCGCAAAGTAATTTGTGCAGGTAGCTCTTTTTCTCTTGTAGATAACAGTCTATCCACACTATGTTGTGCCCAGCCTGTAGAGGGATTCGTTCGCAAAAAAAAATATGGGCGTCGAATCTTTGTGATTCTATAAGCTATGGAAAAAAATGGGGGAAGGAGAGGCTACGCCCTTGCCCGAATCTGATAAAAAGAGGGATGGAAGGTCGGCCCAGGAAAATAAATACACTGTTCTAGAACACATGGATAGGGTTTCACATGCCACCTGGTCTGCATGCATTATGGGCATGCATGTGTATATTTAGGTGGCCTACGAGTATGTAAATGTGTGCAGCAATGGATAGTGTTTAGCATGCCACCTGGGGCTGCATGCAGGTGTGTACCACCAGTTTTTAGAGTTGCTGCTTATTGGCCGATACACCTTCTTCTTCTTTGCAGTATTCGAAGCCTTTATAGTACACTGCTTTTGAGAGTTATTTTTCACCGTCCAATAGTTCTACGTCGCACAACAAGATGACGCAGTATCGGAAGGGGTTGAGTTCTAGTGAGCCTTAAAAGTCCCCTAAGCCTTTCGGTTCACTTGCTTTCAAGCCTGCTTGTGAGTAGTAATCCCGTAATTGTTATGAGCATAGAGATGTAACAAGCGTATTGAATGATATCGAATTTGCATGGTATCTTTCACGTATATGAATATCGTTAATCAAATATGCCCTGCCAACCCAATCTACTACCATCTTGCAACTCTAACAACTAACCATGCAGGCAAGCAAAACCTATTGCATTGCCATAGAAGCCTGCTGGAAGAGGCGGTTCAAATCGAGAACGGGTGTCCAGAGTAAAGATGAATCTCAACTCTTGGTTGGCAGGGATATGGAGAGCCTTTGCTCTGGATTGCCAGAGGCAGGCCGATATTACTTCGAACTCAGAGCACTTCAATCCTTCTACATGTTGTTTTAAAGCTTCAACTTCTTTCGACCCAAAACAGAAGGATTTAAAGGCCATCTCCTCGGCAGATGCAGCTCTCAGCGACTCTCCATGTTTGTCTTCGAGATAAAAGTATTCATGGTGGGGGTATTTAATCCAAGGCTTCGCTCTGGGTTGCAGGATTTCTCTATTCCAAACTGGAGGAATCTCAGGGCTTGCCGCCCCTCTCGCCATTTCACCCACAGCTTTCAGAAATCGGGCGTTTCCAATGCCATCAGTCATGCAGTGGTTGATACGTATACCCAATACGAATCCTCCACATCTTAGACGCGTTACCTGAAAATCCATTCCATAGAATGTATACATTCTATCTGATAATTAGTCTACATATACAGTGAAAATATACATACGTTAGGGATTCAAGTGTACTAATTACGATCTCATTTGATAAATATAAAACCACGTGAATAAATGACCTGAATCAGAAGAAGTGGAGAATCTGTGATCGTTTCCGATCCAGGAACGTTCTGGATAAAATCATTGTCGCAGGTGTTGGTTTATCCTAATTCTTCAGCGCATCCACCTGTCCGCTTCGTGAAGATACATGTTGGCCAGGGCTCCGATTTTGGAATCCTTCTTATTTTCAGTTAGTTCCATCCTTTAATATACCCCTGTGCAATCTCCCTTTTCAGTAGAGAGTCGAAGCAGCGTGTTAGGGCCGTTATTGTCTTTTATTCCTTTTGAATTCCAAAGGCGCTCCATTCAGACCGAACCATTAGCCATTTGTGCCTGGTCTGAATCCGTGAGAATAGTTCAGAAACCTTCTTTGCGCAATAGCATAATTACTTGTGCTAAACTCTGACAAATTACTTAATAGTTTATTCACTGCATTTAATAGTTTATTGACTGCATTTAGAATCGACCTGACAATTCCAGGGACCAGGACAATAGGATCCAACTCAGAGTTCACAACTCTTATTTAGAGCCGTGCCCGAACCAGGAAAATTTAGAAAGTTTGATGTATTCACTTGTGAAAATTTTGAAATTTTGATGAAGAGATTTTTAATTTAACAATTATAACTTTTTTTTCTGAAATCTTGCTTCTTATTAAAATCACATTTTATTTTCTTTCTTATAAAAGTTTTATATGTATACGCCAAAGCTAAAAACTTTTTTCTCAAGTGTTGCCAAAGTATATAAAGATTCTTATGTCACGTTCGATGGTCATATGATATCTTTCAACTAAGCTTTCATGCTAAGTGATATAGTCCAAAAAAATACAAATCCAATTCTAGGATTAAGTGGGGCCCAAAGAAGGATGGCCTTACAACATCAAGAAAAGGCCAGAGCAACATGGAAGCATAAGTATGATTGCCCACAAAATGCCAAATGATAGAATAGTGGGTAGTGAGGTTTAAGTTAGTCTCATAATTTACATTTTCTACTTTTAAATATCAGCGTTTGTATATACTGTGACATTGGAAATATATTCAATAACATTAATATGTTTTAATATGATATAAAAATAGATTGCAATATTTGAACTTAGCTTATAGATTATTGTTTTGGGGTTTATGACTTAATTTGATATTGGTTTTTACTCTTAAATGACATATGCTTTGACATACTCTCCATTTTTAATTGGGAAAATCAAAAAATTTGAAAGTGAAAATATAATATATAAAGATATGTTTTAATATTATTTACAAAATGAAATTGGATTTTATAGAATTAGTTTTTAAATTAGTTTAAAGTTTAGGTATAACTTTTAGTTAATAAAGTTGTACGTTGTTTAATGAGTTAACAAAATGTAATGATAAAAGAACTACTTGGTTAATGACATAAAAATATGATGATTTATAGTCTATCATTTATATGGGTTCAATTTATTTATTTATTTGTTCACTGGTCTTTAAGTAAACCAAAAAACTTAATTTGGTATAAAAGCTATAATGAAGAAGGTCTTCTCTATGTATAATTTACTATGTTTATGTCTATTTTTGCATTAGAGGTAATCTATATGTAACATTTAATTGTTATTAGCAATAGAAAATTAGAGGTAGTGTCTTTGTAAAATTTACTTGTTATTAGCAATAGAATTTATCTCAAAAATTATATTTTTGGTGTAGCCTCCAAGCTTCACATGAGGTCACAAAACATAAATTAGTTAGGTAGGATTGATTGGGCTAGGCATCCATTAATGCCCTCCAATCTACTTTCATTAGGTATATTTTGAAACATAGCATTGTTGACTTATAGGGTGCTTTATAAATCCTTCTATAAGCAAGTGTTAAAAGAAAAACCGGATCAGAAGTGCACCGTGCCCAAGGAGGTTAAAGCCGAGGTATAGTTGCCCTGCTCTCCCCTACGAGTCACCCAACTCGTTGTAGGGAGACGACACTATACCGTACAGGCCGAACCACTGATCCACACTTGACGCAAGGTATCTTAGTGGCCAAACTTAGGAAATCACCAAGGAGCACTTGTGGGTGCAATTGACTCCTGAAGTTAGCTATTGCCGTTGGGAGGTGTTGCCAAGTCTTCTAGATTGGAACATTTGCCCCATCGCCAGTAGAACTGCCTCTTTGTTACCTTCACTAGTCAATTGGTGTGTGGACTCCATTGTTACCATCAATTGTGCTTTTGGAAGGCCCAGTTACATATCCGTGGAAAACCGTAAGCTCTTTTAGGCATTTTACACTTTTTTTAATTTATAAATTCAAGCTACCTAACTCATTATTAAACATAACCTACATTTTGTGACTCTTTCACTAAACCAACTTTGAACATATCACTCACTTGTTGCACCTTTTACAGTTGTTTTCCTTTATAACTACAAACTAACTAAGTGATAATTAAACATAGCTTACAATATTGTGACTTTTTCACTAAACCAAATTTCCACATATCACACACTATTTGCACCTTATTGCATTTTTTTTGCTCACATGTTCGATTATTTTGGATGCCTTCACTCACTCATCTACTGCAATGTCCACACAAAAAAATGTCTTTTTTATTTAAACCCCTTCCTTTTTCTTTGTTTAGACAAAATCATCATTTCATGAAATAATATGCTTTAATATTGACTGTATTGTATTCTAACTAGTAACATTGTCCATTCACTTTTGAATTTTATATGACAAAAATTGTCTTTTTTATTTAAACCCCTTCCTTTATATTTATTTTAACAAAATCATCATTTCATGGAATAATATGCTTTAATATTTACTTTATTGTATCAATTTGTAAATATTGCTTATCATACTGCATTCCCAAGATTGCCTTGATTTATTTCAATGGTTTCTATTTTTAGGAAATAAATGCTGCTTGTTCCTGATCGTATTTCTAATTATTAGAAACACCTATTTCCCCCTTTTTTTACTTTCCCCTTACACCTAACTTCCTTTTATTTTCTTGTTCCTCCCAGGTAACAAATAATGGCCACCCCTTTGACCGAACATGCCATTGAATTACTACTTGCACTAACCTCCGACATGCAACCGTTCCTACAAATATTTGCTGTGGAACAAGTCAAATCTATTCGCACCTCAACCATATGATACCGAACAACAATCTCTGATGGGACACACATGCACCACACCATGCTTCCATCAAAGTTCAATTCTCTCATCGCTTCTGGAATACTTCAACAAGGGTCTATTATACACCTTAAGAAATGGACATGTGCAATTCTTTGCCAATGCATGTACGCTTCATTTTTTATTATATTAACTTATGTTTTCGTTTCTTCCCCATTTAGTAAAATCATTATTTACTTTTTTTCTTACTTGTTTTTTCCCTTGCGCAGGTTTATCTTACTACATGAATTTGACATCATCGAGCCCTCTGCACCATTGATTGGCGACCATATCGCTATATCTCGCCCACCTTCTCTTGAAACAACTTCCTCATCCTCTTCAATGCAAGAACCACCTCAAAAGAAACAATGCACACTTCTTCAAAGTGCTTCACCATCCACTGTTGAAACACCAATTCCTATCAATGCATTGAGCCCGTACACGTCAAACTGGTCCATAAAGGGTCATGTCCATGATAAATCAAACCTCTGCCACTTCACTAACCAAAAAGGCCCTGGGAAGGTTTTCGGCTTTGACTTTATTGATAAAGACGGGGATGAAATACACATCACTTGCTTTAATGATTCTGCAGATGTTTTTTATGATCAAGTGCTTCCTGGCCATGTCTACCTCATTTCCAAAGGCACTATCAAACCAACAAACAAGATGTATAGCCATCTTACAAATGAATGGGAAATCTTCTTGCAACCAACCTCCATTGTTCAACATTTTCCACTAGAAACCATTGTACTTCCACAAATGCATTTCAACTTCAAAACTATTAAAGATATCAAGTCATCTCCTATCAACTCCATTGTTGACATCATTGGTGTTGCCACAAACACTTCCCCTACTGCACCTATACATAGGAAAGATGGTTCGGAAACTATTAAAAAAACAATCCATATAAAGGACAACTCAGGTTTTAGCATGGATGTTACTTTGTGAGGAGAACATTGTCATGTAGAAGGCCAAGAGCTATCTACCTTGCGCTCTGAAAATGCCCACCCTGTGCTTGCAATCAAGGGAGGTCGTGTAGCCGAGTTTAATGGAAAGACAGTTGGGACTACATCCAAATCCATAGTTATCATAAACCCAGATATACCAGAAAAGAAAAAACTCACCCAATGGTTTGAAAAGGAGGGCTTCCATACTTCCTCCCCATCCTTAACTACATGATATCCAACTTCACCTAACCAGATAAAAAACAAACGAACCCTTCTTGAAGTTGAAAACATTCATCCTTCTGAAAGAGCTGAATGGGTTTCTGTAAATGCTACCATAACACATATTGATGCCGACAACTTCTGCTACCTTGCTTGCCCTTTAATATCCGATTCAAAACAATGCATGAAAAAAATCATCAAGAATTCTACCAATGGTTGGCATTGTCCCAAATGTGAGGTTGACTTGTCTGATTGTGACTACAGGTATTTATTGAAATTGAAACTTCAAGATCACACTACCTCTCTTGAATCAGTCATCGCATTCGAGGATGCATCCACTGAACGCCTTGGTATCGCTGCAAAGGACCTGCACTTACTTTCTTTTGATCCTTCCGCCATCAAGGAAATTTTCTCTAAGGTTGAATGCACGCAATTTCTACTCACACTTTCCATTAAAATGGAAACATTTAAAGACAAGCCTCAATTGAAGGCCATCATCATGTGCTCTGAACATGTTGAATTTGTGGCAGCCAACAACTTACTACTCCTTGAAATAGCCAAAATGGGGCAGGCATGGAAGGCATTTTGGAAAAATAAAATGCCTTGCTTTTTGTAATAGCTTAACTTTATATATTTTTCCTAGAAACCTTTGCCATACATGCAGACAAACAATTTCTAGTCTGCATTACTATAGCTACAATTTCTACACTTGAAGCTACTCTTATATATTGCTTTTTACTTCGTATCTTATATACATATACAAAAACATTTCCAAGTTTGCCTCAACTGTAAATGTGTTCTCTTTATTAAATGTGTTCAATGTTAATATTAGTTTTTTCATGTTCTAATATGTCATTTTAACACATGCACTTTTTTATATGTCAAAAAACATACATTTCATATTTGTATTTTAGTGGTATATCATTTATTTATTTTTTTCCTTCGTGCATTTACCTACTTAGAATGCTTTCAGTCACTTACAATGCTTTCCTACATATTCCTTGTATATTTATTTTTTTCTCATTTTATTTAAATGCAATCACTTTTATGAAAATTGAATTACTTTTGGTAGTCAATTATACACTATTCCAACTACACACATTTAATATCAGCACACTTTTTAGTTCTTTTTTCCACTTACAATAATTTCAATATTTTTTTTTAAGGTACATTAAAAAAAAACACACACTACTAATACGTAATTTATCAACAAATGCTTCTCTTTACATGTCATTGATTTACTTCATTTATCTAGCCATGTTTTCATATTATTTTTTCTTTTTTCTTTCTTCAAGCACTTTGCATCCCTTTATGTACCTTGAAAACAAAAATTACCATGTCCTACATAGTACATCTTGTTTCTTTAGAATGTCCATGAAAAATTTATAATTTCTAAGTCTCTTTACATATCTTACATATAATCCCTTTATGTACCTTGAAAAAATATATTACTATGTCCTACATATAACATCTCGTTTCTTTAGAATGTACATGGAAAACATGCAATTTCAATGTCTTTTACATGTCTTACATATAACATGGTGTTTCTTTTCTTAATCACATCCAGGTGCCTTCAATCCTCATCTTACTTTCGATATGTCTCCTCCGTCCAAAAAAGAACGTGCACATGCCTATCATTTTGCTAACAAAGACCGCATAAATGCACATAGGAGACATATTTACCAACAAAAAAAAGATGCCCTCTCCATCCATATGGTAGAGTCTCATATTCCCACTCCAACTCCTACAACATTCGATCTTTCAAATCGTAGCCTTCCATTTTCAAACCACAACGAAACAATCCTACTTCCCTCCATTCAAACCGAAGCTACAACTTCACATGTTCATACTGACCATCTTCCATCACTAGACTACCCTTCCACTTCTCAAACAACCTCTTCCCCAACCATCCAAAATACCATTCCTCAACCCAACATAGCCGCGCATTCCTTCAATGAAAATATCATATCTCAAACAAATCAATGCTTTCACTTTAGGCTAGATAACCTACAATCCATCCATGTTTGTTCAATCTGTAAAGAATCTTATCCCGGCCTCCACTTCCGCTTTTTAAATGGCGAACATACTTGTTCTAGATGTTGTTCAGAAAAAAATGGCCACCGCTTCTCCCTCTGGAACAACATGGACCCTGGTGAACAACCCCTTGTTCTATCCATCCTTACACAAGTTGAAGAAATGCTCATTTCACGTGTCAACCCAATATTGCAAGTTACCCATGCTCGTGGTGGATAATACAAATATAGTGGCCATACAATAAGCTTTCCACAAGACATTTCAACCATCCTCACTTTCTTGCCTTGACGTGTTGAAGACTTAGACATTTTAGTTGTCACTCGTAAAACCTTCAACAATCAATCCTATGATTGCATTGTCAGTAGATCCCATGTTCTTGCAGCCTTGGAATACAAGATATCACATGACCCTTACTATAAAGATGTACAACTTGACCAACGTGCAATTATGGCTTTGCCAATTCCCCCCACAAATGTTTCCTCTTCTCTTCGACATTCACACTCCACTGCCCCTGATTCTAGTTTTCTTGCTGAAGATGTTCACCCTTATCACCCAGACATTTCAGAGCCAAACTCCCAACAAACTTCATCCTTTGCTAATATTCTACCCAATACAGACACAGAGTTCCAGCAAATCAGAACCTTCTTGCAAACGGCTTCTTCATCTCCAACAAATGCAATGGATTGGCCACCTATAGGTTTGTCACTTGTCAATGAATACAATACAGAGGGCCTTTTCTCAATGGCATTTCCATCACTTTTCCCCCAAGGCATAGCCATGTTCAAACAACCGCATTTTAAATCAGTTGATCTCCACGAATATGCATTGCACCTTATTCGATACCATGATAACAGGTTTGGTTGCCACCCACGATTCCCCTACTACCTTTGCAATCTCATCATGTGCCATCGTATCCAATCTATAGCATCAATCTATATTAAAAAAAACATTGAAGACAACTTCCCCACAACCATCTCTGAACTCAACACCCACTTGGAACAAACTCCTTCTGACAACCTACCAGATCAAATCATGCGTTTTGGCGCATCACTCCGTGGAACACGGTCTTTCTGGCACAAGTCAAAAAACGAATTGACATATATGATTTCCCAACTTGGATGCCCAACTTTTTTCTTCACTTTAAGTGCAGCCGACACTAAGTGGCTTGACCTACATGCAGTCATGCCCGGGACACCACCAACTTGTTTTACCAAGCACCAACAATGGAGAATACAAAATATCATCTCCAACCCACATCTTGCATCGCTCTACATGCACCACAGGTTCACAATATTTCGTGAACTTGGTCTTGCTTAAACACCTCCATGCAAACGATTTATGGTATAGGTAAAGCTTCTTATCCCTTCTTCCAATAACATTTCAATTTTCCTTTTTTTCTTTTGCCACATATTACTAACACATATTTCATGCATAGGTATGAATGGCAAAGTAGAGGCTCTGCACATATTCACGGATTCATGTGGCTACCAAATGCACCTAATATGAAGAAGCTTAACTGGGAGAATGCAACTAAGGTTGATAATGCTAAGGACTTCTTTGATCAATTCATTTCTACTTGGAACACACGAGATAACCCCCAACAAGGCCCCTTCCTACCCCACTCTGATTTGCTTGATCCATGCGTGTTATCTACTGCCGACATTAAAAAAAAAAACCCTTTTCAAGACTATACAGAACTACTCAACTGCATCCAACGACACACAAAATGCACATCTAATACATGCCTCCGCAAAAAGGGCTCTTCTTACACATGTCGTTATAATTCTCCATGGCCTCTTCAAAACTCATCTTCCATGTTCATTGATTCCAATGGCAAAAAAACATACAAACTAGCTCGCAATGATGATCGTTTGAATAGCCATATCCCTTCAATCCTATCAATATGGCGTGGAAATGTTGATTGTCAACTAGTGCTCGACATACATGCCATTCAAAAATACATTGCTAAGTATGCAGCTAAATTAGAAACAAAATCTGAAAGCTTTCACCAAATGCTTCGACGAATTGTCCATGCTGCACCACTTCTTGACCCTTCCATTGTTTCTATTCAAAAATTCCTTTCAGAAACACTTGTTGATCGTGACATCGGAGCCCAAGAAACATGCCATATGTTGCAAAAACTTCCTCTCACATTTTGTAGCCATACTTTCTTATCCCTCAATGTCAACCGAAAATATTTTAAACGTGTTTCTTTAGACATTCCCACATCCTTCACATCACAAAACTTCATAGCTGCCTACCTTTCCCGTCCATCCGCTCTTCATTCCATATCTCTCATTGAAGCTGCAAGATCTTGGTCATATAATGCTCATCGAAAAAATGACAAATGGAAAGGAAGATATTCCCCCGCCATCATCCGTGTTCTTCCCCGTTACTATTCTATCCCCTCCATAGATACACCCCTTTTCATTGATTTCTGCAGAACTAAGCTCATGCTATACAAACCTTTCCACAATATACCTCTCGACATTGGCGCTTCCGACACTGCAATTGTTAAAAATTGGCAAGCACTTAGTTTGACCTACAATCCTTGGCATGTTGATAGGAAACCAATTGACCCCACTCCCTTACCAGAAGACACCATGGTTATTGACAATTTGCAATACCCACAACCCATGCAATTAGATGAATGGGAATTGCTCTCCCAACTACACCTTGCCAATGACATGCAATTAAGTGACCTGGACATCCTTGGTCGTCGTGACTTTGACAAAAACCATAATTGGCATGATACAACCATCCCCCTCAACTTGCAAGAGCTTTTCATTGACTTCATACAAAATAATCGCTCAGAGCACCCTCTTCCTCAACCACCCTAGTCTAATACACCAAATTCTATGACATTGTCCCCAACTCAAATGAAAGCCCACTCCATTATCATGAATCACTCCGCAAACATCCAAACAAGTCCTCCACTCAGAATGGTTGTGCAAGGAACTGCTGGCACTGGCAAATCATTCTTCATTCGCTGCATCAGAGGATCCCTTTCCTTATCCAATAACTTCAATCAATCCCCAATCTTGCTACTTGCCCCTATTGGCGTCGCAGCATTCAACATCCAAGCGTCTACTATCCATTCGGCCCTTCATATTCCTATAAAAAATTTCATGCCTTTGGAAGGGAATTCACTTTCAAACCTCCAACATGAACTTCATCATATCCACTACATTCTCATTGATGAAATGAGCTTCCTAGGCCCAACACTTTTAACCCAGATTGATGAACACCTCCGTGAAGCATTCACTCGCCATAAGAACATCTATTTTGGTGGTTGCTCAATCATTCTTGTGGGAGACTTTGCCCAATTACCACTAGTTATGGACATTCCTTTGTATGCAGGGTCTTCCCATGGTTCTGCACTTTGGCACAACTTCAACACAGTTGTCACACTTTCAAGTGTTTTTCGCCAGCAAGGAAATGACCCATCACAAGTCACCTTCAGGAAGCTTCTTACCAACATCAGAAATGCAACACCTACTACAGAGGATTGGAAGCTTCTCATGTCCAGGACAGACTCCTTCCTTTCTATGGATGAGTTATCTGCATTCAAAGGTTTCATGCACTTATTTACAACCAACCGACTAGCTTCGCTTCATAATCTACATATGCTCAAGTCTTTACAAATTCCAATATCACTTTCTATTGCTGAGCACATAAACAACCATGCTACGTCTCAAACAAAAGATGACCGGCTAGAGCTTGCTGTATTGCTTTGCCCTGGTCAACGGGTAATGCTAACATCTAACTTATGGGTTTCAGCAGGGCTCGTTAATGGATCGCTGGGACAAGTTGTTGATATTTTCTATAAATCGCATCTTCATCCTCCACAACTTCCCACATTTCTTGTTGTTAACTTCCAAAAGTACATTGGTCCAGCATGGGATACCAACAATCCTACTTTTCTACCATTCCACCTATACAGAGGGGGGGTCGAACTCAAGTCCCACTAAAAATGGCATGGGCATTAACAATACATAAATCTCAAGGCATGACATTACCTAAGGCTACAATAGACATTGGCACAACGGAGCATCAAGGTTTGACCTTTACTGCACTCTCTAGAGTACCCTCACTTACGGATCTTCACATCTGCCCAGCATTTTCCTATGATCGTTACAAACGTATGCAAGATAATCCACATGTCAATGTAAGGAAAAATGCAGAGACATTGCTACAATCAATGGAACTCCCTTAACTACGCTATATATGTACGTACTTCTCTTCTTCCACTTTTTCATTTCCCTTTAATTCCTTTCAAGCTTACTCTAAAGTCTTCCTTCCACCTAACTACTTTTCGACTTTTCATGTGCAGTATCTACTACTCAACAACCTGCAAAGTTCTTGTTGTAATCTACATATCAATGTTCTGTTTTTCATTTCCATAGATGTACTTGCATCAAAACATTATAATGTAAGAGGATCTAAATGTTTATGAATTTTTTCAATTCTCAAAACAATTTGACAAACAATTAATATTTTTATGAATCATAACTGGATGTTTTTAATTTATCTCTTTCTACATATCTACATCGTTTTTATGTTTTTCATTCTAATTTTGTTGAGATATTTTCCAATGATGCCCATTTAGATGTTATGAATTCCTTATTTATGAAACACATTGTAACATATACTATGAATCCATTGTCATTTGGTTGATCCAACAAAACTTTTTATGATTACTTTTGAAATGTAGATAATGTAATGGCCATTTATGTCAATAATATAATGATAAATTTTATGTTTCAACACTTCAAATTCTCTTTCTTATTGTCTATGCACCCCTGGGTACAATTGTAAGTTACAAATTGTTTCTTCTAAATGTTCATATCCCCTTCACATATATGTACTCGCATCAACAAATTTTACTGTAGGAGGAGCGAAATGTATATCAATTCATTTCAATACTACAAACAATTTTACAAACACATATTATAACTGCTTGCCTTTTCCATAATTTTATATATCTTTTTTATTAAAAATTTAATTTATCTTATTTCTATATATTTACAACCTTTTTAAGTTTTTACTTTATTTATTTTATATATTTTGCAAAGATCTCCATTTACCTACCTATCTTTTATATTAGTAGAATTTGTACATGTTTGCTGACATTATAAAAGTTCGGGATACCACATCTTAATGTGGTTATGGATTCCATATTCATGATGCACATTTAACAAATGTATACATCATTTCTTTTTATTTAATTAGTAGATAGAACCATTAATTTTTTCAATGTTTCTTGATTGTAACATAAGAACTACACAAACTAACACTCCATTCTAATAAATTATTTATATTTATTTAGTGCATAGATACATTGTTTCTTCATTGTAACATAATCACTACATAAACTAACAATCGAATTTTTAACCTATAATTTCAATCGATTTTCAATCTATTGTAACATATAAACATTTTTTTAAGCTAGAATTTTTGGTTCAAGACTTCTAATTCTCTTTCTTTCTATGTATATAAACACCCCCTTGGTTTGCTTGCAACACATCGTTCTTTTATTGCACCCCTAGGTACAATTGCTAGTTTAAATTATATTATCGGTGTATTTCCATATCATCACATGAATATTGGTGTGATCTAGTTCACCATTGTAAACATTCTGTTCGATGCAATCTGTATATTTACTTGGTAGACTAAAATAGTTGGTGTAGGCCGAACAAGTCGTCCACACTTTGCAAAGTTAAAATTAAAAGAAAATTAATTGTGAATTTTAAATTTTAATCTATTAAAAATGAAAATGAGGAGGTAATAAAGAGTTTATCTAGTCTCTTTCATGTCTAGGAGGCATCATGGCCACAAACTCAACAAATGAAAAAATTTGACCTTTTTCCAAAATTTGGAATAAACGGTCTTAGTAAATTTACATGAGGAATCTAACAGGTGAACAACATTGACAATGTTGCGGTCAAACCAAGATGATATGCACGGATGTTTAGTTTGTTAGTTTTTGATAGCTCGGTGGCACTCCTGCATCAGGTGCCTAGGTGCAGGGGTCATTAACTTGGAGTCTCATTTATATTCTTAAAGTGACTTTAGTAATGTGTTTTTATTAAAGTACCTTTTTGATGTGACTTTATGATTTAAAAGTGAGTTGCACTTTATTATGTTTTTAAAGTGACTTTAAGTCATAAAGTGTACTTTTAAATATTTAGGGTAATATGACTTTTCAAAAAGGAAAAATTTGTTGTAAAGTTCACTTAGGAGATTTAAGTGAGTGAGAGATTAGATCCCAGCCATAGATTTCTTGGCCAAGATCTAATCTTGTCCATTGAAGGTGAAAAGTCATGAGAATAACCCTAATAGGGTAAATAAAGTGCATGAGACTTCATTTGGCACATAATCCAAGAAGAGAGTTTTTGGTGAGAGGCTCGAATTCCTAGGGAGGAGTTTGAGAGGGCTCGAGTTCCAAGAAGCAGCTTGGAGAGAAGAGAGAGAAGTGGAAGATGAAGACTGAGACAAGCTTCAGACTTTGATGAAGGGCACGATTTCCAAGAGGAGTCTAGGTCACGAAAACCAAGGCAGCAAGTAACCATTAATGCTGGGCCGTACTGCTGAGATAAACACTCGAGGAGGGCGCTGTTACCAAGGCATACTTTGAGCACGTTTTCCAAGGAAAGGTACAACAATGAATGCTGATATTTATTGCTGAAAAGGGCACAGAGTTCGAGGCAGATTCTGGGCACATTTCTCAAGGAAAAGTACAGTCATAAATGCTGAAATTTATTACTGGGGATGTTTGCAGCATGTGTGAGGACTAGCTTCATGGTTGTGGTCTGAGAATGAGATAAGTACTGTTGGTTTTAAGCTGAGATTCGTACATTGTAAATTGTGCATGAGAAATTTCTGTAGTTGAAATAGAAATTTCTGAGTTTTCCCTTCATAATAAAATATCTTCTCTCTCACTGGTTTTCCCCAAAGTGTGGGGTTTTTCCAGGGTCAAATTTTACCAAAATACTGTGTCTTAAATGTGTTTTACAGTCTGCTGATTTTTAGTTATTTTTCCGCTGCAAAGTTTACTTAGTTACAGTATATCAGCTTACAGAGACATGAAATTTACATGCATGTGATATGTGTTTGGTTTTATGAAAGTTGAAGACTGATATCAGAGTTTTACTAAGTGTTTGGGCTGAGTTAAGCTCAGATTTTTAACATAGTTGGTCTAGAGAATTATGTGGCTTGTAAAAATGAGATCACAATCGATCATTTTTTTTACCCTATCTCGATGCAATTATTACAGGACTGCAATGGTGCATGTGTTTTTCTAGAGCGCATTGTCTATTTCATAAAAGTGTTACAACTAGTTGGTATATCTAGTGCTCCATCGACCTACGTACTCACGATGAATTGTGTATAAAAACACATCGGGCTTTATTTTAAATTTTAATTAAAATACCTAATTTATTTTATTATAATTTTTTGTTGATCAATGCTTTTTGTTTATTTAGGAAGTTTCATGACAAAGGCGCACTAGGAAAGTGTTAAAACTAAGAAAATATCATATTTTTTATTTGATTTTTGTGCATCACAACCCAATTAGGACAAGAAGTGGTCAATATATTTTATACACATCGCGGCATTTGTTAAACTAAAATGCATTAGATTCTATTTTGAAAAAAACCATTTTTTTAAACATATTTTATCCGGTGCTTCATATAGATATACGCCCTAGGGAGTCTTCGAAATAATAACACATTGTTGTTGATTTTTAATAATTTTAAAATAAAGCCAACTTGTTATTAATAGATATTTTATAGTGCAACAATATGTTATGTTATCTGATGCCCCGGGTGGTAGTGAACATGATTCACATTGGGGTAGATGTATTGTTGTGGACTACCAGTTAGTTTTATCCAAAATAAAAGTATACATATTTTTTCAACAAGGTAAAGGAATTTTTCGTAATCAATACACTGTATTATTTAGAGCATCGGTTTGTATTTGTCTGAAGTGCATTGATGCAATTTAATAATTTTAAAAGCACTAATAAAAAACCTCTACTAAAACCTCCAACTACCCACCTCC
This sequence comes from Pseudotsuga menziesii, assembly GCA_001517045.1. Lineage (NCBI taxonomy): Eukaryota > Viridiplantae > Streptophyta > Pinopsida > Pinales > Pinaceae > Pseudotsuga > Pseudotsuga menziesii. The sequence goes on along the minus strand of LPNX010203363.1, from coordinate 279,001 downwards.
ATTAGCAATCTCCACTATAAATGGATAAAGGAGATTTTTTTTGGAGATGTTCCACAAAAACATCAGTTGGGCATTGAGATAGTAGAGCATAATTCATGTAGAATTATGCCTAAGTATGGAGAAGAATATAAAGGAGAAGAGGAAGGAGCTATGCCAGAGGAAGCAACATCAAGGGAAAGCGAAGGATGTTGCGACAAAAGAAGGAAAGAGAAGAAGAAGACAAAGGGAAGGCGCAGGACGAGGAAGTTGCACTAGATAAGTAAGTCGCAATTGAAGGAAAGAACAAGATATGAGATGACATGGAAGAATATTAGTAGAAGCATGCATGAAAATAGTGTAACGGCTGGAAAATGACAATAAGGCATAATGCTGAGAAAGCGACAGACCTTAACGATCGTGGGTACGAGCTTGGGTGGAGTCGGCAAAAGCCACACATGTGAAGGCATATTTGTAAGTCAGGCTGATAGTGCCTTTTGTTATGTGTTACTAGAATAGAAAAGACAACCGATTGGCTAGATATAGTAATTCAGATGAGATATCGACTGAAAAGGAGTTTGTAATGAGTCTGTTAGAGTCTGTATCGAGCCGGTATTGGGTCTATAACAAGCATGTATGGGATGTGTATCGAGTCTATAATGGGGCTATAAAAGAAGGAACCCAAGCTGTAAATGGGTTAGCTGGTTAATTGATTAACAGATGTAGCATCTAAGTAATCTCTAGACTCCTGGAAAGAAGCTCGAGCTAGATTTGAGACAAGAGTTTTGGTTAATGACTATGTATCATTAAGTGCATCAGAGTAGAGGTTTTGCAACTTAGTGCGTAAACAGGTAGAGAAGGTTGAGTTGATCCAAGATGTGTGCGGATTGCTAGTGGGAGTAGAATAGGAAGAGATGGAGAGAATATTAGAGAGCATGAGAGGGAGGAAAAATATGTAAAGATAAAATAGAAGATCTTGAATAGAGTCTGCAACTTTGTGCGTAGAAAAAAGGTGCATCTATTTCCTCATTCCAGATGAAGAGCACCTTGTGGTTTTTTGACCGGATAGGTTTCTACGTTACATGTTGTGTATATGTGTGAATGTTGACGTAGCTTAGATATAGGTGTGAATGTTGTGTTGAATGTCTAGTTTATTATTGTGTTGCAAATGGATAAATGCATGTCTGTCGCATTATATTAATGAATATTCTTATGCTGTATGTTCATCGATTGTTCATTTAAGTCGCATAAAGGAGGGTTGGATCATAGCTTGGTGTTGAAGTACTGTGCATACAAGTAACCCACCTTCCTGGTCTTCGTTGGAAACCTTGGCAAAGATCCAAGGTACTAAAACACCCTCCCGCACAAACTGCGGAAACGTGGTTCTGGCAGTTACCCATAAAATTGAGATATCTTGGGTGAGACGACATCTATGTCGTAGGTGCTTTCGGCTGAGCTCCGCTTTTTTTGGATGATATCTTGGGCTTTGTTGTGCTGAACAGAAGGGACTGAACCTAGGTCTAGGGAAAAAGAGAGGGAATAAATCCAACAAATGCTTCCGTTGCTAGAAAACCACATGGTTCCAAAATACACAGCAAGGACAACCATAGGTGAGACCTGTGACACAAAAGAAAGCTCCCCTAAATGTCCAACAGGATAAAGAAGTCTTCTTGAAGGTGCGGCAAGACTTTGTTGAGAACAATCAACAGGGAAAAATTTAAGGATGTGATACTTATCCCAGAGTATCAAAAGGGAGGCGAATATTGTATTAAATGTCTATTTTAAGGTAGGCAAATCTTTCCATTTTTTAAAGGATAAGTATACCTACTTTGCGAATAATCCCTTATTGAAAAAAGTAATTAGACAAAATTTTCTAATTAAAGAATTTACAATGAACGAATATTTATGATATGTGTTTTTGTGTTTGGTGAAAATTCACAATCTCATTTTCATCAATGTTTATCTAATATGCATATTCCTCTTACAATTTACCTCTTATGTGAGTGTTTTTCATTATTTTCATGCATGTGCATGTAATATGGAAAAATATCAAGATAGGAATGGACACCCATGTATATTGCTAAAAATAATATTACCAAATATGTAAATTTTACTTTAACATAACTCCTAATTGATGGAAATGCATTGTCTTGGTGAATTTAGACATAAATAGTGATAAAGATAACAATTTATGTTTACTAGAAATTCATTATGGAAACGGAATTAAAAAAAAAAATGATTATTCATGTTCTCCATAACTACTCCATAAGGAAAAAATTATGGATAATTAATAACTAAAAATTTAATTGCAAAACAAAAAGTCTTGGAAACTTGAGAAATACATATGTACCTTGCTTCTTTTCACTACTACATACATTGTGCCATTTCCAATATTATTAAATTAATTCAATTGGTGTGGTGAGAAAACATCCTAAATTTGATTGAGTACATCAAAATACCTCTCTAAAATAAATAATTAAAGGATCAAGTATGTAGGATTATAAACTAAAGAAACACAAAGAAAGTAAAACAAATGTCATTATATTGGAGGAGACAAACAATAGCAAAAAAAAAGTGGTTGTAACCCAATTTGAAAAATTTCAAGGGAAGGTGATTCCACTTCATGATATCATAGTTTTGAGATCGAAATAAATTCAAGTTCAACATGTCTTACAATTGACATAAATATAAATCCATAAGGAATACTAAGAAAACACATCAAATTCACCTTAGAAGAGGCAATAATGTAGACTATCGAGTATGTATTGGAAAGAAACCAATGCAAATAAATTTATACACTATTATTCCTCTTGGGAATGATTTACTTTACCAAAATATGCTAATCCATTCTAATTCCAACCATACGAGATTTATACATATGCAATTAAAAAAGATAGTGTAAGTAAATGTTGGTTATTTTTTAGTCACAATCAGATTTACTCTAATGTCTCACAACAATCATAGATAACTTATCTCAATTTTATCAAGATCATAACATACATATATACTCAGTTCAAAATAACCAAAAGAGACATCCCATGAAAACCACACATAGATTAGTGTGGGAATGCCTCTCCTCCTGAGGCAAAGAACCCACCAAAAAATAACTAAATCCATAACTAGTGATCTCCTGTTTAAATTTAAAGGATTTTCTTCACAACATCATAGATTACAACTTACAATGAAATATTAACTTTCTTAATCTAATGTTCCTTCACTTATAATAGACTATGGGTTTGCTTGGTTACTTGAATAACCAAGCAAGCCCCTTCCTGTGCTTGTCTATTATCAGCTATGGGTATTTACCCCTAATAATAAATGTGAAACTTGAATAGTGACAATGCAAGTTTTTGCTCAAAATAAAACCAACCTCATTGTACATCAACGAGTAGTAAACTAAATCCTTCATATAATGTGTTCAGATATACACATTCATAACAATAAAAATTCCATGTATTTGTTTCATCTTCTAAATCACCAAGATGGTTGAAAGATAAACTACCAGATTTATCAATACTATCTTCATCATCCAATTCATTTTCTGAATCAAAATCTTTCAAAGAGTCAATCATATTGCTTCCCCCTCTTCTACTAGATTCTGATGTCCAAAGTGCTAATGCTCTCTCATAAGGAAAGTTGTTGGCATCATAATTTGATATATACAAACGAACATAAGAGACAATGTTATTGTCCAATTTATTCCTCAACTTGGACCTTAAAAAGAAACCAAGCTGAAAATACTTTCATCCTCTATAGATCCCAAAATCACAGTTTAGCACAAGTCAACCAATTTGAAATATTTAGACATATGTTCCTTTAAGGTGTCAATCCTATCTAACTTGGTCCATAATCTTGTAATAGACCCATTTGATAAAGGGTTTTCTAGTTTTCCAAATTGTTCCATCATAGTGTTTACAAAACTGTTTGCTTGTGAACTCAATTTATCAACATCAAGGATTCCATTAATATGATGTCCTTCGATGACATGTGTATGACAATAATAACCAATCAATATTCGTATATTCCTTTTAAATTCAGAAAAAAATATTTCTTTGTCCAATGTATGATTCCAAAATTGCGGATAAACAATGCTCATTGCCTCTAGTAACTCATCTCTTGGAAACCTTTCTCTAATTTCTGTAGTTAATACCCTTGCAACATTTGTAATATTTGACTTTACTTCTTGAATGACAACTTGAAATTCATCTCTAGTTATTGGCTTCTCCTTTATAGTACACCCACGCTTTTGAAGAATATGAAGAGGAACCAAATTGTCACGTACTGAAATGCATACACAATTATTTTCATCAAGCTTCAAAATGTTTTGAGGATTTTGAATATCAATGAGCTCTTTCCATTTTGTAAAATAAATGCCATCAAAGGATTCTACTGAAGTTATATATAAATTATCTAAAAGTAGACATGCCATTATTCTTGCCTTCGTATACTCTACTAAATATAATGTTCTTGTTTGCACAATTTTAATCAACATATACACTTGATGCAACAAGGGAAGGATTCCACATAATTTCAAAAGTGTTTCCACATCCGTTAATTGATGCAAAAGAACTAGGGATTTATCCACACTAAAGCAATGCTCAACCATAATCCCAACCAAAGAAATATATTCATCGTAGCAGGTTTATATAGTGAAATACATCGTGTTTCAACATTTTTTAGCATCTTCTTCCCACTCGTCAGACCATCTAGAAAATTTTTGAATTCTATAACCCTCTTTGAACTTCTACAAAAAAATCCATGCAAATCATCCACAAGCATATCTACTTTGTTAGCCAATCTTTCCTTGCTAAGAATTTTGAAAGACAAATTTGTTCGATGTGCCATGCAATGTATACCAATCATATAAGGTGCAATGCTTGCCTGTAATCGAACAGAAATACCGTTACGGTTTCCTTGCATTACAGATGCACCATTTTCTCCAAAACAAACCAAATTTCTAGCAATGTTGACTCCATCCAATCCACTAATATCACATAAAGTATTCATCACAATATTAAATAAATTTTCTGCACTAGCACTCTCCTTCATTTTACTCAAAGTAAAAAATGCACATTTCTCACATGATTTTGTACTATGCAAACATTCATACAAATCCCTGAACTAGTATCTACTGTGGTTACTTCATCTAATGATAAGGGGAAAAATCATAATTCTTTATGCTTTCTCCCAGGTCTTTCCTAACTACTTCATTCATATGTTTTAAAAACACCCATCCACTATTAATAGACCAATGCGATGAAGGAAACTTGGGGATTGAAAGGAAGTTTAACAAATCCTTATAATGGACATAATATTTCATTGGCCTTCCAAGTTTTATAATATGGATAATGGTGCTCATTTGTACTATTTTAGATTGCATTTATGTTGATACCTTTTCGTTGAATAAGCTATAAAGTGATCCCTTCATTTTCTTACTATGATCATTGCTAATGTTTTTTTAATACATTTCAGCATTCTCAACATGCTTACATTCTTTTGCATTCTTCCACCTTGAATTGTTTTCCACTTTTCCATCAACATTTTCCTTGTAATAATTTTTTCCACAATGCTTCTCAATGGTATCCTTCTTCAACTTCATTTTAACATCTCTACCATATCTCCAACTACAAATCACACATTTTACTTCAATCAAAGAACCATTTTCACAAGTTACCGGCTCCATGAATGGAAATATAGAAGTCCACTCTAATTGAAATGACCTTCCAGAATCCCAAATCCATCTCCTATGTTTATTAGGCCTTCTCAATTCTTCATATTCTTTAGTTAAACCAACCAACCCTTCAACCGTCACTAGTCAAATTTACTTCATTTTCAATGCAATTCTCTTATACATATGCAGTTGACATATCAACCACTTTATGTCTAGAAGAATACAAAATATCAACTTGGCCAACTTCCTCTTCAATTTCATTTCTCTCTCTAGATGAATCATGTTTTTGCACCCTATCGAAATATGAAAATACATTTTTTTTTGAAATCATTGTCTTTCTTTTCTCTTTGTTTTCCATTGAAAGTATTCCCTGCACAATGTGCTAAATATAAAATACTGTTAGAGTAATATCATAATTAAGTAAAGAAAACATTTGATTCCTACACATTTAGAAAAACATTATCAATATATTCAATAAAATGTTTCATGTAACTGTAATCAAACAAACTAAAAACTCAAGAAAAACTTAAAGGTTTTTAATACTTAAAGGTTCATTTTGTTATAAGTTTAGCTTACAACCTCTCATCATATAATAAAGTAGATCTCTAAAATTGAAGGCATGGTTCTACCATCCACCAAACTTGGATCATAATAAAACTTTATTCATATGCAAAATTTTAACAAAAACCTTATAATAAAGAAAAACTTTCATTAAACTTAGAGAAGATAGAATCAACTTTAGTAACTTGAACTTAACTCAGCATTTATGATTAAATATCACACACACACACACATACTATATTACTTTTACCATAAAAAATTCCATTAAAACAAAATTAACATTAAAAATAACATATAAAAGATACACATTTTATTTTCTTTATATACTAATTCATGTATTGGAAATTGTTGATTCACGTTTTTGAGGATTCACTTATCGTAAATTTTTGTCATTTCATGTTTATAGTCACTATAATATAGTGTTTAAATTTAGCTTGCCCAAATGCAATCTACTAGCAAATTCATTATCTGAATTTCCTTAGACCAATCAAATTCTCACAGAAACAATGGAAAAAGCCCACAAAATATTGACAAGGCATAATCATTTGGTAAATCAAAACCTTAATTAGCTTAATCAATGGAAGGGGGAAGAACTAAGGTTTGATGCAATGTTTGAATTGGTGTTTATCATCAGCTATTAGTGCAATATTATGAGCAATATGAATGACCATCCCAATATCTCTTGCATTCGACTAAAAGTTTGATAAAACTCACGGTTCTCGTAGAAATCTAATGTGGTTGAGACAGGAACTACTATTTGAAAACCCCAAGTTTCCCCTGGAGGAACAATCTGTGCGAGACGCTGAATTTGTTTGAATTAGTGTTTATCATCAGCTATTAATGCAATATTATGAACGATATAAATGACCATCCCAATATATCTTGCATTAGACTAAACGTTTGATAAAACTCACGGTGCTCGCAGAAATCTAATGTGGTTGAGACATGAACTACTATTTGAAAACCCCAAGTTTTCCGTGGAGGAAAAATCTGCATGAAATGATGAATTGGATTCCATCTTATTAGATATTACTTTAAAGAATCTACGTAGGTTCACATTTTAATTATGATTCTTGAAAAACCACAAGGGTTAAGAAAGAGTGGTCTGTGGCCAATCACGCAAAAAATATTATTGAAGGTAAAGATAAAGAGTGTATAAACAAGGAGTAAACTATCTACTCGACGATTTGCACCTGGGCCCACCCAACATCGTCGAGTGATATCTTACTCCGTTACCCTTCCGTGAGACCGATACATACCAGATTCCGCTTCTTCTCCAGCATTGGCCCAACTACTGATCACGTCCGCTTGTACAACCCTGCAGAATCCTTACATGATCAGAATCATTCGCTGGAAGAATCAGGATCTACCTTCATTCTGCATTTCTTTAACTGATTTCCCCACCCGCTCCCTCCCCTGATACTAGCTCCATCTCTTAGTCCCTACGCTTGACGAACTCTATCATCTGCGTCAAGAGTCTAATCCCCATCAAGAGTCTACTACAAACATTAGAACACCAAAAGATGGACATCGAGCACTAGGTGACATGCTAGAGAAAGTGAGGTGAAGAAAGCAAAGGAGGTGATGCTACTTCTTACAGTGCGTGACATAAATGTGCGTAGAGGGTGCCCAATGACTGTCAAAATCTATCGTATGAGAAGCATTTCGTTTGGCGAAGCAATGAATTTATTGGAAAATGAAATGTATAATGGCATGGCTGAAGAATTAAATTCTAACCAACTCAGCGGCCTCGTAGACATTTGTGGTGGGATTCCACTCATGTTAACATTAGTCACAGGGGTGCTACGTTCTAAAGACGATAGACATAAAGAATATGGGATAGTGATGCAGGACAGACAAAAAATGAAGGGTCAAACAATTGGGGACAAAGAGCATTATCTCTTTGTATATGACTCTCTTCGCAATATGTGCAAGGATCCCTTTCTTGACATCTGTTCATTTTTCAATGGATGGGACTGGAAGACAGTGGCTGATATTATGGGAGAGTCTAAACTAGACATGCTGGAAAAGAGAGCACTCTTTACCAAAAACATCGATGGAGTTGCATGTCTACACGATGTCATTTTGAAGATCGGTCTCCAAAAGACAGAGGGAGAGAGATTCAAATTCACAAGTGCAAGTGAAGTGCAGGAGTTATTATCTCACAACGAAGAGAAGGTAAACAATCATTAAACTCTTAAACAAGTCATATTTATTTTTGTCTCGTACAATATCTATATTGTTTCTTATGACTCAATTATATTTAATAATGACATGCAGTGTATTCAAGCAATCAAAGGGATCTGGGTCACTGAAAATAACGGTTCATTGCTTATAAATACATAAAAACTAGACTTAATGCATAGCTCTTTGAGAGTTCTTGCACTTGGAAACTCAATAAGAGTGGAAGGAAAATGCAAGAAAGTATTTGAAAAGTTGGTTTTTTTCCAAGCGAGAATTGATCATCCTCCATTTGATATGTCCAAGGAAAAGGACTTAAAATATTTGAGTTATGAACCTGAAACTTTAGATCTATATAAGGCAAGTCTCTTTACATAATTAGTCCCAACTTCTCCATTGCTTACATTTTTTCTTCAATTGAATCTATAAAGCAAAGCTTTGATATTTTTGATAATTTGATTATGTTTTTTACATAATTTATTTCATATTCGTAGATACCCTCTAATCTCAAACACATAGAATTTCATGGAAGGTTGCAATCTCATGCCTCAAAAATCTCTTTAAGGGGTCTTAGACGGCTGGATAATTTGCGAACACTCAGAATAATCAGCTTTGCAAAGTTGAGAAAACTACCCAGATAGTTGGGTGATATAGTGAAGGGTTTGAAAGAAATCTCTCTTTCATATTGTGAATCTCTAGAGGAAATACCAAAATCAATTTCAATTCTTCAATATTTAAGGGTATTGAGAATGGATCATTGTTTAGATTTGAAAGAACTGCCAGAGGAATTAGGCACCTTAACATCCCTTGTTACACTGGATTTGAAAGGGTGTAATGAACTAGGAAGCATCCTAGACAACACTGACCAATTGAAGTTATTGGAATGCTCAATGGATATATCACATTGCTCTAGTTTAACACATCTACCAGACGCATTTTGCAACCTCTCCTATATCACACACCTTGTATTGCACAAGTGTGAGGGATTGTATAGGTTTCTAGATCGATTCGGGGAACTAGCAAGTTAAGAGTGCCGAACCTAGAAGGATGTAAGAGCCTAAAGAAGCTTCCTGAAGGTTTCAATCTTCTAAAATTTTTGGAGGAGTTGAACTTAGGAGGTTGCAACAAGCTTGAAGAATTATGTAGTGACTTCCATTGCCTTGTCTCATTGAAATGGCTATTCTTGTGTAGCTATGAGTGATTGAAACAACTACCTAAATATTTCCATCTCCTCGCCTCTTTGCAAGTTTTTCATCTACATGTTTGCCCCATGTTGGAAGGAAAATGTATGGACATCATGATAAAGACGAATAAACTTGAAGCTGTGAGTATTGAAGGAAGCACGATGTTGCTAGAGATATGGGCAAAACTTTAAAAAGAAGGCGATGGATCATGGTGTTTTACAGTGTCTATAAGGCATGTGAAAATAACATCCATGTTTTTATATATAGCCTATGTCATTTAAAATGTCAGTTCTTACATTGTTTCAACTTTTTTGTAATATATATATAGCATATGCCATTTTCCCTTTTCATTCACTTTAGATTTGTGTTTAGGCTTTGTCAGAAGAAGAGGCGATCAATATTCAAAATATATTTTTATCATATTTAGATGGTCTTCTAATTGATGGACAAGGGAAGCCATTCCATCTATCTAATTGTCCTCGAGACACCTCCATACTTGTTATGTATGATATCCGCCCCAATTTCAAATATGATTACCCCTGACCTCTAATTGAGGAGACGTTAAATGACATACAAATAAAATTTGAAATGATTTATACTGGCCAACATTTTGATAAGTTTCCTACCGAAGTTGCAAACAAAATTTTGGGTCGTTCTCGTAATAAAACGGAGGTGGAAAAGGTGAAAATATTGTTTAGTGATTTGGGGAGAACATTAAACTTGGACAAAATTTCAAATATAGATCCATAAGAAGAGGACGACGACAACAACATTTTACAAATAAGTGCTAAGATGGTGGGAGGCGCAAAGAATGGAAAATATCTTTCTCATTGGAAATTAATGGCAATATCTTTCTGTAGGTTACCTTTGTAGTATGTCGACGAACGATCCTGATAGGGCCCTTGATCACCTTCCCACACCGGAGATGAACTATATAGCAGGAGAGGTTCTTTCATGCAAATCTTGGCAGAGGTAAATATGATAATTTTGATCCCTTTCTAAAACTGGAGATCCAATACATAAGTCCTAAGGTACAACGTATTCCTCCATAGCTGAGCTAATGGTTTGTCATGAACCAGGTGAAAGATCCAAACCCATTTTTTACATCGGATTTGATAGATTCATAAAGCCTTTTTGAATAAGATAAGAAAGAACCATTATAATTTTCGAAGTTTGATTGGTCTTAGAAACACAGAAAAGACAGAAAACAAGGCATATGATTTCACTTATTAACTAAGTTAGAGTGGACCCAATAACTATTTTTAGATTATTTCAAGCAGTACTAGCTCAACAAAATAATCTAAAAGGAGGTACTTTTAGGGTTTCCATAAAAAATGGTGCAAATATGATATTGAAATCAAATAAAAATAAAAATAATGGTTTTCCAACCCATGCAATGCAGATAGAATTCACTGATGGTGAAAAAGTATAATAATTATATATTTATTTCACACAAACCCGGAGTTACTATCTATTTTTTAAAGCTACACAAACAATCAAGATTCACGATTAGACTATAAAAATATGAAAACCACACACCTTAAATCGTTGTCAAAATAATTAGCAGGAATAAAGAATCCTTGTCTATAGTGACTGTGAAAATCTGTCCCCTTTGCTTGAAAATAGGCGAATATGATTCCATATTTTTTTAACCCCAAAAAAATAGGTGAATATGACTCCAAGTTTTTCTTGTCCGCTTGAAAATAGGAGAGTATGATTCCTTATTCAATATATGATTTAGCTATTTATAGCTAAAAATAATATCAAGGTTTTGAAATAATGAGAAATACAATATAATTAAACATTATAAAATATTCATCGAAACTAAAAAATTATCCTTAAAATTCACCTTTTGACTATAATTCGCCACTAAAAAATACCCTGCCAATCAGCCCTTGACATCTGGACAAGTTAGATCTATGCCTGAATGATTTGAATAACTAATCAGGAAGCCACATATAAAAAAGGTTAGTAAGCTTAAAGAATTTTTCAAAAGTTGTTTAGCACTAATCCATGATAAAGATGTTTTCACGGAATTGACAACACTCATAGAAGAAACCGGAGAAGACCTGTGACCTGAAAAAAGAGTTAATCATATCGGGAGAAAACTGAAGACAGGTCGAGAATTGCGAATGACTGTGCAAATAGGAGAATATGATATGGAATATATCATATTAGATTTGGGCTTGGATGTCAATATATTGACAAGACAAACATGGGAGAGCATGAATAAGCCGTGGCTGGACTGGTCTCCTATTCAGCTAAGGCTTGAGAACCAATCAAAGGTTCTACCAATCGGTAGAATAACCCAAGTACCTGTGGAAGTCGAAGGCTTAAGAACATATGCTGACTTCGAAGTTATTGACATTGTTGCATGACACAAACCCATATCCTACACTTGTAGGAAGTGATTGAGAAATAAACAACCAAACTATTATAAACTTCAAGAAAAGGATCTTGTCGTTCGAAGATTTTGAAATAAGAGTGGTTGCGTCAATTGATGCGCTGGAAGGACAATGATATGTCGAGCCTGTACATAACGAAGGGTGGGACAATTATCTAGACCAGTTGTATAAAATCATGTATTCAAAGGAAGACTATATTAACCCAACTGCTGATGAAAACCTCAGTTGGTGGAGTGTAAAATCGTGCATGTCCGACTCAGGTGATGATCTAGAAAATTGGAAGAACAGGCTATATGAAGTCTCGATGATGGGAAAGAATCACAAGAGATGTCAAAAGGGTAGGAGCCAAAGCAAGTGCGCTGCCTACATATGAAGGATTACCTAACCTTGCATACTTTTTGCAAGTATTTGAAGAAAATGTTACAAAATCACAACGATTGTCCGCTTTGGACTATGTGCTGAAAGCTATGCCCACCAGATGGTGGGGTACACACAAACAATCTATCTCCGAATGGCCCCAATGTAGGAGATTAATGGAGATCAGATTTGGGGAAGATATCGGTTGCCATGATCAGAAATATACAGGACTGACAGATCCTGGGAAACATATTGAGCATTTTCGAGGGATTTGGAAAGAATATCCGCGACAAGAATGGGTTCATCAATTCATCCACACTTTGGAAATGGTACCAAGAAGTTGGTACACATCAAAAGAGCCGCGACAAGGAACCATTGAATGGGAAATCTTAGCTATAAGCTTTACCCAGACATTTGAATTTGTAAGTGAACACCCAATAGTAGATGTTGCGTTACAGGTAATAAAGGAGAATATCTTTGAAGAAATACTTGTTGTAGATACAAACTTCCTTCAATGCAGCATGACTACACATAACTGGATGTAGTGTTATAATCTCACAGGATAACCAGATGACGATTACCCACTTGAGATAAATATTCCTGAGGCAGAAGGTATACATACAGTAGAAGGAGTTTCTATAAATACTAACCAGTTTCTAAAACCACTCAAAATTAAGAAAGTAAATATTGGGTCGGATGAAAACCCAAAGTTTGCTAATATTGGAGATTATTGGGATGAAGAGACCGTGGGAAAGATCACTGACTTATTACATGAATTTCAAGATCTATTTCCCACAAAGTTCTCTGAAATGAAAGGCATAGTTGGATACCTTAGTGAAATGAAAATACCCCTGCGACTCGATGCAAAACCGGTCAAACAGAGGCCATACATATTAAACCCACGCTACAAAGAGAAAGTTAAAGCCGAACTTGATCGAATGCTAGAGGCAGGTGTAGTAGAACCAATTGAAGAATCAGAATGGATTAGCTTGATTGTAGTACAAGACAAGAAAATATCAGGAGAAGTCAGGATTTGTGTTGATCTCAGGAAATTAAATGATGTTTGCTTGCATGATCCATTCCTAATTCCATTTACAAATGAAGTATTGGAGAATGTTGGAGGACAAGAAATGTGTTCATTTACAGATGGATTCTCGGGCTACCATTAGTTCATAATTGCAAAAGAAGATAGCTAAAAGACTACTTTTGCAATGGAGTGGGGATGCCACTAGTATAGGTAATGCCCTTTGGACTCAAGAATGTGCCTGCAATATTTTCTAGAATTGTTGTTGCTGAGTTTAAAGAGTTTATACATAAATTTATTGGAGCCTACTTTGATGACTAGACAATATTTGGTCTTATAAAATATCATATAGAAAGTCTTATAATGATGTTGGAACGATGCTGTTAGTACCAAATTGTTCTCGACTTGAGAGAGTGTATTTTCCGTGTGCCTTTTGGATCTCTATTAGGCCACATGGTCTGCCATGATGGGATTTTGGTCGACCTAGATTAAATTGCCATCATCCTGGACTTACCACCACCTACCACAGTTAAAAATTTAAGAGCAACGCTAGGACATACAGGATATTACATAAAGTTCATCAAAGGATATGCATAGGTGACTGCCCCGATGGAGAAATTGTTGAAAAAAGACACTAAGTTTCAGTGGAAAGATGAATGTCAAGAGAGTTTGGATAAGCTGAAAAGAAAAAAGAATTCCTTGTTCATGTCGACGCATCCTGTGTTGGACTTGGACTGGTACTAACACAACTAGGAGAAGGAGAGATTGATCACCCCATTTATTTTTCTAGGAGAAAGTTATCAACTGTAGAAAATAATTACACTACAACAGAGAGAGAAGGACTTGCGATGGTCTATGCATTGCAAAAATTCAGGCATTACTTGCTGGGGGGCATTATAGAATGTACACTAACCATTCTACATTGAAATATTTGGTCAATAAGCCAGTGTTGTGCAGGGTTATGGTGGCCTACCATGCATGCGGATGCTCGAGATTACAGTCGTAGTTGTGATGTCTTCCAAAGAACAAACAAACCATTTAGACGAGATGAAATGTCACTAGTACCACAACTTACCTTACATGAATTTGATAAATGGGCTGTTGACTTTGTGGGACCTATTAGTCCAGCAGGAAAGTGCACTGGATTACTGCAATGGATTACCTAAGTAAATGGGAAGAAGCTGTGCCTGTCAAGGATTGTACTGTTGTGACAACAACATAGTTTTTATTTGAAAATGTTGTAACAAGGTTCGAGTGCCCAAAGATATTGATTAGCGATCAAGGTACGCATTTTGTTAACTAGTTGATTGAAGAACTAACAAATGAATTTCATATACAACATAGATGAACAACTCCGTATCAACCGCAAAGCAAATGGACCAGTCGAAGAATTTAACAAGATTCTGGAAAATGCGCTAACCAAAGTTTGCAATACAAGAAGGGATGATTGGGACCAGAAGATTTCCGCAGTACTATGGGACTATCACACAACATGCAAGAAGTTAACAGTTCAGACACTGTTTAAGTTATTTTATGGAAAGGAAGCTGTCATGCCTATGGAATATATTGTACCAAGTCTAAGAGTGGTGGCACTCATAGAAATGACATATGTTGATGCTATCAAAGAAAGATTACTTCACTTAATCCATTTGGAAGAAGAACGCTTCATTGCAGGATTTCATCAAAATGTAGAAAAACAATGGCAGAAGGTATGGCACAATAGACACATTAAGAACAAGCAATTTTCAGTCGGAGGCCTTGTTCTTATGTATGACAACAATTTTTACAAGCACCCAGGCAAGTTGAAGACACATTGGTTAAGTCCTTATGTGGTTAAGGAAATCACTGATGGAGGAGTAGTGAAATTGGAAAAATTAGATGGCACGGAAGTCAGGGGGCTCATCAGTGGGAGTCAGTTGAAGCCTTATTTTGACAACTGCAACTGCAACTAGGTTGCACAAAAAAAAATGATAACAAGGATGAGTGGGAGAAGAGAAAAGAGTGACTTTCACACGAGGCATGATGAGCGAAGTATGGCCCTAAAAAAAATGACGAGTTCGCACAATTATGAGAAAGGATTTTTGAGGTGACAAATATTAAATCCGTAGCCAACAAGAAAATTCGAGCAGATATCAAGGGAAGTTGAAGGTCACTTCTGCCATTAGTATCATGACGTCATAGCGAAAAGGGGCAGCGTAGTTGGCACCTCGACATAAGAAGTTGGACTAAGAACCCACATTATGGTTCATGTTGTCATTATGCTACTCGATGATGGGGTGTGTGAGGATTTGATAGACTGATTGCTAGAACAATCCCGCTACTGGTGGCCAATTACCAACTCGCGTCCTTATAATTCCAAAACCAGAATAGTTGCAAGACATAGAGTGACCGAAAACTTGTGGATAAGTTTGATTCGTAAGTGTTACAGTGCTACTGGCCCTAGGGACCCTGTCGAGGAAACTGCAATGACTGTTATGAGTAAGAGCTATGTTGTTGGATATGTTCCATTGAAAGCTGGGAGCCACTTGGAGATTAATCCAGTTTCAAGCCTCCATGTAAAAGCGTCTCCAACAATCTTGGTAAAGATGGCAATGAGAAGACCTTCTGATACCAGTAAGATCAATGCTGTCTCGAACGAGCTGAGAACGACTGTAGAAACAATGGCAAGAATTCAAAGACCAGAGGACATCCTGATGAAGCCTCCAGACAAGACTATTGAATTAATTTCCACAGTGCATAGTATCAATTGCTAGGAACTAACGGTCTGAACGGATGTTTGGAATGAGAGAAGAAGAAACAAAGGCCAACATCATCACCATCATCACTGTGAACTGTTGAATATACGAGAGGTGATGACGATTCCAAAGATCCGTTGAACTGGCACACCCTGATGGAGGGAGGTACTACATATTGAGGATGACAGATCTCAACAGAATTATAGCAAAGATAAACACTGAACGAATTCTGGACTGAGTGACTGCCGCAAACAATGAGGCTTCCCTAGATGTCGCATACCCATTCAGGGATAACGTTGAGGAATATTTTGAAGGGAGGAAGCAAAAACCTGGGATGAGCTGGAAGCTGAAGCTAGAAATGCTGAAAAGGAACATTGGTGTTACCGATAAGTTCCTCATCCCCTGCATCCTACTCCACTGAGTGGTAAAAACATCCAAGAAGCAGGAAAAATGACAGTAGTACTAGAAGTATAAAGACTACAACAAGATGCAAACACAGAAGGAACATGCAATCAAACACAGAAGGAACATATAGTTAGACACATAAGGAACATAATTCATCCTATACACTAAAAGGTGCATGAGGCAGCGACATATGTACAAAGATTCATGCTGGAACACACCAGTTCCGACCTGGTGGAGCACATGCAGAAAACATAAGAAGAACTGCGTGCATAGACAACTAAGTTGGTGAAAATCGTGAAGGATTTTCAGAACAAAATCAGTGCAAGTTAGTTTATGGAGCACCGGTTCATGTGGCTCGGAACAAGCCATAGGTGAGTGTTGGGGCCTGATGGGCCTTGGGATAGTAGGGCATAATTCTAATTCATGTAGAATTCTTCCTAAGTATGGAGAAGAACATAAAGTATAAAAGGAAGGAGATACGACAGAGGAAGAAACATCAAGGGAAAGGGAAGGATGATGTGACAGAAGAAGGAAAGAGAAGGAGAAGACAAAGGGAAGGCGTGGGACGAGGAAGTTACACTAGATAAGTAAGCCACGCCAGAAGGAAATAATGAGATACGCCATGACATGGAAGAATATCAGCAGAAGCATGCATGAAAACAATGTAATGAGCAGAAATGGACAGTAAGGCGTAACACTGAGAAATCAACAGTCCTTAACAATCATGGGTATGATCTCGGCTGGAACCAACGGAATCCATAGTCGTGAAGGCACCTTTGTAAGTCATGTCGATAGTGCCTTTCGTTATGTGTTACTAGAATAGGAAAGACAACCTGTTGGATGGATATAGTAAGTCGAGTGAGATAGTGATCGAAAAGGAGTCTGTAATGAGTCTGTTAGAGTCTGTATCAAGTCGGTATTGAGTCTGTAACAACCATGTATGGGATCTGTATCGAGTCTGTAATGGGGCTATAAAATAAGGAACCCAAGTGGTAAATGGGTTAGATGGTTAGCTGATTAGTGGATGTAGCATCTGAGTAATCTCTAGATTGTTGGAAAGAAGGTCGAGTTAGACTTGATATAGGCGTTTTGGTTAATGACTCTATATTGTTGAGTGCATCAAAGTAGAAGTTCTGTAGCTGAGTGCACATACAATTAGAGAAGGTTGAGTCAATCCAGGATGTGTGCAGATCGCT
Organism: Pseudotsuga menziesii; assembly: GCA_001517045.1. Taxonomy (NCBI): domain Eukaryota; kingdom Viridiplantae; phylum Streptophyta; class Pinopsida; order Pinales; family Pinaceae; genus Pseudotsuga; species Pseudotsuga menziesii. The sequence continues at coordinate 261,306 of LPNX010203363.1, read as the reverse complement.
AGTAGGAGTAGAATAAGAAGAGAAAGAGAGAAGACTAGAGAGCATGAGAGGGAGGAAAAGTATGTAAAGATAGAAGAGAAGATCTTGAACAGTCTGCAACTTTGTGTGTATAAAAAATGTGCATCTATTTCCTCATGCCAGATGAAGAGCACCTTGTGGTTTTTTCTTGGATGGGTTTCCACGTTACATGATGTGTATATGTGTGAATGTTGAATTAGCTTAGATATATGTGTGAATGTTCTATTGAATTATTGGTTGATTATTGTGTTGCAAATGGATAAATGCATGTCTGCCGCATTATATTAATGAATATGCTTATACTGTATGTTTACTGATTGTTCATTTAAGTCGCATAAATGAGGGTTGGATCATAGATTGGTGTCAAAGTACTATGCATACAAGTAACCCACCTTCCCGGTCTTTGTTGGAAACCTTGGTGTAGGGCCAAGGTACTAAAACACCCTCTCGCACAAACTACAAAAACGTGGTTCTGGCAATTACCCATAAAACTGAGATATCTCGAGTGAGACGGCATCTGTGTCTCATGTGTTGCTGGTTGAGCTTCGCTCTGTCGGGTTGATACCTTGGGCTTTGTTGTGCTGACCAGAAGGGACTGAACCTGGGTCCAAGGACAGAGAGAGGGAATAAAGCCAACACCATCTGTTGAAAGGTATTTACATAGTAGTGATATATTTCATATCGGTGTAAGACACGATGGACTAGAATAGATTTAGCACCCTAAAATAATATACTACCACCTCACAAAAAGTTTGGTTGATATTTTCTATCAACACTCTAATAAAACTTTAATTGATGTTATTACATTACATATGAAATAATATGAAAACGATAATTTGGTTGTTCCATTTGAAAAAGCATGAACATGCTGGTTAACATTATGATGTAACAACTAGTTAAATACAAGCTGTAAAAAAAAGAGTAAATTATTACATGGACAAAATAATTGAAATTATATTATCTTTATATTCCTTCAACATGGTCAAAACAATTATCAATTAACTCCTTATTAATATAAGGACCCAACTTAATATTTCATTAAGAAAACAATGTATGTACCAACCTAAGGAGAATGATGTTTGATATGTTAATTTCTAAAATTTACGAATATAAATAGCTACTCACTTGTTAAATAAAATATACAAATTTAGATAATTAATTGCTAAATATGTAATATTTACTATGTTAAAATATTAACACTTGTAATGTTGCTAACTTCCCTCATTTCATTATATATGTATATTAACCCTTACGAAGTACCAATCTAAAGGAGAATGATGTTATATTAACCCTTACGAAGTACCAACCTAAAGGAGAATGATGTTTGATATGTTACTTTCTAAAATTTATGAATATAAATAGCTACTCACTTGTTAAATAAAATATACAAATTTAGATAATTAATTGCTAAATATGTAATATTTACTATAGAAAATATTAACACTTGTAATGTTGCTAACTTCCCTCATTTCATTATATATGTATATTAACCCTTAAGAAGTTTAGGAACTTGTTGGATTCTATGTAAATTTAAAAATTTCCCTATCATGCAGGGTACGAGAGGCTCAATTGCAGCTAGGCCATATGCCCCCCAGTTGGCCCATGCGACACTTCCTGGCGCCTTGTCGAGGGCATGACCAACTCGACAAGCTATCCAACAGACTACGCCTTCCAATTTACAGAACAATTAAGTCTTACATTTAAATTGTTTCCCTTATGTTTGGTTACAATTGTGTTATTACACTTAGCCAATTCACATTTATACTTATCCAAAACACACCGCATGCACTACATAATACAAGAGACAACAAGATAGAGTTGGGATCCCAAATCGGAGTACCCAAAAGTTCTTATATAAAAGTGTACATATTACATAGCATAACAATGGAGAGGGCCGCATGAAAACTCTTCCACGGAGTGCCCAACAAGATACTCCAAGATTAACCCCGAGCATATTTTCTACTGCAAACCGAAATCTATTCACCACTTGAAATATACCCATGATACTTGCTCCAAACTGAGCTAGGTCCCCCGTTACAACCTGCTCCTACCTTGCCACATCTTTCTTGGTCGCACCTCAATCTCTTACCAACTCTTGCCACATCTTTCTTGGTAGCACCTCAATCTTTGGCAATAGCTATGTATTGAGCTGCAAAGCATTTAATGCGGCTGCAATAGGCTTGATGATCGTTAGATCTCCAGCAACTCAAGATCCAACGATCATCAAGCTTGCTCCGGCCGCATTAAATGCTTTGCAACTCAATGAATAGCTCTTACCTCAATCTCTTACCAACTCTTGGTTTCTTGAAATCTGCCTCCTCAAACCATCCATGCATGCTATATATACTATCCTTTGGCATGAGGGTGTTCCCAAGGGTCCACCATGTGGCAACCCTCTCAACATGCTCAGTATGCTTATTCTTAGACTTGAGATTCACGTTACCACACACTTCCAAATGTTGCATCAACATGCCTTCTCGCTTGTTAGTCAAGCATGCACCATGATGGTGTGCTCCACCCATTCTATATGTTTTTGCTAACGTGCTTCCATGGATTCATGCCCAACAAACACACTCCCACACTATTTTTGATGTTTACCTTGGTTTCCACACAAATGAATAAGGTGGGAACATGCCCCTTTGTTTGAGGTGTGCCTCACTTCACACGAGATCCTATCCTGATGCCATGGTTGGGGTGTTACATACTCCCCCACCTGAATCCTGAATTTTGCTTGAGGTGTGCCTCACTTTGCACGAGATCCTATCCTGATGCCATGGTTGGGGTGTTACATACTCCCCCACCTAAACTTTTTCCATACTCCCCCACCTGACTTTTTTCCATCTCGACAATGCTTCCATATCTCCTTGTTGCATCGTGGAGTGATCCCATGCTTCCCCCACCTGAACTTTTTCCATACTCCCCCACCTGACTTTTTTCCATCTCGACAATGCTTTCATATCTCCTTGTTGCATCGTGGAGTGATCCCATGCTTCTCCTAAAAAGATTGAATCAACTCATCTTCTTTCCATAACGTCTCCTTCCACTCCCAACTATTCTCTTATTTGGGCAAGTCCTCCCATTTGATGAAGTTTTCCAAGTGAACTATTGGCCCATGATTTACAAGGCGATGTGTTAACACTGCCTCAACTTCGCGTCCTGGATAGTCCAGGACCATAGTAGGAGCTTGACTTGGAATTTTCCTTCTTGATTCACTTTCGTCAAACTCATATGCCTTGAGTTGAGTTGCCTAACTTGGAAGACCAAATGGAATGACATCATCTGTTATGGAAGCTTGAGTTTGTAAGGAACCTTACCAATATTCTCAATCACCTCAAAGGGCCTGTCATACCTCCACACCAGTGCACCTTCCATGCCCACTGGTGGAGTAAACTTCTCCTTACTTAGATTGAGAAGCACTCTGTCCCCTACTTGGAATTTCACTTCACGCCTTCCATGATCATCCCTTTTCTTCATCCTGTCATCTGCTTTCACCATCTTAACATGGGCCACTTCCTACTTGTCTTTCCAACTCTTCATGAAGTTTGTCACTTCTAGGTTCTACCCAAAAGAACCAGCTGCAACAATCTGCGATGCCGAAGGTGTTTCCTAGTAGCCAACTCGAATAGGCTGTAACCGGTTGACGGACTTGTTTACATATTATAACTGAAATGCGTTGCATCCAAAAAACATGGCCATTTATTCTAGTCTTCACGTACATAATACCTCTAGTATTCTTCCATCAATGCATTGATCTACCCAGTCTTCTCGTCCGTATGCGTATGTTAGCTTCAACTAGTCAATAACTTGGTCCCAACTAAACCAAATAATTGCTGCCAAAACTGGCCCATGAAACACGTGTCTCTGTCCGAAACCATACTCAATGGAAATCCCCGGTACTTCACAATATGCTTGAAACATATCGGCTCCATGTATTCCGCTCTGCAAAGGATCTTTGTAGGAATGAACGTTGCAAGCTTAGAAAATCTTTCCACCACAACAAAGATTCCATTGGATCCCTGTGACACCTAAAGTTGCATTATGAAGTCCATGGACATACTTGCCCAAGAATTCTCTAGAATATGCAATGTTTGAAGTGTGCTTGCCTTCATCTTGGAGATTTCCTTATCCTGTTGGCATATAAGGAAAGTTTTGACATACTCCTTGACGTCCTACCGCATGCGCTCCTAGTAATATCCCTTCTCCAAGAGAGATAAGGTGCGATGTTTTCCAGGATCACTAGCCCAAGCCCAATCATGGAATTCCTGTAACGATTCCCTTCCGAGATTCATTTTCTTAGGAACACACGAACTTCCTCCAAAGAAAAACAACTCGTCTTCCAACCAAAACCTTCTCATTTTTCCTTCCTGCACTTGTTTCATAATGTTCTTGGCAGCCGTGTCACTTCTCAACCCGTCACGAATTCTCTGTCGTAAGTATGAGACAACGTACATCGTTGGACCATCATGTATCTCCTTATCTAAGGCATTGAGATGAGCCTTCCTTCTCAATGCATCATCAGTTGCATTAAGTATTCATGATATGTACTCTAGAGTCATGTCAAAATCCACCAAGTAGTCCTGCCATCACGCTTGCTTGGGTGACAACTGTGGCGTTACAAAGTAGCTGGAGCCTGGTGGCTACATGATCCATTTTTACCACAAATGGATTGTCCAACAGATAGTGTCACCATGCCTTCAAGTAATGCACTACCGCAGTCATTTCCTTCTCATAGACATGATATATGTGTTCCCGTTCATGTAGCTTTCTGCTCTCATTTGCTACCGGATGACCACCCTATGTTAGCACACCAACTAGGGCACATTCCGACGCTTCAGTTTGCACTTCAAACTATTTCTGAAAGTCTGGCAGCCACAACACCAGTGCAGTCGTAAGCCTGTGTTTTAGCTCATTGAATGCATCTTGGCATTGTGTTGTCCATCCCCATGACTTGTTCCTTTTCAAAACCTGTAAGAGGGGCAACAATTAGATAGTATCCCTCCATTAACTTGCGGGGCCATCTTTAACAAACATGTACGTTCAAGCCATCCAACCAACCAACAACGAAGTCAACGGTTGACTTCGCTATTCATTGTTGGATGGCTTGAACGTACATGTTTTTTAAGCTCAGGTAACTTGCGGTAATAATTGGCTAAGCCTAGGAAGGTCTGCACTTCCCATACTGTCAGTGGTTCCTCCCAATCCTATATGGTTTCAATCTTCTTGTTGTCTATTTGGATACATCATTGACCTATCCAATGGCCCAAGAATTGTTGAAAGCTCTAATCTAAGTTCGTTATCTATCCTAACGGTCATACCGTTAGAGGTCAATTATACATTATGTACTATGTATGTACCATTGTGTACTATTGATTAATGGAGCAAATTTGTGAGCCTTTTCCGTCAGTTATATTTTCATTATTGTTTGCTCGCTATTTTCTTAATGATATAAGAGTGGTATCAAAGCATGAATGATCCAAAGGGCGGTATAAATAATCCAAAACGTTGTGATGCTGTGTCTTGATCGAAGATAAAGATGAAGATGCTGCTGCATCTTGATGGATAGAGATGATTATCAAATTGTGGATGGGAAAGAAAGACTGCAAAGATTGTTCTAGCCAACGGTAAAGAGTGGGGCCTTGAGACTGCTGGTAAAATATAGAATTCCACCATTTGCTGTTGGGTGAAAAGAAACTCTAATCCGTTTTACAAATTTTTTTGAAGATCAAAAGTGGAGTGGCTGGTAAATGTCTACTATTATTATTTGCAAATTGGTTAATTGCTATGAACTCAGAGCGTAGAAGAATTTATTTGAAAGATTATCGGATTCATCCTTATTCAAGAAAAAGAAATTGAATATATGAAAAATGGTTTTTTCTTTACGTGAAAGGATTTTATTTATATGAAAGAGAGCCTGTGGTCATTTACAAGAATCCAATCAAACCCTTTTTTATATGAAAGGAGAGCAAACCATTAGGTGATAGGGGGTAAAGATTTGGAGAAATAATAATTTTAAATTTGGATAGCCGTTGTTGCTGGATGCACTGCTCTGAAGATTTCCGAGAGTCCGCATGGAGACTGTCTGAAGAGAAAGTTTCCCTCCTCTGTGAAGAAAATCTCGTGCCCATGTGACAGATTTACGAAATAAACGAGTCCACCCATTGCAAGAAGTCAAAAGCGTGAATTTGCTCATTGCCAAAGATGTTTATGTAAGCCTAACAGCCAGATTGAAGATTGAATATGCAGACAAATTAAAACAAATTTCAACACCTTTTCTGAACTTGTGCCTATTCAGATTTTTATCCTTGCATTCTATGTTTTTGCAAGTTTTTGGTACTTACTATTGTTTCTTTAATGAGTATTAAATATTGTTGAATTGAAAAATGATTGTAATTGGGTGCATTTTTGGTTGAACCCAACACCCATAAAGAAAAAAAAAATTAACATTCTGAACTTGGTTATGTTCAGACATGAAGTTAATGCATATAATAGATTGTTTCTAATAGGGGATAAAAGAAAGTCAGAAACAAGAGAAAATTTGAACGAACTTGCATCTTCTCACCTTGTCCGTGACAGGGGGGAATAAATATCTACACTTTGATGTCAGGGTGCAAGTTTTAAAGTGATGGAGCCTGTGAACAAACAAATGAGAAACAAGTATGCAACCTTGTTTCTGAATTTTGAAGATAGTGTAAAATTTAAAAGTTTCCAAAACCATCAATTAAGTAGAACACATGAGAGTCTACTTTTCATGGATCTTGATACAATTTATTTTGATCAACATAAGTCATTAGAGCTTCTAGTTGATATGGTTATGGTAATCCTAAAACCACCTCTTGGTTAGTGGTCATCCCAAAACCACCTCTTGATATCTTTGATAATGGTCAACTTGAAACCATTAGTTCTTGGTCATTTCGAAACCATGTAACTTAGTAGAAGTCTTACTACTTCTGTTAGATTTTGTGTCAGAGAGATTTTTAGCCATTAGTAGCTGACCTTCTTGAGTTTTACTCTTTGAATTTGCTTGACACATTTGATTGTCAAGTAGGCGGTTTTTCAGGCAATACCGAACTTAAGATTAAGGGGGGATGTTGAAAGCTCTAATATAAGTTTGTTATCTATCCTAACGGTCATACCGTTAGAGGTCAATTATACATTATGTACTATATATGTACCATTGTGTACTATTGATTAATGAAGCAAATTTATGAGCCTTTTCCGTCAGTTATATTTTCAATCTTATTTGCTTCCTACTTTTTCGATGATTTAACAAGAATGAGATTATCGTCTGCCCAAACATACAGTTTGACTTCTTCAAGAATAATTGGTTTTGTCACACTGCCTCAAATACTTTTGTTAAGCTTCATTTGTGTTCCTATGTACTCTCACTAAAAACGACAACGTCATCGAGGTAGACAACTACTGACTTTTCTAGAAATGGTCTCAATACCTCATTCTTGAGAATGCAAAATGTTGCTAAAGCATTTCACAAACTGAATTCCATCACCAAGAATTGAAAACTGTTGTACCTTGTCACACGTCATTTTGTATTTGTCACCCTCCGCAATCCTTACTTGAAAGTATCCTTACCTGAAATCCAACTTTGAGAACACTTTTTCCTTGGTCAACTTGTCAAAGCAATCTACTGCCAACATAAGAGGATAACAATTTTTCACTATCTACTTGTTCAAATATCTATAGTGCAAGCACAACCACAACTCTGGTGTGTCTTTTTTTTGATGAAATAACACTAGTGCCCCATAGGGAGACCCTGAATCTTGAATGAATCCAACATTTGTCAACTTAGCCAACTGCCTCTTCAACTCTTAATTCCAACTCTGATCCAGTCAACTTGTAAGGATCCTTCACAATAGGCCTTGAGCCTATGTCTTTCTCTATGCTATGATATATTGGGTTCCATTGTGGTAGAACCTTTGGAAAACTCTATGGCATCAAATCCTCATTTGCATCCAACACACTGGTTAGGTCAAGAGGAACATGCATCCTCGCATATCCCACATTAGCTTCACCAAGCAATGTTTCAACATACAACCACAAATATGACCTTCGATCAACTATTTTCATGTTAAGTGTAGTCACCATATTCACTTTCCCATCTACTTTATTTGCAGTCATGGGAACCATGCATGGTCTCTTTCCACTCAAGATCTTCAATCTGCCAGCAAATGACAAGAGGATGACTTGGGATCTCCATAGGAAGTCTTACCCATGAATAATCTTGAAATCATTAAGAAGCATTACTATGTAGTGCACTCTTCATTACTAACTTTTCAATCTGATATGAACTTTCATTACCATGCCTATGACAATCTTGGCTACGTAGTTCACTACCTTCACCTATGTGTTGCAATGCTTCCTCCTTAGCCCAATCTCATTTGCAAGTTCTTTCTACATGAAGTTGTACGAATGTCCCGTGTCAACAAGAGCCTTCACTCTACATCCAATCACAATCGGTTCAACAAAGGTAAGTTGGTGCAAGCTTTGGTCACCCTACACGACACCATGTTGCTGCATGCTTCCTTCCTAGTGATGCGCCACCCCTGTCAAGTCCACCAACACATCGTTTCCCAACTTCTGTTTTCCAAACACGTTGAGAATAGTCCACACCCACTGTGCATGCCTCATCATACTATACTATCACAACAATCATGTTGCAGAGCTCCCATGATGCCTAGTAGTGGGATTCATTGGAAATTCGTCTTCTGTCTTAGGCAAGCACTCATCCACATGCCTCATAAGCATTTCCAAACGTGTCAACAAACAATCCTTCCAACCATATGTTCTCTCTGTGGCTATCTTCAAAGGTGTGATGTTTCAGCTCAGTGCCTCATCTATCCCACAAGGAAGTCCAACTACCATCTTACTAGTGGTCCCTAGAGGTCGGGATAAGAACAAGTTCCACAACCTTCAATTCCTTCATTGCACCTTGCCCATTAAAATCTATTTTTGTCGATTTATGAGCTCTGATACCACCTATCATGTGCTCAAATACGACTAGGCCATACAACCGCAGTTGGCCCATGTGTCACTTTCTGGAGCCTTGTTGAGGATGTGATCAACTCGAAAGGCTATCCAACAGAATACACCTTCCAACTTGTGGATCACTTAAGTCTTACACTTAACTTGTTACCCTTATGTTTGGTTACACATTTGTTATTACAATTATCCAATTCACATTTATACTCATCCAAAACACAATGCATGCACCACAAAATACAAGAGACAGAAAGATAGAGGTGGGAACCCAAAATGACCTTCCCAAGAGTTATTATATAAAAGAGTACATATTACATAACATAAGAGTGGAGGGGACCGCAAGCCAACTCTTCCACCGAGCACCCAACAAGCTACTCTAAGAAACACCCCAAGATTCACCGTACACATCTTCTCTGCTACCAACCGACATCTGTTCATCACTTGCACTTTTCCCAAGAGACATTCTCCCAACTCGAGCTAAGTCTTCCCCTTTGTGGCCTACTCCTGCCTTGCCACAACTTGTTTGGTTGCACCTCAATCCCTTGCCAACTCTTGTTTTTTTGAAATCTGCCTCCTCAATCCATCCACATGCACTGTATATACTATCCTTTGGCGTGAGGGTGCACCCAATGCTCCGCCTTGTGGCACCCCTCTCAACACTCTAAGTATGATAATACTTATACCTAATCTTCATGTTGCTACAATATTCCAAACCGACATGGATTCTCGTTTGTTTGTCAGACGCATACCCCTCATTATGTGCTCAATGTGTGCCATATCTTCTTGTCAATGTTATTCCATGGAGTTGTGCCCATACAACACGCTCCCACACTCTTTTCCAACGATTTCCTTGCTTTTCACATAAATGCATTAGGTGGGTGCATGCCCCCTTGCTTGAGGTGCACCTCACTTGGTGCAGGATCCTATTTGACTTGGTCGATCTTGTTGATGTTGCTCCTCTGGATGCGGGCCCCACTTGGAGAAATGGGAGAGTGGGGGATAAAGGGATCAACAAAAGACTTGATCGATTCTTAATCTCTTCCTCTCTAAGACCCTGTACTCAACTTCCACTGTGTATGGGCTATTCCTACTGACATTTATGATCATTTCTCAATATGCTTTGAATGGAAAAAACGGGCTGGGTCCTTTAACTTTCCTTTCAAATTCAACAGATCTTGGCTCTCTGATCCTTATTTTAACCTCTAGGTCTCCTAGATTTGGCATGATCTGCTACCCTCATCTTCTGAAAATGACTTGGACCTCCTCTCCCATAAGCTCCGTTTACTAAATAAAGAGGTTAAGGCATGAACCAAGGCAAAAGGTTCCACTTTGGAGTCAGATTCTCTTAAGTTAGATGAGGAAATTGGTGCCCTTCTCTCTGGTTCTTCTTTCGGCATCCTTTCCCTGGAGGACCAGTTAAACTTGAACCTTCTTCGTTCCAAAACAAAAAAGCTGTTGGACCATTACCTTCTCACTTGGTAGCTTAAAATCAGGGCGAAATGGGCTTTATATGGTGACTCCAATACCAAGTTTTTTCATGCTCTGGCTTCAGGTAGAAGGAATCAAAATGCTATCTGGTCTTTGGAGGATAATGATGGCAATTGTATTGACGAGGAGGAAGCTCTGAAGAATCTAGGCCTTAACCATATTTCACATGTTTTCTGTGATGATAAACAAACCTGTTTACTTGCCCAGCTCAAAGTTGTCATGCTTTTTCCCTTAATGATCCCTTCTGAGGAGGCAGATGGTCTTGTTGATCCTGTCTCTTTACCTGAAATTGAGGGGGCTCTTAAATATTTTAAAAAGGATAGAAGTCTTAGCCCTAATGGCTGGCATGTGGAGTTCTTTATACACTTTTTTTGAGTTGGTGGGGAAGGATTTACTTTCTGCGGTTGATTATGCTAGAATTTCTGGTCACATTTCTCCCTCCATAAACTCCACCTTCCTAGCTTTGATTCCTAAAAAGGATAATCCTGTCTCCTTTATGGATTTTAGACCTATATCGCTGTGTAATCTGGTTTATGAGCTCATCTCCAAGATTATTGCTATTAGATTGAAGCCTTTTCTGGATACCCACATTTCTAGAGAGCAGTTTGGGTTCCTCAAAAATAGGCAGATTGTTGAGCCTATAGGCATTACGCAAGAGACGCTACATTCTGTTAAAAAAAAAATACTTGCACTCTCATCCTCAAATTGGATCTGGTGAAGGCCTTTGACAGAGTAAATTGGTTTACATTAGGCTCATACTAATCCAAATTGGGGTTCCTCTCATGGGAGTCATTTGGATAATGGGCTGTCTCTCATCAGCAAATTTTGTTGTTTTGATTAACGAAACCCCATCCAATTTCTTCAAATCCTCTAGAGGTATCAGACAAGACTGTCCCTTATTCCCCCTGCTCTTCATTCTTGTAATTGAAGGGCTCAGTCTTTTGATTAATGATGCTAGGGTGAATGGACTCATCAGAGGCATCAAAATATCTCCATCCCTAGCTCTTACCCACCTCCTCTTTGTGGATGATGTAATACTACTTGGTATTGGTACCTTGCTGGAATGGATGGATTTTGATGTTATTCTCAGTACTTTTTACAAAGCCTCGGGGATATGTATTAGCATGGAAAAGTCTGTCTTCCTCTTCAATAATGTAGATAGTGATATCCTTCTTGATATCTCCCGATTTATGCCCTATAAGATGGATCCTTTATCCACAGGTGTCAAGTACCTTGGATTTTTTCTCAAGCTTCTGGGTTATAAGATTAGTGACTGGCACTGGTTAATTTAGAAATATGAAAATAGAATCTTTCATTGGTCTCATAAGTACCTCTCTCTTGGTGGTCGCTTGGTCCTTGTCCAAGTTGTCTTGTCCAGCCTCCTGGTCTACTAGTTGGGCCTGGTTCTTATTCCTATCTCGGTCCTAAACAAGCTAAGAAGTCTTACCTTTGCTTTTTTATGGGGCTCTACTGGGGACAAATGTAGGTATCATCTGGTGAGTTGGGAGCACCTCTCATGGCCAAAGGCTTCTGGTGGTTGGGGCATCAAAAATCTCCATTGGTTTAGTATTGCATTGAGGGCAAAGAATTTCTGGATGGTCCTACATAGTTGTGGTCTTTGGCATTAGGTCCTTATAAGCAAGTATCTGAAGAACCAATCCATTGTGGCATGGCTCAGGGGAAAAAAATTCACCTTTCGGCAAGCATCTGTGATCTAGAAAGGTTTCATACACACTCTTCCATGGATTGGGAAGAGCCTTGCTTGGAAAGTGGGTAATGGGCATGACATACCACTAGGTATTGACCCAATTATTGGCACACCGTATAGCTCTTGGATTCCATAAGATCTTAGAGACTTCCTTGAGGACCTGGGTATCTCTACTCTATCTCAGGCACATAATATATTGTCGGGCCAACAACACTATTGGTACACAGCAGAGGATTTAAATATTGATGGGGACTGGAAATTACTGTGGGAAAACTATACAAGCAATCTGGAATGTGCGAGGATCAGACTCAACACTCTTTCTGATAACTTGGTTTGGGATTATAATAAATCTGATGGTTCCGTAACAACTGAAATGGTATATGACTATGTTGTGCACTCTTCTTCTCCCCCGATTGGCAGCCCATTACATGCTTTGATCTGGTATGGAGTTCTTCCTAAGAAAATTAGTTGTTTGGTCTGGTTGGCATTGGCTAATAAGATCCTTACATGGGACAATCTTCAGAAGCGAGGATGGATAGGACCTGGCTGTTGTGCTCTCTGCGGCAATGGTGAAGACAGTGTGCAGCATTTATTTACTTCTTGTGCTATGTGGAAGAATGTAATTGTCTACCTGAGTGATGTATATCACTTTCTTCCTCCTCAACTCTTCGATAAACTCAGTTCCTTCTTGGGTATTTGGATTGTTAGCTTCTCCAAGCACTCTGTCTACTGCTATCTTCCCTTTTTTGCTATTTGGGTTGTTTGGAAAGAAAGGAACGACTGTCTTTGAAGGAAAAGAGACATCTCCTATGAGTTTGATCTAGCAGATCATTTATTATTCACAACTGTATAAGCCTGTTGGTATAAAGGTTAAAAAACCTAGAGCAGTTGGATCTGGTCCTGCTCTTGTCTTCCCCTATGGCTTCTTTGATGGGGCAGCTGCCAATAGGTCTGGTGGGGTCGGGTTCTGTCTTTACCTGAAGGAGTCCCATTCATTTGATTTTGCTTTGGGGGTGGGTACATGTACTAATACCAAAGCGGAACTGATTGCGCCATGGGATCCTTTGCATATTACTCAGTTGATGGGGATTCCAAAACTGAATATTTTTGGTGACTCTGCTGTCATCATCAGTTGGGAAAATGGTATTGCTGCCCTGAATCCACCTGCTCTCAGTCATTGGTGTAGGGACACAAGAAGACTCATCTCTTATTTCCATCACCTTTCAGTTAGCCATATCTTCCGTGAACACAACCAGCTCGCAGAAAGGCTATCAAAATCTGCCCTTACTTTGGCTCCAGGATATGGAAAATACTCTGAATTTATTGAAGGCCTTATGGCCTCTCATGACTCATTTTAGCTCTTTTGAGCTTGGTGCAGGAGCTTGATCTCCTTTCATTTATGTGTGCACCTCTTTGATGATTATGGAGCGGGCACCTTTTGATTGCAGTTTTGTTGCTGTTGTTTTCTCTATATGTTATGGATTACTGAGTTGGTCATCCCCCCCTACCTGATCATGGTTTGATTGTTTGGTTGTTGCACAGTTTATCCACCCCCCTGGTAAGCACTTATGAAATGGGACTCATTCATGGTATATGCGGATAGGATCTCTTCTATGACATAACTTGTATGTATCCCTATGAATTAAAAAGGGAAGGCACATCAGATGCCCTTTGATTCAGCTTAATGAATATCAAGGACAAGCTTTTTTCTTCCTGAAAAAAAGGATCCTAACCCGACGTCATAGTTGGGACGTTACACATGGTCTACCTAGGAAAATTAAATGTTTAGAATGTAGAAAATAATAAACACGAAGAATCATTTGTTGAGGAGTAAGACCCAATGTGAATGCTATAGTTGAGATGGTATGAGTTTAGTTAGCAATAATATTAGCTCTCAATATGTTTATAATAGACCATCGTTATGGATTTCGACGATAGTTGAAAGAATGTTGATAGTAAAATTTTCAAAATGATCAAACTCATTAGTATATGATTACAAAATCAGATAAAATGGTCATATACCACTTAGGATTACAACAAACAATTATGCTTACTTAAAAAATCAAGCTTTCATCATGTAACTATTATATCTTATGACTTGCCTTGGTCAAATATCATAGACATACTTTGTCTTTATTTTTTTAGGGAATGAAGGGAGACAAACAATTAAATGTTACAATACTAATCACAAATAATTGATGTCATTTATCACCTAATCTTATATCCAATTATCCCAATTTGTAATCTCAAGTTCTTTACGCGATGTAATTACCTAATCATATGTATAGGATCTTTAAGCCAGTTCCTTTCCCTTTTCAAACTTGTGTAACAAGTATCCTTTGAATACTAAAATCTCCAAACCATCATAGCTTCAACAAACATTGCTCTAGGTGATAAAAGGACTTTATCCACTTAAATAATACCCTTTTCTCTTATGATTATGTAGATGACTATAACACAAATTCAGGGATAATATCTTGGATATTATTTTGTCTTAAGGTTATTTTGTACATGCTACAAATTGAGATAAGCTTTAATTACAATTACTTTGAATTGGAGTAAGCTATCTACCTGAAGATTTCCACAGGGACCCACCCAACTCCGTCAAGTGATAGCTTACTCAGTTACCACAACTCCCTTACCTGAACTTCGACTTCTTGGCTTATTTGAGTTCTCCCCATGAAATGATATTACGTATTGTGACAACTAGTCAATTTTTTTTTTTACGGTTGATCCTATCCGTATTCTGATAACTCTCATTCAACTCTTAAGTGAAAATTGCTCTCACTATGGCCATGAAACTGCCCTTCAGAATGATATATTAAAATCAAATCTCCTTCAAAGCTTTCATAGAATGAACTATATGTATCCTCTGTATAAGCCAATTCAGAGTACACGATGACCCAATTTCATTCCACAAAGAAACCGTCGGATTTCGGTAATCACAAGTGGTCTATAAAGAGCACAGGTCCACAACATACCAAAATCATATTTCTTCTGTTGAATCTCTTAAATGATCGAATCTCAGTTTATCCATTTGGGTGCAGACCTAGAACAGAACTATCACTGGCGTCGCGTTCGAGTTAGACTTTGACTTTAGAGTCCTTGGATCATTTTTCATCATTAATTCACATCCTAACGAGTTCTTTCTCAAATCACTCATAGTAATTGAAGTTCCCTGTCATGGCAATTTTCACTTCGAGTGCAACTCTTCGGTGTATTCCACCTCCACATACAATAGAGGCCGTGTCTTTTTCTCGAATCGGGTACACATAGGATCAACGTGTAAAGTTTTGAGCAGTCATTGATCTCATATACCAAACCGTTATAGTGTTTTGAATAAGTGATGGAAAATACGGGCTACTAACTGTGTTTTATTGTAATATGCATAGCTATCTCGCTGTGTATTGTCCTGGTGGGCTCATAAAATTGAGAAATGAGGAACTCGTGAGCCTCAGAGGCGATCACAATGGGATGGCAGATAATAAGAGGAAAGAGTGGGACAGAGTGTATGATTACGATTTCTACAATGATCTCAGAGATCGAGACAAGAATGTGGACCTCATTCGGCCAGTGCTGGTTTCATGGCCATAGTGAAGAGCACCTGTCACGTAAGAGATGAGTGGAATCAGAGTTATCAGAATACAGAGTGGAATCAGAGTTATCAGAATACAGATAGGATCAGCAGTGAAATTCTCTCTTGACTGGTTGTGACAATATCTATTATCATTTCATGTGGACAACTCGAATAAACCAAGAAGTTGTGGTAATGGAGTAAGTTATCACTTGAATGCGTCGGGTGGGCCCCGGTGCAAATAGTCGGGTAGATAGCTTACTCCCTTTGAATTCAATTATGTTAAGATAATTTGTTAAGGATAAAGTCAACATAATTCAAGGTTGTCATTGTATGCAAGGTAGGTAACTTATTGTGAACTCTAAAATACATTTCATCAATTTGTATATTTTGAAACTATGGTAAAATAAAATAATTAGTTTCTACAAAGTAAATTTACCTATGGAGAAACAATGTTTTTAAAATAGGTTTAAAGTTGTTTTTTTTTCCACTCAAAAAAATCATAACCTTTATTCAAATCGAGAAAAAAAAAGACACATTTTTCATATGCTTTCATGAAAAAAAAAATTCACGTGCATTTCCAGGAATAATTTTTCATGAGAAAGCTTCAAACATTCCAATATCCAAATTCCAAAAATGTCAACCATAACCTCTTCACCAGTTAAAAAAAAATATTGTAGCCGGATCAAGAAATAACAATCCTTTAAGTACATCATAAATCCCATATACAGAGCAAAGATTTTGCAAGCAAAAAACATTTACAACTCAAAAACTATCCTAAGATAGTGTCTCATCACCAAAGAAAAACTAAACAGTTCTTTAGAAATATCAGATAAAAACACCACTTATACCAAAATTTTTATAAAAATGTGGCATGAAAATATACAAAATTTATGTTAGACTCAAAATCAGATATATACTAGACACCTTTTATAATATCCACTCCAAGTCTAGCCTGCTCATCCTCCAAAATTTTTCTTTCCCCGAAATTATGTTTTATATCCATGTTTCCCGTACTATAAAAAATGCTTTGAGTCTCTTCGAGTAATGTGATCAGTTGCTTATTATGAATCCTATTTTTACATGAGATCCAATTTATTATAATATGAGAATGACCGAAAATCTACAAGTTTTAAACCCCTTTTTCCTTTGCCAACCAGAGAAGAAACCTTAAAGAATATAGTTCAACAAAATTGTTTATACAGAACCTAGCCCATCTTTAAAACTAAGTCAATGATTTTAAGAAAAGTATATGAGTCCACCCACTCGACATCTCTTCAGGTCTCTATTTTCAACTCCACCAAAATAACCCCAAGGCCTACTCTTGTCAATCTCTTCCTCAGTTACCTAACGAAACTTTATCTTTATGTTTTCCTTAGGAAGGTAACTCAAAATACCAATACTTTGCAGAACACATTTTATAGACTGAAAAAAAATTGTCTTCAAAATATATAGAATTTCTGGCATGCCATATACCCCAAGCAACGATCAAGGGAAGAGATCTCATTTCTTTTAAATCTTCATTTGCACTCCATCCCTTTAGACATAAATCCACTGAATCTCCTCTCCACAGATCCTGTTTGTTTTAGTTTCTTTTCAACTCCGGACCAAACTTTCCTCATATATTCACAAATTACAGCTATATGAAAGTTTGATTCAATCACATTTTGACACAAGAAACATCTTTTAGGTCTTTCATATCCTTTCCTATTCAGAACACCCCAAGTTAGAGCCTTACCCGATAAAAAGAACCACATAAAGATCTTTGGTTTCATAGGACATTTGTACCGCCAAATAGATTTCCACTACCATTTTTTTATCCTGATCCACTTGATCATGAATAAGATAATTATATCCATCTTTTGGAGTATTAAATCCAGTGGAAGAGAAATACCATACCAACATATCCGAGCATCCTCCAATCCTGACATTACTTATTTTTAATTTTTATTATTATAAAATATGACCAGATAATGATGTCGATCCCATTAAACCACAACTCGTCCGTTGATAACCACCCTTGACCCTTGTAAGAAGAAACTCCTTGGATTTTTATGTTGTTTAAAGAGAAATAACCTATGTCCTGCAACAAACCTAGTCATATGAACATGCAAAATGTACCTTTGAGTACAACCAAACCATGGATCCATTCCAAGCCTCATAGATAGTTCGTCTCCCACCTTCCACAATAAATAAGTTTCAATTATATCAAAAGACTGTAAGACAACCTTCCAACCAATAGAAATATTGTTTCTATCTTTTATGCTACTCTAGATCCACGCCAAAACCGTTTGAGGAAAAATATATTTTAAAATAGCAATTTTTGTCCACAAACCCTCACCCTTTATCAATACCCACACATTTTTTGCAACCAAACACTTTTAAGAACAAGCATGGAATCTTAAAACCCCAGTCCCCTAGCTTTAGGAAGTGTTAGAGCTTGCCACTTTATCTAGACCATGCCTAATTGTTCTAGACTAACATACCACATAAATTTGAAACAAATGCTTCTGATTTTCTTGATAACTCTAGCACAGATCCATAAATTCATCCAGAATACTAGAATTTCCTCTAAAACATATTTTACCATGATTAATTTCCCACCCTTTAAAAGCCAACGATGGCTCCAATTTTTAATTATGGCTTCACATTTTGACACTAACCAATCCCAATCCTTTATATTATAAGCAATCGGTTTTAAGTGAAATCCTAAATATTTAAATCCAACTTCAATAGAAGATACATTGAAAGGGAATATAGAACAAGTGGATTGCAAATCCCTATTTTATATACCTGCTATTAAAAATGTCAATTTTCCATTATTTACCATCATGCTAGATTCCTTGTAGAAAATATATAGTAGATCCCGAATCACTTCAAGTTCCTTAATTGATCCATCATAGAAAATAATAATATCTTCTACAAAAAATACATGCAATAAACTAATGTGTGCATCATATCGAATACCTGATATAGACCCATTTAATTTAGCATCGAGAATGGCCCTTCCCAAACCTTCAACAACAATGAGGAAAAGAAGTGGAAGAAGAGGGCAACCCTGATGAATTCTCATGCTAGGTCTTAAGAAACATGAAGTTGACCCATTTATAAGGATTTACAAATATGCAGATGATAGACAACCCATCACCCACGAGCTGAATGGTACTGCAAATCCCATATGAGAGAAGACAACCTGAAGATATGATTAGCTAAATCTGTCATACGCCTTTGATAAATCTATTTTGATCACAATGACTCTAATATTCTTGTTCTTGATAGTATGAATACCTTCCTGAACAACCCTGATGACTTCATGAATTTGATGACCAAGGTGAAAACCAAAATGTTCTCCAGAAATATACTTAAGATGTTTTTTTATTCTAGAGGTTATAACTTTCCCCACAATTTTGTAGATGCAATTACATAGTGATATCGATCTGTAATCCTCAAAACACTTTGGAGAGTCGGATTTTGGAATTAAATCTAAAAAAGTCGAGTTGAAAACAACAAGAATTTTTCCACTCTTTCGAGTCTCTTCTATGACAAGAACTAGATCTAGAGAAATAACATTGAAAGGACATGATAAAATTCCGCTGTAATCCCATTTGGTCCCAGACTTTTATCTTTCTTAAGATTAGCCAATGTCCCTCGAACTTCCTTTATAGATAATTCTTCCATAAGAAAATTATTTTCTTCTTCTGACACATTTTTAGGAAAGAACTAAGCTATGTTCATAATCTATGGTAATGAAATATGATACTCAAATTTAAATAGATTCTTAAAATGTTGAATACTAGCCGTGGACATATCCTCAAACCCCTTAACTTCATCACCCGAATCAGAAATTGATTTTCCAGATACAATTTATGTTCTTCCTGAAATTGGTATATTAATGAAATTTTTTCATATTCTCATCTCCACTGGATAACTAGAACACTCGACTTTTTAATATGATTTTAACTTCTTGATCATCCAAAATATTCCTTCTAGGACCTTCCAATCCTACGAATTCCTCTCTTTTCTCCTTTGAGAAAAATGCGAAACCCAGTCCATGATAAAGTTCAATCAACTTTGATTCAATTTGTTTGATATATTTCTCCTCTCTTTCTTTCTTATGAATAGACCATTTTACATATATCTCTTTTATTTTTTTCATATTTTTTGCAAAATGTTTAGAAGGAGATTCTAGAGACTCCATTTTATAAGAGTCCCAACTATCTTTTAGCAGTTTTACAGAAACTTCATCATTTAGCTAGTTTGGGTTGAACTTTAAAGGACTAGGAGGTTTCTTGCACCCATCTTTTATCTTAGAAAACACCGAAAAGTGATCAGACTCACCCCCAATTGCCACCCATTGTTTGAGCCTATAAGGATTTTCCAGGAAGTCTTCCGAGACTAAGAAACGGTCCAATATTTTGCAAATATTATCGAAACCGGTTCTTTTATTAGTCCAAGTAGGCTTCAACTTAATAGGCTCAATATCAACTAACCCCTCTTGCTCAAAATTCGGTAGGAAATTATTCGTTAAAGGATCCGAATGATCACTAGAACCCTAACTTTCCTACAAACCCAAAGAGAAATTTAGGTCTCCACCCAAAATCAAATTCTGCCTACCAATACATCTTTTAGCCAAAATATTGTCCCAAAATACCTCTCGGTTCTGATACAAACCATAAATATTTACAAAGCATAATGTGGAATCTAACTCAAGGGAAAAAGGGATATCCATAACCTTGAGTCAATTGCCCAAGCATTTTTGAGTAACAAACAATTCCTTCTCCATCCTCTAGTAAGCCCACCAAACCTTCCTTGTGCATCCACATGCTCAAAAGACCACCCGACCAACAAAATCATAAGATATTTTACTTTATTTTTTGGGAAAACTAACCAACCCCGGTAGTTAAAAGACATAATCAGCATTAAGAAACAATAGATTAGAATTCCATTGCTCTAAGTGCCCCAAATGAAATATCTTTCCTACCAACAAAATATTCACAATCCAAATGAATACCTTCCTCCATAAAAAGTTTCCTACCTCCATAGACCTTTTTATGAGCTAACGATAAATGCTCATCGATCATGACATCTTCAAGACCCTTTTTGTCCCCTTTATTAGATCTTAAATTGTACCCATATTTTCCCAAATTAGACACAGATCTGCTTAAATGAAGATTTTCAGATAAGGGAATTCTCACCTTCTTTTCCGAAATATAATTCCCTCCCAAACAACAAACATGGAATTTTTTTTTGTTATCAGTGTTTTGAAGAAAATTCCTTATTATACACCAGAAATATATCGTTCCCATTATTGAAAAGACTAAAACCCGGTAGCATGCTTTCACCAGGGGAAAAACTAAGAGACTTCAAAGGAGTTCTAGGCTTACTCGACTTAAAATCAGATGAATGATTACCAATATCAAACAACACAAATTCACCCACATTATCAAGATCTTTTGCCGCTTGAACAATCTTTTATGGGGCTTCATTCAAGAACACTTTCTCATCCACAGATCAAGTTACTACTTCTTCGAGAGGAATACTCAAATCTTTTCTCACAGGAGATACATCTTTAAAAACTAGACATATACATGGGGATGATCTACCAAAATTTCGACAGATGCTATCCTTTTTATACCAAGATTTTTCTGCTCTTTCTTCCCAGATCTTTTGCTTGAAAGAGAGAGAAAACTTTTTAGACACATGCTCATAAACATGGCAACGATTACACTTGAAAGGTATTCCCATACAGTCTAATTTCTGAATATAGGTCTTGTTCTTCAATTTTATTGTAATTTCCTCTGCTAAACCTTCACACAAATCCAAAGTGACCAGAACTTTTCCAACACACATAATACCCGTTATAACAAATGATAAATCACCTTCCACAAATAAGCCAGGGTATTTCCCACCACTATGAAAAAATCCATTTACACAGTTGAAATCTCCAAATAATTCACTTTAAATATTTACAAATCTATTAATTTGCAGCAACAACTTGCAAAATGCTTTTTGCAAGTCCTTTAAGAAACATAAAGAAATGAACTTCAAATTGTTAATCAAATCGAGTTGGACTTACCTTAGTAAATTTCTCAACAAAAATCTGTGTCACATGGAACCTACTCATATAAAACTTAGCTTCAGCAGGCTTGGGATGAAACTATGGAGTCATAGGAATCAATCAATCAAGCAATCATCTCAAAAGTTCTCGCACAAGCACATATGCTATTATGGTAATCTTCGAAAATATTTCCTAGAATTGAGTTTTTTTGGAAACAACAAATCAATATTGGTTATTGACTATATATTTTGCATGGAATGCATTACTTTGATTCTCTCCAATAATTGCATGGATAGAAGAAGTACAAAGCTAGATCTAGTCCACTCTCTAAGAACCCATACATGTATAGATGAAAGAGTCTATTGTGTAGCATTTCAAGGGAAGATGATGAAGGTAATCTAGGAATCGATAACTCCTATCAGTGGCCAGTGAAGGCTTGGAGACTCATATCACCATGGATAGTGACGACTCCCAATGTCGAGGAAGACAAAGTGATCTCAAAGACACATGACCTGTTCTTGGTAGACGACACTGCCGTAGATGACCAACAATCAATGATTGATGGTTTATGGTGATACAAAACATTGTAACTAAAGTTATGCGATGGTTCCTAAAATATTGTAATTTTTTTTAAAATTTATTGTTTAGAGTACGATAAATAATTCTACTTCTGTGGGGATATTTGTATTCCATTCATACCAATTTAAGCCAATATTTGTTTAAAAATTTAATTATGAAAAATGTTTACTATTTCTAAAAATATTTTGATTAATATTTATTTATACAACATGATAAAATATAGTTAAAAAAATATTAAACAAAAACAAATCTATAATAAACCAATTATTTTTTACCATAAAACAAAAAGTATAATCACTGCCTTAGGGTGACTAATATATCAAGATAACAAAAACTATGCTATACTAACAACAAAGGTTATGTTCTAAAACATGGTTAACCATCGAAGAAACAAATTTATTATTCGTAAATGGTTTGTAAGAATCAGTTGATCTTAATCATCCATTTGTCATTATAGTTTAGTATTTGGTGTTACAACGATTATGCATGCTAATAGATGTTGGTATATGTCAATAGATGTTGGTATCATCATCCTGCCAAACTTACTAATGGAATTTGGAATTTTCAGAGGGTTCATGATGCTTCCTTTCATCCAAATCTTGTTGTTGTTGTGGGTCAGAGGATGAGATGGCACATTCCTAACCTAATATTGTAATTTCACTTATAGTAACTGGATTACTGGATTAGATTGCAACTTATGTAATTTTTTTGTATGAGATATGTGATTGAGGTCTGTATTCCTAGTCGAGACCTTACTTCTTATATTATGTACACTTGATGCAGCAAAAAGGTTACCTTTGATTATGATGAATAACAAGAAACTGCTATTTTTCTCTTGGAAAAAGTAAGCTAAATTATGTATTGAGTATTAAATAGTCCTCCCAATTCTAGTGAGAATCATACTCATCAATCATAGTGATGGATTGATTAATGATGAATTATTGTTTGGTTGTTGAATTTGCTAAATGACTAATTCATAGGTTCAAAAAGTCACAATTTGAATTGTATCTCTTCCGAGAACCAAGCTTTCAACATAGTGTATCTTGGAATAATGCAGGCAACACGCACACACATTAGAGTTGCCATCTCAAGCTTTAGGCATGGTGAAATTGGAATATACAATGAAACATGCACAACATTATAATCAAGACGATGCAAATATGAAACAAAGCACTTAAATAAACTCATGTGAAAAATTACAGAAGAGTCTTGCTTCATATTATTTAGTCAATAATTAATACAATGATGAGCTACAAGGGACCCATTCATAAAAGGAAGGATGTTTTTTCTTAACATTAAATGTTGTGAATGGAGGATGTTTTTTATTAACATTAAATGTTGGAATTTCATAAAGGAACCAACATGAAGACCATATATAACCCTCTATATCCCTTTTTTTGCTATGTTAAATGTTATATAGATTTACTTTCATAATAATATGAAATAGAATATGGATTGATAACAGGTGCACATATTCTATAATACTTTTTTCTTATGCTGTATGTTAAATAGATTGACTTTCATAATAATATGCAATAATAGAATATGGATTGAAAATAGGTGTACATCTTCTCAATTAAGTGGGGTGAGATGTGGGATGTGGAGATAGAGAAATGTCTTTGAAAATGTAAAAGCAGTAGTATATTTATTCTACATCTAGTAATTTCTTTTCATAAAATTTTAATGTGGAAGTATTTAAATTATGTTTTTGAATATATAAATAGATTCAACACTCTCTAATATCCCCATAACACCCAAATTATGCAATTTTTTTAGTTAATACATGCGATTCTAAGATTTTTTAAAGATTTCCAAACAAACTCAAAATCCATAAGCTTAAACATGACTAGTTAAGAAGGAAGTTTGACCAATAAATATCCTTTGTTTGATGGCACAAAATTTGCTTTTTAGAAAATAAGGATGAGAACTTATCTAATGTCCTTAGGTGCATATGTTTGGGATGTTGTTGAAATTGGGTATGCGATATCAGTTGTATTGGGCACCAAAGATGACAAATTGGAATTTACCTTTAATGCAAAGGCAATGAATGCTATTCTCAATGGACTTGTAGAAGATGAATTTGTAAAGGTCATGCATTGTGATTCTGCCGAACAAATGTGGGACAAATTGATAAACAGTTATGAAGGTGATGAAAAAGTGAAGGATGCTATACATTGGGCTCACAAATTGCAATTCGAGAAGTTAAAGATGAATGATAATGAAATTGTAAGAAGGTATTTGTTAAGGGTTGAAGAACTTGTCAATATTATGAAAGGTCTTGGTGGAACTATAGATGATACATTCTTTGTTTGAAAAAAAATTAATATCACTTCCTGACAGATTTAATACTAAACTATCAGCTATAGGAGGTAGATGATCTTAAAAAGCTGACCATAGACCAACTTGTTGAAACTCTAACAGCCTATGAATTGAGAATTGTTAAATAAAGACACACTACAAGAGAGTCATCTTTCAAGGCAGATAAAGAAAATGTAGATAAAGAATTTGATCATGATACAGAAGAATTGAAGCAAAATTTATTAGAAGGTTGAAGAAAGGGACATGCAAATACAAAGATAAGCTTTCATTTAAATGTTTCAACTGTGGTGAGGTTTGTCATTTTGAATCCATGTTCCCATACAAGAAGAAGAACCATGAATCAGATAACCAAGAAAAGATCAAATATAAGAAATTCAATAAATAAAAGAGATCTAAGAAAATATTTTGTATTAATGATAATAGTAGTTCCTCAGAAGATGTAAACATCGAGTCTTCAAATGAAGACAAGTCAAGAAAATTCATGCTTATGACTCTAGAAGATTTAGATAGAAAAGATATTGAAGTGAAATGAATGAGGAAGAGGATAAAGTATAATTGGAAGGAGAGCTCTTCTGGTGCTTTGGAAGAAATTGATAGACTTAGACAAAAGAAAAATAAACAAAAAGAGTTGTTGATTAAATATGAGAAAGGTCGAAATGAACCTAATGAGACTCTTGCTCTTTTAAAGGCTGAGTCAGAAGGCTCAAAGAAAATTGATGGCACTCTCAAACAACATTTGGTTGAAAAGAAAACAAAATGTGAAAATTTAGAAGAAGAAGTTGTTTCTATCATAAAAGATGTAGAGAAATTTCAAGCGTTGTACCATCAAAGTATGACACACATTAAAGTGTTAGAAGAGATGAATAACATACTAAATAATCAAAGATTACCTTTCATAAATACTGGTTTAGGTTATGAAGGAATTTCAACCAACAACATGTCTGAAAACAAAGAGTCTATAAGGTTGATCAGAACCAACACACACAACACTGGAAACAAGTTTGTAGACAACAAAGGAAACAAGTTTGCAGAGAAAATTAATCACACTCAGCAGTCAAATAAATGTGAAGAGAGATGTTCTAACAAATTTAAGAATGAAGCTAGAAGATATCAATAAAACTTTTCTCAAGGGAAAATTCATCAAATATTTAGAAGACCATTTTTACAAAGACAATCAATTTCTAGGTATAAAACTTTTTTCTATGGACATCGTTTTTACTGTTCAGAATTTGGTCATAAATATGTAAATTGTATATTTAATTTTAAGAGAATATGAATGTGAGAGCAAAAAAGAACAATCATATGTCACAACAAAGAATAGGTAAACCGTCAAATGAAATCAGGACTAATGACAGACATAACAATCCATCTGTCTTTTTGTACAATGAGGTTGAATTTTACATGTGTCATAATTTTGGACACAAAGCATCAAATTGTAGATTGAAATATTACAAATTGGAACCACAAAAGAATCATACATTTGAATATGTCGAAATATGGATGAAGAAAGAGAATAGTAAATGTGGGTCAATGCTTTCTGCTAAAAAACAAAAGGATCCTTGGTATATTGATAGTGGATGTTCCAAACACATGATTGGAGACAAAAATAAATTTCTATTTCGGAGTGAAGTCAAATCTAGAAGTGTGACATTTGGAAATGATGCTCTAGGAAGAATTAGAGGAAAATGATTGGCAAGTTTGAGCAATGGCCAGGGAAAAGCATAGGATGTTTCATTTGTTGATGGACTAAAAAAACCATCTGAGTGTCAGTCAAGTGTGTGACAGAGAATGTAAAGTTAGTTTCACTATTAAAGATTCTAAAATAAAATAAGCAACCACAAGAAAGATTGCGGCAATGGGAATTAGAACATAAAATAATGTATATGTGTTGAAAGAAGATAAAGAAGAATGTCATTTGAGCAAATATGATAAGAGTTGCGTATGGCATAGAAGGCTAGACACCTACAATTTGATAATCTTATCAAACTCAATAAAAGAAATGCAGTTAAAAACCTTCCAATAATAGCAAAGCCACATAACTCTGTTTGTAAACCTTATCAAATGGGAAAACTGACTGGTACACAGTTTAAAACAAAGAATCACATATCAATAAGAAAGCCACATAAGTTAGTTCATATGGAATTTTCTTGACCATGTACAAGGGAGGGATCTGAAGGAGAATGATATTTTATGTTGGTTATTGGTGACTATTCTAGACTAACGTGGGTATCTTTTCTAAGAGAAAAATCAGAGGCTTTTGAGAAGTTCAAAATTTTCAAAGGTTTAGTAGAAAATCAAACAGGTTAGAGAATAAAATATATATACGGTCTGACAAAGGAGGAGAATTTTCATCAGGAGATTTTAAAGAATTATGTGATCAACATGGAATTAAAAGGGAATATACTATTCCAGGTACTCCTTAGGAAAATGAAGTGGATGAGAGACAAAAACATGCCAATTCAACGAATGGACAGGGAAATTATGAATGAAAGAAATGTGTCTCGTACTTTTTGGGCAAAGGCTATTCATACAACAATACATATTCTTATTAAAGCACATCTAAGGCCTAACAATGATAAAACCCTCTATGAACTCTGGTATGGACGACTAGCTTCAATCAAGCATTTCAATGTGTTTGGAAGTAAGTGAAATATTAAGAACAATGATGATCAATTGGAAAAATTTGATGATAGGGATGATGAATTTATTCTTTTAAGATATGATACAAATAGTAAGGGATACACGTGCTTTAATAAAAGGATGCATAAGTTTATGGGCTCTATTGATATTTGTGTTGATGAAGAAATTCCCTTCCAAAGCAGGAATATAAGGCGTATTGATACAAATGATGAAGACATGAATGAAATTTAAGAACAATAGTTCAGAAAATTAGAAATCAATGAAGAATCTAAGGAAGATCAAGAAGATTCAATCAAGCAAGAAGAACAAAATAAACCCTTCTAGAAGTGTTCAAAAGAATCACCCTGAAAGTTAAATTCTTGGTGATAAGGATAAATAAGTACAAACAAGAAGAAATCTTATCAAAGCATCAGAGAAATGTCAGATTTATTTAATATGTATGATTGAACCCAAGAGTTTACTAAGGCTAGTGAAGATGATAGTTGGATAAAAGAAATGAATGTAGAACTTAATCAGATTGAAAAGAATAACACTTAGGAACTGGTTCCCAGACCAGAAAATAAAAATGTCATAGGATCCAAATGGGTATTCAAGAATAAATTAAATGAACAAGGACAAATGATGAGGAATATGGGCTATATTTGATGAAACTTTTTCTCTTGTGGCAAGACTAGAAGCCATCACAATGTTTCTTGCATATGATTGTCACTAGAATTTTAAGATATACCAAATGGATGTCAAATTTGCATTTCTTAATGGAGAACTAAAAGAATAAGTATATATTAAGAAGCCTGAGGGATTTCAGCGCTTAGAAAATCTTAATTATTCATGTAGTTTGAAGAAAACATTATATGGATTAAAACATGAACCATGTGCCTGGTATCATAGACTAGATAAGTATCTTTAAAAACATGGTTTCAAGAAAGGAGTTGTTGATAGTAACTTATATATCAAGTAAGAAGGTAAAGATCTAATAGTCGTTCTGGTCTATGTTGATGATATAATATTTGGAAGTAGCAATTCATCACTAGTTCAATGGTTTTCCAATGCAATGCAATTAGAGTTTGAAATGTCAATGATATGGGAACTATAATTTTTTCTTGGTCTACAATTCATTCAAAAACCTGAAGGTATGTTTATTTTACAAGAGAAGTAACTAAAAGAAATGATGAAAAAGTTTAAAATGGAAGATTATTCTCTTGTCAATACACCTATGGTTGTAGGATGCATGCTAAGCAAGGATGATCAATCACCAGAAGTTGATCAGAAATCATATAGGTCCATGATAGGCATCTTGTTGTACATCACAGCCTCCAGACGAGGCATAATGCAAGCTATTGGTATTGTAGGAAGATATCAATCTGCTCCAAAATATGGTCATTTGTTAGCTGTTAAACGTATATTCAGATATTTGAAAGGCACGGTGAACTATGTTCTTTTGTACCCAAGGAATCAAAATGTTCAATTAACAACTTATTCATATGCAGACTAGGCTAATTAATTGGATGACACATTGTTTTTGGGAGACTCTCTAGTAGCGTGGCTAAGTAAAAACCAAGTTGTTTCCATTTATTTATAAACAGCAGAAGCATGAATACATTTCAGCTTCCGTTTGTTGTACTCAAGTGTTGTGGATGAAACATACTCTTGAAGATTTGGAGGTAAAATATGACGACCTATTCCCATTCACTATGATAATACTAGTGCAATCAGTATATCAAAGAATCCTATTATTCATTGAAAAACAAAGTTCACATATTGATAAAGTATCATTTTTAAAGAGATTAGGTAGCTAACAAAACTATATAATTGAGTTATGTTCCATCAACAAAAAAATTGTTGATATATTTACTAAACCACTTGCAAAATCTCGGTTTGAGTACTTGCAATAGAAGTTGGGTGTAAGATCATTTTCACAATAAAATGGATCATTATGTCACGGGGAGTGTTTCTTCTTAAGAGAAGGAAAGGAACATAGTGTTGAAAAGGAATTAGATTGACAACAAGAATAGATTGCCCTGCACTAAGATAGGTTATGACATGACAAAGGAGTAGTATAGAAGAGGCACCATGTAGATTGGGGGAGTTGTCAGATACTAGAAGAGAGTATAATGATAGGGAAGTCTTTTCAAATTTTACATTGATGTCAAAGGCATAGAGAAAATGAGGATACCTCCAATACCTCCAATCAATTAAGATTGTACCACTAAACATTTCAATGTTGGCGTGGGTTGCTATTAATGACAAAGGGGGAGATTGTTGGGCATGTTTGTCATTGATGCCAACCTGAAGACAAGAATGCACACCTAAGAAGATAAAAAATAAAAAAGGTCCAGTTTGATTAACTTGGTCGAATTAATGTGGATTGGTGTGAAATCTTGAAGAAAGCCATTGTTAAGCTATTGTAACCATGAAGAAGGTCATTGCCATCTGTACTCTTAGTTATTTTTGTGAAGGTTGAAAGTTATAACTAACTGGCACATGTCATTATAGGATTGGTGCATGATATAATGATTTCATAATATCAATAATAATTTCATAATTTCATGTTATATGATTGACGCATGTTATAATATTAATTTCATGATATTAACTATTAAAGAATTGACTAATGCCAAACTAACAACATAACATAAATCCAATAACAGTGACATGATCTGAACAACGTAACATAAATTCAATAATAATGTCAAAATCTAAACAACGTAACAAAAACTGAACAATGTAACAGAAATTGAATCACGTTGCTATAAGTGTTGTTTGACCGTGTCGATTTAGTGAAAGCGCCAAAATGTTTAGTTGAAACAAAAAAATGGAACCACAGATAACACATATATATACTGCTGGGGGTTTTCTAAATCATGCTACTAAATTGATTCAGTTTCCAAAATTTGATATTCAATTCGTTTGGTTGCCAAAAACTATTTCTTGCTTGGAATCTTAGAAGAGACAGATGTAGAGCTTCAAATTGTTGTATATATTGATTCTTGGTAGAGGTAGATGGAGTGCATGAGATGTCATTGCGTTGATTGTTGTAAGAGAAGAATGTTGCGTTGCAGACATAGAGAAGAGATATGAATAAGAGAAGAAGTAGAATATGCTGAAGTCAAGGGCACATGGTGTGTTAGAGAACAAAAGAATGTCGCTTAGAGGAGAGATGGAATAAGGAAGAGATTAAGGAGTTTGATGCAAGAAGGTCACATCATTACATGGAAGAGGCAGAACATTTGATGATATATAGAGCATTGATTTTTGTGTGAATTATAAGTGCGCATCATTTGCTGAAGAGTCAGAGTATGCATAAAAACATAGATATTGTGCAGACAGAGAAAACAATACTGATTTGAAGATCAAACAAGGAATAGATCAAAAGAAGAAACATGGTAAGTAGGTTGAGACAACCAAAGTGCAAATGCAAAGGTTTATGACGAACAAGAATATAGGAGGAAGCTGAGGATGACTACAAAATGTTTAAACAAAGATTGAAGAACATAGACAAGATTAAATTTGGTCTGGTAAGAATTGCATTATAATCAGAGTTTAGGAACAAGTTGGTGCTTGTTAAGTAAGAGACTTGAATCTCTCTTCAAGTTGTATCTTGTAAAACAGAATGTAGCCTTAATTGAGTTGATGCTCAATAACCGTGATGTACAAAAGTTGAAGCTTGCTTGACATCTTAAGAAAAACAGGTTTTCTCAGTTTATGGATTTCCTCGTAAAATCTGAGTCTCTGTGTATATTGTGTGTGTAATTGATGTATATGTCTGCACATTTTATATCTTTATATCCATTGATAAGTTAGTTCATCAATAGAAATTGGATAGGATTGACTAAATTTTTAATTTTTTAAGTTGGAAAGAAACTTATTCACCCCTTCTCAGTTTATTTGATTGATTTCAACACCTCGATTGAAGAAGCTCATTGATATAGTTATGAAGACGAAGCCGAGATCAGTACATATGTATAACAATAAGCATGTTTATCAAATCAAATTTGCAGTTAAAATAATTTTGCATGTGGGATTGTATGCGAGGCACATGACTTTGGTGTTTAAACCCCTCAACTCACAGGTTATGGATTTGAACTGGAAACCTATTTGACTTTCAGGAAAATAACATACTTAGGAATGCCGACATAATGGTGGTCGAGGGATATTTTGCAAAATATTTTAACGAATATAAACTTGTCATTCGTTCTGAATGGAAGCCAAATGAGGCGATATAAATACCATATATTCTTCAATGGCGGGAAAACAAGAGAAGCTTCTATAACTTAGGATCAATTTTTAGTTGATATATGCCAATCATGGTTTTGTACTTTTGGAGGAATAAGTCATATCAAGAGGTAAATAGTTTAATGCAAGATATAAATTCCTATAGAATTAAAACTTGCCATCAAATTAGTTTCATGTGTGACCCAGTTCAACATTTAACAAATATGTGACCCAGTTCGACATTTAACAAATATGCAATAGTTCAAGGCAAATGATTCAATTGTAATGCTTTGTTATAACAACTGAGGTAAACAATGTAGTAAAGAGAACATTTTCAAAGATTTGCTTTGTGAGCAAGCTTCTTGTTTTGACAAATTTGTATTAACTTGCAAAGGTGCCACACATGCCTAATTGGTTAGATTTTTTTCAAAATAATGAGGAAATGACTTAGGATTGTTTTTATGTAGGTCTATGCAAAATTAAATCAACATGCAAAGGTAGGGGCAGGCTTATCAGATGGGTAAGTTCTAGACTAGGGGCATTTCAACCAACACCTCCAACATTGCAAGCTATGACTGTCGGCATTTCGACCAATTGTGGGCATTTCAACCATTACAATGTAGGTATTTCAACCATATTCAAAACAAACTGGTGGTAAAACAATTCTTCCAAAACTGAAACAAAACTTTTCATAATTAATATTGAGCTTTGAATACACCATGTCGTCAATCCAAAATTCATCAACATATTCAGAAGAAAAATAATGATTTAAACTTTTCACTATTCAAACAGGGTGGATAAGTAGCAAAGCTACATATTCCCTGCAAAGCAAGTTTTATAAAAACAAATAAAAACAATTACATAATAATAAATATGACATTCTAATTTAAAAATATTAAATATGTGCTTAATAGAATTGTGATTAGATTTTATTAATTATATTTAGCTGTTATAAACATCTTAAATTTAAGAATAAAAATATAAACATTTTAATTCTTTAATTGCTACATAATACTATACTAATTAAGAAATATATTACTATGTATAAAATAATATTATATACAAATATATATCTATATCTATATCTATATCTATATCTATATCTATATATAATTATAAATGTTGTTATTCATTAAAATATTTATGATTAAAAATTAATAGATATNTAAACTTTAAAATTAAAAATTTTATATAAATAAAGTAATACAAATT
This sequence comes from Pseudotsuga menziesii, assembly GCA_001517045.1. NCBI lineage: Eukaryota > Viridiplantae > Streptophyta > Pinopsida > Pinales > Pinaceae > Pseudotsuga > Pseudotsuga menziesii. Next base: position 228,504 of record LPNX010203363.1, on the reverse strand, counting down.
ATTTATTAAAAATATTAAAAACAAAAAATACATTAGACAAAAACAAATTATTTTAATAAAACCTAATTACTTAGTTATATATATATTCAAACTTTAAAATTACAAATTTTATATAAATAAAGTAATACAAATGATTTATTAAAAATATTAAAAACAAAAAATACATTAACAAAGACAAATTATCTTAATAAAACCCTTAGCACAAACTAATTGCATATAAAAATATAAATTACTTAACGAAAAAGATTTATATTATATCATGCACGTGAAAGTATATAATAGTATTCAATGTTCTTTATTTAAATATTAAGATGCATTTAATTGTATTCTCTTCGAGGAACAATAAATTATTATAAAGTTTGACCGATCTTCTAATTTCAAATGCACGATCCGTTTTATAAAGAAATTTTTAATTTTTAATTTTTTCTCTCTTCCTCGCGGCATTTCTCTGTGTTTAAAATACACAGAAATCACAATATACAGAGCACACAGACAAACAAGAAACTCGGATGGCCACTGCCATACCATTGCGTTCATAAAAAACTGTATTTATAAGAGTACATGGAGTTCTTGAAGGTTCTTTTGGAACTCTACAAAATCCCGTGAACTAAGTCGGTGGCATCTAGAATACTCTCTAGATGTTGGTGATATCTAGAAAGTCCGTTCAGTCATCTACAGTTACAATCAGGGTCAACATTATTTTCAACACTCTGGCCTCCTTCATCTCAATTAAAAGATCTGAACACGAGATAAAGCATAATTTTGAAATGTTTTGATTTAAATCGTTAACGTTTGGATTTGTTGGATTTTTGGACTTAAAGATTTGTAATTCTGCAATCCAAATGGATCTCAGAGAAATTTCTCAAAGATGGGGATTTGTCTTTGAAAACCAAATTTCAAAGTTTGGGATTCACTGATATTTTATGAACGATGGCTTCATATTTTAAAGTGGGGTTCCCCGTGAATTAGCCTGTGGCTATATATCAGAGTCAATGTATTCCAACATTGGATGAGCTAAGCACTAATTATCCTTTGACATTATTGGCTACTGAAATGGTCTGCAGAGGTACTGCAAATACCAATACGGGATCTATAAAATGTACATTTGTTCTTTTTGTAATTGTTGCACTCAGAATAGATGCACACGTAACTGTTCATAGTGGGGAATTCGTGGGAAGACGAGAATTGTCAAATAGTGATTCTTCCAATCGGATGATTTTTGCAAACATGACTGTGTTGAAGAATGCTGTAGCAAAAGGAGCTGGTAAGTGTAGTGTATGTTGAGGGTATGCCAATTTTTTAGGTTAATTTCTGGAACAGAAGTAAATAAGTTCATTGCTGATTGCAGTATGTTTAGATGGAAGCCCACCAGCTTACCGTTTTCAACAGGGATTTGGATCAGGAGCAGATAGTTGGTTAGTTCACATGGATGCAAGTCTTATGTTTTTTATATTCATATATTTTTCAAGGTTGTCTTTGTCATTTTAATATTGGTGCTCTATGTTCTTGTGTTTTCCTGTTGGTTAATGTTCTGATCTGTTCTTGTTGTTCACAAACTACATATTACAAAACTTTCAAATTAATGAGAGACACTTCGACGATAATGTGTTTAATATTTAAGGTTAAACATGTATTCACACAGTTTAAGATTTCGATAATGTGTTTAATATTCAAGATTAAACATGTATTCACACAGTTTAAGATTTTACAGATTTTACATTTGAGAGACACTTAGAGCATAATGTGTTTAATATTTACGATTTAACATGTATTCAAACAGTTTAAGATTTTAGATTTACAAGGCATCACAACCCTTGAAACAAACAAATCCTAATGGGCTACCAGTTACACTAAAAAAACACAAGCACTGAATAAGTCGCTTATAAATAAATGTGATTTACATGACCAGACTTAGTACAATGCACAAGAAGCACTTGCTTAAAATAGCCTCCACATATTCCCATTACCCACTCATAGAGAAACGCAAATGTTCCTTGGATGGTGTGCAATTCTCATGTAACAACAAAATTGGGAAATATCCGTTGTTCCAAGGATCAGATGGGGATCAATTTCCTGCGGAGGAAATAAAGTCCGATGGTTCATGTGTTCAGGTCTCCACAAAACCCTCGAACATCAGATTGTGTACTCTAATCTTCTGCAGGCAATGGAAGAAGTTGGGCTTGAAGTTTTGAGCGCTACGAGTTTAACCATTAAATCTAATAGTCTTTCGTACAATACACACCATGGTAATATCCTCCTGATTAAGTAATAACACTATTATTCTGTGTCTTCTCCTCAACCAGAATCTAAACAATATCTATCTTTTGATGTTTGTTTACTCTGTAGGTACTGCATGATCTTAACCCTTTTAACATCAAGACGCTTTACGGGAAACTTTGGAATTTGATAAGTTATGGTTACAGTCAGGATCTGTAGACCATTGGACTAATCTATTCTTCCCCATCAAACCATATCTTTAAAGGTTTGGCTATCTTATACTATGCATCTATTACAGGCTTCCATTATTACCATTTCCTTCATAGGCTTCGTTAGACTAATTTTTTGCATGTCTTTGTTTTATAAGATTAAATGAAAAGGGCATAAAACAATCCTTAAGAGTCAAACCTGAGCTCAAGTCGTCTAGGCAAACAACGAGGTTGCCTAATCAAACAAATCTGTATGAACATATAGAGGAGAACCCTAGAGTAAAGGTTTTAAACTAAATACAGACCTTCTGTCACAGAGTAATTATCGTTCCACAAATAAGTGTTTACATGTTAAAAATAATTTAAATATGAAAATGTGAAGTGGCCATACACAACGACTATTGAATACTCAATTGTTACATAATTAAGCAAGGGTCAAAACGAATACAAATTATTACAGGGTCGAGCATTAAAATAGACATGAATACGAGTCCTCCAAACCAATTAAACTTTTTAAAATTAAACTTTTTAAAGGACAATTCTTAGCATGATTGTATAGGAATATCTCTAAAGCTCAGAATATGCAGGCATTGCCATAAACAAAACAAAGACATAGAAATCAAAAGGTATTCTAATAGGCTCGCAAGACTTTTGATATTACAGATCAACTGACAATGCCATTTCCAAATCGGTTGCTTGTCCTGGTTCTTCTGAAAAGATTGAACGGAGGCATACTGGGAAAGGAAAGAGCAAACCTTATAAGGTGATATATGCACCTAAACATTCCATGATCTCCATACACCATTCATGCAATGTCAGTGCGACTGACAAGTAGGAGCTGAGTTTATATATGTATATTTATTGAATATAAGAATATAAAACACCAATCTGATGAACACTGAATGAAAGTGCTCACCCTATGTATGCAATGCCCAAAAGGATTTACACTCTCTTCTCAAGAACTCGGTGCAAATTTCTTGAAGTGCTTGTAGGTTCACAGTTCGAAACCTGTAATTTAACTCTCTGGGGACTTGTAACTCTTCAAGTGCTTCCAGGTTCACATTTTGAAACCAATAACTTATGTAGATTGCGAGGCATAGAAGCACCAATGCCTCGACCCAACACAAAGGAATGGGAGACATGAAAATACCCATTTGTAATGGACATGCATATCCAGAAGACAACACGTTGAGCTTGCATGCATGATAACACATGGTTGCAGAATATATTGCTGCTTACAGATGGAAGGCGAGCAAGAGCAGTGATGTAAGAACTATCGATGCATTGGATGCGAGAGCTGGATGTCAAAGCGAGTCAATGATTTCAATTGTTCAAGAATTAGCTTAAACAAAAAATTGTTTTAAACAATAAGAAAAGGATGGTTCAAAACATTAGAAAATTGCTTGATTTAAAGACTAAACTATAGCATAAAAAAAAATATTTTGTATTGCACAAATACCAAAACCCAAACAATTACAATATTCCCTGCATGCATGGAATAAAAAAAAAAATACACAAATAATAATTCAATTGAATCATTAATAAGTTATCGTGCAAATAAGATATTTGATAGAAAACAAGAGCCACAAAGTGGTATTGTCCCCTACATTGCATTCGTGATAGCTAGTGGTTTGCAATTGCCTCTGCAAAAAACTAAAACTCAATAAAAATAGATCAAATTTAGTTATAGCCTACTTAAAAAATCAATAAAAATAGAATACATGTTGTTATAGCCTATTTAGGCATACTTTTGAGGATGGTAGAGATTTGACTACTTAGAAGACTCTAGACTCAAGTTCTATTTCAATGGATCCAAAGTGAGGATGAGCTTTACCAGCTTTGCGAGAACTACTACTACATCTCAAATAGGCCATGAACGACATAAAGACAAGCCTAAATACAAAGTGAGGATGAACCATTTTTTATTAGCTAGATGATAAATTGTTGATGCTTGTTGGGTGGTTAAGTTAATTCCTTCACTATGAGAGTTAGAAACCAACTTCTCCTTCTAAAATGGTACTCACCTCTAAAA
>LPNX010203363.1:107800-223772 GCA_001517045.1 Pseudotsuga menziesii | reverse complement strand
GAATCACAATATGTAAATGAAAACTGGCAATAGGCTATAAACAATGAGCATTTCACTATTTCTAGAATATACTAGTTAGTGATTCCATTATTACAAGAGTCTTCCTTTCATTTACATAAGCAGAAATAGTAAATAGAATTACAAATAACACAACTCAAGATAAAAATGATAAAAATTATTTATATCATATAGGAAAAAATCCATTCCACAGGATTTCCTTACAAAATGTATACAACCAACTCAGAAAGCTCTAACCCCTCTCGTCATCTATGTTTTACAAAATATAGAAGATGTAATACATCTCTTTGATCTAAAACCAAAGGGGAATCAAAATATTCCATCGACTAAACAAAGAAATCTTTGATCTAAAACCAAAGGGGAATCAAAATATTCCATCGACTAAACAAACAAATCTGTTAAGCATAGAACTAAAAACAAAATACATCTTCAATAGATGCAAAAGATATGGAACTTCAAGAATCAAACGCTCTCAAACCCAGATTGGTGATTTACGAAATTTGGAAAAATCAGTTTCAAATAACCACATGTGACACACAAAATGTTACTCATTTCTAAAAACTTATACATGTGTCACCTAAATAGACATGTTCCAAAAAAAACCATGTTTCATACTTTTACAATTCATCTGCATTTGCTCAAAATTTGTGACATAAAAATGACCTATAAAACAGTCATTTCCAAAAATTATGCCCGCACCTTTAATACAGCCAGCCGCTAAACCTTAAACCCTGAAATGGTCAAATATAAAGTCAAACTTTAAAACAATATTGTAAAATGGAAGTAATGCCCGCCAAAGGGCAATAGATCATCCAGAAAATAAATCTCAAAACACTACCAAAGCAAATATCATACCAGGATTCTTGCAGCAAGAGCTCGAGAAGGTCCTCTCTGAGAAAGAGTATTGAGTACCACCTCTGCAGCAACATGTTCAGCATGTCTCAATGTGTTGCAATAATTTGGGCTCTCAAAGACTTCTCCATTGAAATTAACAGTAGATTTAAATCTAGGTGCATGATCAGGCCCCTCTCTGATACAGGAGTAAGATGGCAGGTTGAAGCACCTCCTTTGAGCAAGCTCCTGGGGCTGATTCTTATACATCTCTGTCAATGACCTTCAAAACATACACCAATCAAAATTAATTCAGAGTCTTCCTCACCACCCAAAACCCATATACTTTTTAATACTTGACAAGGTTCTAGAGACTAGAATTTTTGACTGACTTTCTAACGGATCTTACCAAACAGACAAATATGAACCAATGACCTAATCAAGCCCACAAAAGTACAGTGGCATCCAAAGTGCCAAGTTTAGAGACAAATATTTTAATAGGATATGGATCCAAGATATATTCAGGCGTTTGAAGATGGTAAAGGGAAGTCAACCTTACACAAGTATTTCAATCCAAAAACAAATCCAGAAATTAGTGAGGTCCAACCCAACCCAGTAAGACCTTTCAGTCGTGAGAAAGAGAGACAGAATATGTTCTTCAAAGTTATAGCTGTCACCACGTCGGAACCAACCAAGAAGGTAAGGTCTTTGGGGACCACGTCTCAAATTATATAAAAGAATACCCACAAAATACCCAAGTTCATTCAAGTCCCATGCAACAGAAACCTTTGAGATAGATAGCCCTAAAACATTCCTGCAACATCCTATTTTCATTGAAACAAAATCATTCCAGAGTCAATGCTCAAATGGTTAACTGTATACTCATAAGATACATAAATAGCCCTAACTGTATATTCACATGCCTGATAACATGCCAAAAGATAAATCGTGTCCATTAATCTAAACTTTAAAAAATTCATTCCTGCAACATCCTATTTTCATTGAAAAAAATCAATTCTTGGAATGTATACAGAAATATAAATGTTGAGTATTTGGAGGTTATACCCAAGAAATATGAAGTAAGCTTTCCATTAGAGAAGCGTCCAGTAGGTATCCCACCAAGAAAATCTCTACCGCAAGGCAGGAAGTTGCACTTCGCTGGTGTATTGATGTTATTGTTGTTGCCAGTGTCAAGAGTAGAGTCTACTAACACAATTAAGAAACTGTGGTGTGCGTTGACCTTGAACCACCTCTGAACTCACTCGGAACTTGATTAGTTGTCAAATTCGGTGATGCTACGTTTAAAACGAAATCAAGACAATCAACAAACATGATATATGAGAATCAAACATGATATATGAGAATCAAACAACAAATAGTTATGAAAAAACTAGAAAACTCATACAAGTATGGAAAAACGAGTAGGTTGCATAGCGTAGAAGACAGTCGGCCTCGAGACCTTGGCCTCCACGCCTGGGAAGACAAGTGACTACCAAAAAAAATCAAAGAGACCTTAGTTGTCATTATAGCTGTAGGGTAGCGTTTACCCATGAATTCACCTCCAAGTTGCAGATGTTCTAGTTGACATTGTAAGTGATATTTAAGAACATTGAAGTAGACGTCAATGTCAAAATAGATGATCGAGATTTTTGATTGGAAATTTCGTGAAAGTAAAGAAGTGGATTGTTTTGTAATATCTACGGAAATCTTATCGGTCACATCTGCTCTGCTTATTTTTTACCATGAATTCAGTTCAATTCATTGCATTAAATACCAAATAACTTTATGGAATTTATGCCATGGCCTCAGAATTGTCCTATTCGATGTAATCATGTAGGTAGTACTCCTAGAAGATTTTTTATTTATAAAACTGACACTGAACATTGCTATGTACTAGTGCTTGCTTCATCATGCCGCTAGGTCTTGGGGAACAATATCCTATGTCTACGTTATATACAGTCTACCAATAAAACTCAAGTTAAATCAAAATTTAAATATTTCAAAAAATAAAAATAATCCAAAGTATAGTAAAAACATTTGAAAAGTAAAAAATTTAAATATGTTTCTAGAATTAATCCACCTAACCGATTCATATATATTCCCTTTCGGGAACATACAAAATTGTTTTTAAACATACCTTTCAAACATCTCAAATATTATCGAATGAGCAATGCAAACAATTATCCAACCACTAAGTTTAAGATGGTAAGCAAGTTGATACCAGATCAAATTTTGAATGAACAATACAAAATCCAATACATCGTAGAAATTTCGAAGTTGAAAACATTAAAACTCACATACTTATGGTTTGAATGCAACGTCATGCAATCCACCAACCTTAGTCACTTGAGGATCCTTTTTCCAAAATGACAAATGTTGTAAACAATGAATGTGGTATGAACCAATTGAATAAACATGCCACGTCATCCCATTTACCAATAACAAGAATAACTTTTTAAATCATAACTCGGATATGACAATTTCATTAAATAGGAAAATCACTTCAAATTTGTTGGTTTGGATGCCAATTATTGTTCTCCAAATTGACATCAAACTGTTAATTATAAAAAACATATATCTTTTTCTTCATATGGAAATATGCACGAGAAACCCAACAATACTTCCCCACATTAGTGGATGGTAGAGGTGGTAAACCGTCGGCCATCCTCACAGAAGGCCTAACCCCAAAGGACTCAAGGCTCGAACCCGTGACCTCTCCTCGAACCGAGAGAGTGTTCGCACGTCTTACCAATTGAGCTAACCCTTGGAGCTAAAAAACATATATCTTATGCACTACATGTTCAAATACGTGGTCACTTTTTGACTTGTAACTCAAATTTTCATATGTAAACCAACCTTTTTGCCTTATGACGTGACATACATATATCACACTAATTGTTTGGCATGTGATAGATTTACAGTGTATCCTTTGGAAAAAACAAAGTGTTCCATGAAATCCATAAACCTTATGTTGTGCTCAAAACCTATGCATATAATCTTATGTTTAGACCATACGAAAACTTGGCATCAATATTATTGTAAGTTCTCAAAATTTAATGTGAATGCCATATATAATATGAATTAAAGCCACTAAGGATTCAATAAATTTCCTTTGCAAATCATACCTTGAGCACCAAATGAAGCGATACCAACTTTGGTTAAACATAGGTATAAGTCTCACAACCAGTCTATTCTATCCAAACAAGAACATATGTGCAAGCCATGTTAATCCCTTTTTACATATTAAGAATGATTCTTTGGCGTTAAGTCATTAGCATGTTATTCTTTGCTTGTAGGGGGACCCATGTATTATTATATCATAATAGTAACATTAAATATGCCTTGCAACACTTTACAAGCTAATAACTAGTGGAAAATTTTATGAGTCAACATAGACGACCCGAAGAAAGAAGAGCTTGGACCATTAATAATAATTGCAAAGCAAGAAGAAGAGACACAACCCATTATCTATTGTACTATATCCAACCCAAAACCAACATGGAGGAGGAGGAGTCTTAGATAGCACTAGGAAACCCAATCATATGCATTAGGCAGGTCAATTTTAATAACTTCCAATAAGAATTTTTATAACTTAAAGGAATGCAGGCCCACTTGGGAAGAACCTATTGCCTCATGAATCACACAGCCATTAAGAATCCAAGCTTCTCAGCTGAGATAAATTTGGAAAGAATGGGGTTGATCCTTATCACTATGACCTTGGAAATAATCTTGTATATACTGTTGTAGAGGAATATTAGCCGAATGCCATTGAAAGTATCTGGCCAATTGGCATTTGAGATGAGAACAATAAAAGAGACATTAAAACTCAAAGTCATAGATCCTAAAAGATGAAATTCTTCCACAACTTGAAGACGACCCTTCCTAATAAGATAAAAAATCTGCATTAAAATAAGTTGTCTAGCCATCCAAACTTGGACTATTATCCCTTTGGAAAGAGCCAATAACCTTCTTAAGTTACTCTAAGTCTGTTGAAGAGCACTGCATTTTCCCCTTTATCTACCTGCTGGGGGAACATACAATATAAATTAAGAACCTTACTAATTGACGAGCCAAAGAATTGAAACCATACACACTGAATCCCTTGGCTCATTACTTAAATTATCAATTCGAGAGTTTGTACAAAATTAAGAGGTTCCATGCACTACATATGCAATTTCAAAGGAACAACTTAAAGTACTAACTAAGAAGGAAAGTAAATGCAAAACAACGATTAACTAGGAAATGAAAGATGGAGGTAAAGATGACTTGCTGAATCAGAATGTCTTAGATTCAACGCTTGTATATTTAGTATGGCTTTCCCTTAGGTTAGTGAGGCTCAATCCTATCCTTGGGATAAATATCAATAGGATCAAAATTGTTTGGTCACTCTGTATGGGATTTTAGAATCAATATAAAGGATATTTTTCAATTTTAATATTTCATAGAATACGTCCAACCATAATCTAAATTAATAGAATTCTAGTGTGAGAAACATCCATGTCAAAATATGTTGGGAAATAAAATGGTGGAAACAAAATAAAACAATTTAATGACTAGAAATGAATCTGGATCAAAGCAATTGTATACATTCATCAAAATTGTTCACTACAAGAAAATACAATTTACTATAGGAAATTAGCTACAATTTTCTACATAAAAGCCAAAATGTGTGAAAGAAACGATATGAACTAAAATACATGAAATAAAATACATGTAGGGGTTACTAGTCCTTCCCTTGAGTGATAACAACCTAAAGAATCTCCTGGAACCCCTTTTAATCAAGTACATTAAAGATGGAACAAAACTACATCTTCTTTATTAAAAAACTGCCATGAACAATAGGGAAACAAGCCGCCCCTTGATACAATCTCACCTTGACCAACAAGGGACGAATGAAAATTATGAAAGAGAAGAAGAATAATAATCTAAATAACCTTTGCTATGATCCTACTACTATTTGTACTTGATTAAACTCTAAACTATACATGGAATCAACTCCTTGATTCGTGGATGTTGTCCCCCAATTAATTAGAAATCTACTTGCAAGTTAGTGGGATTTGATTCCCCCCTTAGGAATTCGAACTCAGACTTCAATAACTTGACTTATCATGGTATATAAGACCTTCTCCAAGTGGTGCAATCTCATGAGAATGATTAGGAGAAATAATCCCTTAAATCTCTCAATGTGTTCATGCTCCTTAAACGTAGAGAAAAATTGAATGATTTTAGTATATTTTAATCAATTCAGCCCCCACAAAGTAGATTTCGATCATTTTACCCACAAAAAACAAGAAGTTTGGATCACACGCAAAGCTTTTCCCACCATGTCAAAACATTATGCAAAGAGGTCCATATGAAAAAGGAATTGCATATGTTACACATGTCAAAGAATGGAATGAGCGAGGAGGCATTGCAAATATTACACATTTAAGATAATGAGAATGAAAATGGAAACATTCATATACACTACTTTACTTATTTCTCTCTCTCGTAAGCTATAGAATTAAGAAGAGAGCATTGGAAGAGAAAAACTCACACACACCCACATCAATAAGAGCTCAAGAGAAGCCATGGGATATCGCTATTGCAAAATATTCTCATAGCCATGCATGCAAAGTGGGGAAGCACGCCCAATACTCATGGAGTATGATTATTGTAGCTTATTTAGAGCATTGATCTCCTTAGAATGCCATGTGTACCTTTTCTAAAACAATATGTAGTTCCTCCACTTTCATGTGTAATCACTCAATTGCTTAATGCCTCTTTACATCTCCACATAGTAATCATGTGACATCCATCTTGCGGGTTGTGTTCATATATCTCTCACCACTTATCTCCCATCCATTTGATGCGAGCATGATTGCGTTCATACAAGTAACCTTATAAAATCCTATTGTCATGGGCCACACATTTTGTCATGCCATCATTTGTGACATCGTCTCACTTTGCTTCCAACATCTATTTCTTCCTTAAATGTATCTCTACAATTCAACCTACATGAGTCAACTTTGATTTTCAATATGTATCCAAAGGCTTCTTCAATCTTCCGTTGGATTCTATCTTCTGGACAACGAGTCATCATTTTCTAATTTCCTTCTTATTCACTGGTGTTCCTATATGGGTATCTTTCTTTTGGATTCGATGCCTATATCACAAATGACAATCTACATTTCCTTCCAGAACAACACATTGTAGTGCCTCCCAACAAGGAAAACTTATTCTCTTATCTTACATATCCACCCAAGATACTTTTCAACATTCACCTTACCTTGCTTCAGGATATGGTAGTAAAGTCTATGGAAAAATTGTATATATTTTTATAGCGTTTATTAAAAAAAATGACATTTATATGGTTTGATTATATTTCATTTTTTGTTGAGAAAAGAATCCACCCAGTTTTGATGCAAGAGATATTTTCACATTTTCTTCTCCTTCCTTTACACATAATTTTTGTGATAATCCCACCAAGGTTTCCTCATTTTGAGGTATACAGGAAAATTTTCATAGAGAAAGTCATTTCTTCTAATGTCCACAATGCAATATCCTATTGCATTTCTGGTCATGAGACCATACGAGAACCGTTCCAATATGAAAATCATGGAAAGTAATTTATACTAACGGATCTAAATTGATCATCCATGAACAATCTAGTGAGTACTTGATCCTAATGGTTATATATTGATCATAATTATTAGGTTTATATAAAATTGTCTTCAATATTCTCCTTCAGTTGTACAGACTCTCTTCTTATTTCTATATATATTTCAATGTAAGGCATCATGGGAAACCCTCGAGCACTTACCTGCATTTTGAGGATAGTACAAAAGGAAAGCCGTTTGGTTGCAGCGTTTATGAAACCTAACCCGGTGGGGGCATCAAGTAAGGTCCTTTATATGCATAGCCACTTGGGAATTTGACCCTGAGACCTTCTGCTTTCTTTTCAAAACACTCAACCACTTGATCTAACCCATTGGGATATACACACACACACACACACACACACACACCTTGATTTGAGAATATTATCCAAACTGAACCTATACAATAACAATTGGTTATATGATTAGGCTCTATGATGATCAACACAGGAAAGGTTCTAGGCTATGGATGAGGTGATAGATAGGGTTGATGGTGTGAAGGGCCTCATGCCATATTGACCTGTGTCCAACCATATGTTCATATAGTACTCTAATGTTAGCATCACAAATGTAATAGTTGAAAGAAAATGTATTCAAGGAAAAACAAATTATGTATTTAAAAAAAATAAGAAACATGAGATACTAATACTCAAATAAAAAATGAAGAAAGGACAAAAGAGGAGAACTTCATTGGACTTGGGATGCTTGTCCTTCTAGGTTCAATTCGAGCTATGACATTCTCATATTTACTTTTGCACAATGAAGGAGCATGGGTTATTTGGATGACAGTGGGAGTAAATGCTACCCAAATTACCATGTGAAGAAGGAAGACGAACTAGAGTGCCATAAGGTATTTTACATTTCATATTGTTGAGAAATGAAGAGCGAGGCCAAAGCCAATTGAATGTTGGTTTTCCCATTTTTTTTTAGCATAAATAATGTCCCCATGTGTGATGAGTTTTCTCTATGATGTTTATTTTGTTGTGTTAGATTGCATCTATGGTCTATGGAATCTACTTCGTGTTTATAATGGTCGCTAGCTATTATTAATGGTTTGAGAGTTCAATTTATGATGAAGGCTATGGATTGATTCCATTGATTGGTTCTCTCTATCCAATATATATTTCTAATAAATCAATTATCCACACCATCCAATGTATTTATAAGCTAATAAATAAATTATTTCCATACTGGATTTCATGTTATAGTTACATAGGGAGTTTCTAAATTGATTTCCCCTGTTTGCTGAAGACTATGCATTACACACACTTTAGGAATTGAAGGAAGATACAATTTTGCAGTGGATGGAACATGTAATTTGTAGAGGATGACAAGAGGTTTTGAAGTTTGGCCTCAAGGGGTAGACTCTAAGGAAGGAAAAATGGCATGAGAATGTTAGGATTATTAATCCTCCCTTGTCCAATTTGGTCATATGTCTAAATCAGGAGTCATGTCTAAATCGAGAGTCCATCCAGTCTATTTTTAGTCACTAGCACCACTGGGTCCACTTGGCCTAATTAGGGCACATGTTTCAGTTACTAAAGTGTGGGGAACACTAATTGAGGCCTACTGCCACTGATTTCACTTGATTGCATTAGTTTAGGAGCCTCCTAGACCAATCCCTACAATTTAGGAGCCACTGGGAGTGTTGAAACCAACCAAGGTCAGTTCAGTTCAGTTGATGACTAGTCAAGCTAAGTTAGGAGTCAATTACATTCAGTTCTAGTCCTCTACATTCAGTTAGCGCTAGGTTTACATGACTGCACTCAGGAGGGGCGCATTTCTCACCTACCATAGTCAGTTAGCCTTAGTCAACACTGAATGTAACACTTGAGTTGTGTTTTAGAGCTTCGATGAACTCCGATTATGGTATAGACAAGGTCGGTTAACTATTGAGTCCTCCGGTAGTGATTTAGACAAGGTCTTAGTTACCTACAGTCAAGTAGAGTCTAATCAATTCGAATTTCCTCATGTGGATTCGAATTGCTTTTGGCTATTAAAGCCATTGTACTTCATTGTAATTATTAGATGATTACTTTTTTTATTAATGAAAGCATTCACAGTTGCAAGCCATTTTTGCATTGTTTATTCTTCAATTGCTGAGTAAATTGTGTGATCTATTTTGTGAGTTGTGTGTTTTTCCACAGATCTATGTGCTCAATTTAATATGGTATCAAAGTCTCTCCGGACAAGGCACTTCTCCTCCTCAGATCTCCAGCTGGATCATTAAGTTTTGAGCAAAATTGCTCCTTCCAGTACTGCACCAGAAGCAGATAATTTACCACTTAATATCCCAAGTTAGGAAATTATTGATCAATCTTGATTGATCAACTATGTTGGGTGTGAAGGAAATTCCAAAAATGCAGACTATTGAACTTACTTTGTATGTTTTATTGTGTGATAGGTTATCAACTTTTCTTACAGCATTCACTACAAGCAGCCCTTTCTTCCCACTGCATTCACTACAGCAGCTCAATCCTTCTTACTGCATTCAAAATGGCTCATCCAGTAGAGCCCCTCACTCCCTTCAACTATCACCAGTGGAAGGAATACATGGTGGTAATGCTCTGCACCAAGCAACTCTTCAGACTCATAGAAGAAATAGAGGTAGTGCCAGCTTTAGATAATGACAAAAAAAAGTACTTGAACAGGATTGATGAAGCCCATGGACACAGTGCTCTCCTCAGTCTCTAGAGATCTTCGATTCCACATCCAAGGATTGAAGACTCCCAAGGAGGTTTGGGACAAGCTTTCCTCCTTATTTGATAAGAAGGATGAGATGAGGATCCATCAGCTAGAAAATAATCTGATCACTCTTAATCCATCTAACTTCGAATCACTGAATTAATTCTTCACAAAGTTCAAGAACTTGATATATCAGTTGAAGCAATGCAAAGTGGAGAAGGATGAATATTAGCTCATCCTTTCCATTCTCATAAAGCTCAATGCAGAATACTTAGTCTTTGTATCCATCTTCCAAACAATAAGGCTCACTACTCCAAATTGGAAGATGCCCACTCTTAATGCCTTCATCCAATCTCTTATTTCTGAGAATGATAAATTGATCCAAATGGGGATCATTCGATGTTCCAAAGATCTAGCTCTAGTTGCAAGAGGAGATAAGGTAGAAAATGACAAAGGGAAGCAAAGAGATGAGTCTCATGTGAAGAAAGAGCAGTCAAAAGAGCCTTTAGGTTCAAAGAGAAGCAAGAAGAATGGAAAAGGAAAGGTCATCTACTCTTACCATGGAAGGGGCTTTCATTCAGAAAGCTTCTGTATGAGAAGACAACTTGATGAAATGGCTCTTCTTTTGAAGAAACATAACATTTTTGTACTTGCTAGCGCAAGGAAGGATGACTCTGAAGAAGAGGATGAAGAATACCAAAGGAAAGGCCATGCAATGAAGGCTTGCTGCACATCAACACATGTCTTCCTCATTGATTCTGGAGCTTCCAACCATATGGTTGCATCCAGAGAATCATTATCTTCTTTTCAGTCCTTTGATGGTCCTAGTATTCAGATGGGCAATAACAGTAAAGCCAAAACAAAAGGGAAGGGCTCTGTCAAGCTTGAACATGGAAGGTTCAAATATGTGCTATTTGTTCCCTCCCTAGCTTCAAATCTGTTATCTGTCTATCAGATGACCCATACTGGATCTCCAAAGCGAGTGATATTTGGTCCTGAATCAGTGGAGATCACAGATATCTCTACTGGGAGCATCATAGAGAAGGGTGATGCAAATCATGCTTCGAAAGCATATGAGTTCTCACATTTCATGCCTCCTTCAGAACCGGTGCACTCTCAGCAGCCACTTGCAAGGGAGGGTAAAATCATTGCATCTACTTCTTTTACAGCTTCTACTAGTATTGCAGATCCATCTTTATTAGTTTATGAGATTGAGATTCAGGGTGACTAAGATCTAGATTCAGTCCCTACTTCCAAACTGGAAGCTAGGAAGATGACTGGAAACTCACTTGACACCCAGAAAGGAAAGACCCTTGTGCTATGCCATGCAATAGACTCCCTGTAAGATGCAATATGGAAAGGGCTCCGTCTCACTACATTCAGAAGAATGGATATGATCATACACCTCTTCATCCAGCAAGAGACAAAGGTTACATTCCTCCTTCCTTCCATCATCATTTTTGGAGAAGAGGGAGAAGTCTACATGCCAGGCCCCAGAATACCTGTGCACAGCACACCATGCATGCTGCTTCACTACCTCATAGAGATGAAGATTGCAACAACATATTTTCAAGTTTTTCAAACTTGAGACCTGATTCTACTTGCTTAGATAGAGGGGGGGATTTTTACCCATGTGGTTTTTGCTCCAGCTCCTTGTATTAAGCAGTTACTTTATTTTACTTGATGTAATGGGTGACCTATGGTCTTAGTTACCAGGGCCCACAGATTGTCCAAGTTAGCATTCAGGGGGGGTGTTAGGATTATTCATCCTCCCTTGTCCAATTTGGTCATATGTCTAAATCAAGAGTCATGTCTAAATCAGGAGTCCATCCAGTCTATTTTTAGTCACTAGCACCACTGGGCCCACTTGGCCTAATTAGGGCACATGTTTCAGTTACTAAAGTGTGGGGGGAACACTAATTGAGGTGTACTGCCACTGATTGCACTTGATTGCATCAGTTTAGGAGCCTCCTATACCAATCCCTACAATTTAGGAGCCGCTGGGAGTGCCGAAACCAACCAAGGTCAGTTCAGTTCAGTTGATGACTAGTCAAGCTAAGTTAGGAGTTAGTTACATTCAGTTCTTGTCCTCTACATTTAGTTAGCGCTAGGTTTACATGACTGCACTTAGGAGGGGTGCATTTCTCACCTACCACAGTCAGTTAGCCTTAGTCAACACTGAATGTAACACTTGATTTGTGTTTTAGAGCTCCAATGAACTCTGGTTATGGTTTAGACAGGGTCAGTTAACTATTGAGTCCTCTGATAATGATTTAGACAAGGTCTTAGTTACCTACAATCAAATAGAGTCTAATCAATTCAAATTTCCTCATGTGGATTCGAATTGCTTGTGGCTATTAAAGCCATTGTACTTCATTGTAATTATTATCTGATTACTTTTTTGATTAATGAAAGCATTCACAACTGCAAGCCATTTTTGCACTGTTTCATTCTTCAATTGCTGAGTAAATTGTGTGTTCTATTTTGTGAGTTGTGTGTTTGTCCACATATCTATGTGCTCAATTTAATAGAGAATAGCTATATTGAAAAAAAAATTCTGCACCTATCCTTGGAATATTTTTGGGACTAAAAGGATCCCAATGGAGCAGTGTGATTTGAATTAGATCCGCATGATAACAATTGGCTACATGTTCAAGCAAGGTTTGAGGCTATGGATGAGGTAGGAGACATGATTGATAGTGAAAAGTGTCCTATGCCATGCTAATCAATTTCCGCCAATGCATAGTATAGTACTCTAATGTTAGCATGGGAAATGTAATAATTGAAAGAAAATGTATTGAAGGAAAAACATAAGTACTTAAAAATGTAAAAAAATGAGATATTATTACTCAAATGAAAATGAAGAAATGAAAAAAGAGTAGATACTCATTAGGTTTGGCATAAAGAGTTGATATCAACAAGAAGCTTAAAAAAATATAGATGGATTTGACCTCAATCACCATCCCATTACACTATCTATGGAAAATGCTACTTGAGCAATGATCTAGTTTTGAAGGTCCCTCCAGGTATAACCTGGGAAACCACTAGTAGATATCTTTAATAAATCACGTCTCATCCCACTGATGCTAAATAAAGGACATAAAAGGGTGAAATATGTAAAATACTGAAAGGTCCAATTCAAACTTACCACCTTGTAACGAGAATCCTGCCAAGCAGTGAACCATGCTTCGAATATCCCATATTCGCCTTCGAAACATAAATCCATTGCTTCAAAATTTTGGAATTCATAGAACAAGGGAATATGTGAAGATGGGGTGGTGGTTAATATATTGTCCCTTCCCCTATTGGGATATTTATTTTCATTTCTATGTCTCCTGACCATGGAATTTATGATTAACTAGGTTTTGCACTTAGAGAATAGGGGTGAAATTGGAATCCCCAATTTTTAATAATGTTCCTTCCTTAAGCCTTGAGACATCACTGCTAAGATGATCTGCTTCTAAGTTTAATGCTCTAAGGATATGGAAAAATTGAACCTACTCAAGTCGTTGGATTTCTCTTCTTATGATTGCAACAATGCTTACAAGATTGTCATCTTTTGGGATTGCATTATCATTTATATATTGAACTAGTTTTGAAGAGACCCCAAAGACATGCAGGTTTTTGATATTTAATGAGATTTTCATTTAATACCTTAATGAGGGGCATAGGTCTCTACCTAGTTATTTGATATTGTTCCTATTCCCCATGCAAAACTAATTTCCTATGTTCCTCCAAGATCGTAGATGATACCCCTTGCACTTAACACCTATAGATTTCTCTTGAAAGATCCATAAAAGAGTTTAAATTTATGTTGATGTGTCAACCAAAATTTGAATTATTTCTCTTCCTTCTAAATTTTCCATTGATGAAATATATTTTTCTTGTCTTTAGCAATTCTATTTGGAGTGATAGTTCATGAAATGACTTTTGCAAGCCAATCCCTTTCCTCTGTGTTTAGAATACAAGTATGATGACCTCTCAATCCCCTTCTTCCTATTTCCTTAGTAATTAATCCTTGAGCTCTAGGCACTGCAAGTCTTGGATGTGCTAGATCTAGGAGGGAAATGGATTTATTTCTCACAAACCTTATCTTTCGACAAATGAATTTGGGTAAAGTATTCTATGCTATGTCAACTAGTTTGTTTGTGAAAGAAATTTTGTATTTTTTGTGCCATTGTTGAAATATATCTCTCCAATTATTTGGCATACTCCATCCATTGTGTATATATTGTAGTGCTAAATGTCATACATGTTGAGAGTATTTGAATTCAGGAAATAAATGTCTTTTATTTTCACTACTTTATTTGCGTAAAATGCTTCTAGATGGCCCATTTATCCTCCATTTTCTTGAGTTTTCTACAGTCAGAAGTTTTTTGTGATCCAACACCTAACACAAGGCACTAATTTTTGGTATCCAATATGTATGCCAAATATACTTCCAAAAATTTGACATAGGTGGAAGGGTTTGAGTTAACAATTGGGAGAGGTATCCTTTCTTAACCATGTACCCAAATTTTTCCCATCCATGACTGTCCTTTTCCATCGACTAAAAAAGGGCACCTCCATTGAGTTTGTTTAACAACATCAAATCCAAATGAGTAGATGGGATGGGGACTTAATCACCCATCCATTGCAATGTGGATTAACACCAGGCCATGAAATATCATAAATGGTGTTGACTCCTTGAGATCACGTCCAGTCTTTGAGAGGATGGAGAATTTCATTACCTCCAATAGACGATTTTCCATTGATATTGTCACTCCATATATCTATTTTTTTCCATTTCTTATTATCCAAGTGACTTTATATTGGACTAGACAAGATACTACCTTGATTAGCTTCCAAATGTTTGAACCATTTTTGTTTTTTGGAATTCCATTTATGCATCTTTATATGCTCTTGAGATTATATTTTTTTAATAAGGGTTTTTTTCACTATTCAATATTCCTAGTAATTAGTCTCCAAATAATTTTGCCTCCTGTTGTTGGATTCACAAGTTGTGAATATTTGATTCATGTCCTTCCATGATCCCTTGACTCTCTTACCATTCTCTTATTGATAAAATAATGTTTTTTCATTGGTATTATCCCGTTTCCTTAGGAACCTACATATTTTACATGCAATTTGTTTCATAACCCCCATTGTAGCTAGCATCACTGAGCATTGATAAAGAGGGAGGTCTGATAGAACTTATTTGATGAGCACAATTTTGCCTCGTCATATTGAGCCATTGAGCATCCCACTATTGAAAAATTCCCTTTATTTTTCTTATGATGCTTTTCCAAACCATCACTTGTGGGTTTCCCAAGGACAAGGGCATTCCCAAATACTTGAAAGAGATCCATAATTTGAGTAGGGGAACTTTAAAATTATGGAAATTGAGTAAAGAAACCAAAGGGATTATGTTTTATTGATATATTTGGTTTTTACCATTGTTTGTTTTACTTCCCGAATCATTTATATAGTGTTGCAGGACTGATTAAAATATCTGAAGATGCTCAGCCCGTTGAAAGCATGTCTGATCTACAAACCAAGAGTGGTTTATTCCACGAACTCCCCTAGCTATACTTATCCCTTGTAGGTGTTCTTATATTCTCTCCTTTTTCCAACTTCATGCTTAATGAATCAACCATGATAATATATCAAATACGAGATAGATGGAATTCTTGGCATAGTCCTATACCGCTCTTGAAAAATAGGTTGGACAATCGTTGATTAATGGGGTTATCCATGACCCTTTGATGCATGCTTGAATCCAATTCACAAGATTGTTTGAGAATCCAAATTTCAATGAAACAACAAGGAAATAATTCCTTACAATATCTAAATCATTGGACATATCTGTTTTTATAATCATACATTTTTATTTGTTTTCTCAACTTGAATGAGTGTCCTCTTGAACCATTTTTATGCTGTCAAAAATTCTCCTTTTTTGCATGAATCCTCCTTAATTGGATAAGATTATTTTAATAAGAACAACTTGAATCAATTTGAAATTATTTTAGTCAAAATATTATAAGATTAGTTATAAGGGAGATAGGGTAAAATACAGAGAAAGATGACGGGTTACCTCTTTGGGAATTTGCAACAAAAAGGAGGAGTTGGTGCTTCCTTCAGGTTTATGCTTCTTATGAGAGTATTGTAGTATGCATGACAAAGCATATTTCATGATGTGCCAGTAGACTCTATAAAAATTAATGGTGAATATCTTTGGCCTAGGGTTTTGTTAGGTGCTAATCCCCTAGTGCCTTTGAGTATTTCAAATTCCTTTAATTTTTTTATTAAAAACCTCACTGTACAATGTAGTGATTAAGTGAGGAATAGTTCCTAGCATATTTCTTATTTATTCCATTCCAACCTCCTTATATTTGGTATATATTTTATAAAAATGGTTTATGTCCATGTTCTTGGTTGCGTGAAAATCTTGTAGAAGGGTCTCATCTTCTAACTCGATATACTTTACATTGTTTTATTGATTTGTTACTTTAGCTTGATGGCTGAAATACAATGTGTTTTTATCCCTTGAAAGAAACCAAGTGCTCCAAGATTTAAGATGCCACATTTATTCTTCATCTTGCAGTGCCTTCTAAATCTTGTGATAAAGAGATATTTTCTTAATAGAATTCCACAAGAAAGTTTTTCTCTATAAGCTAAAGGCATGTATATATTTAAAATTTTGATTGTGGTATCTATTTTAGTTTGATGCAACCTTGTGCAAATCCAACACTGTGTTTGTTGTATATTATATAGATTGAATTTGTTGTCATCCCATAGTGTGCATATTCCCCCAAAGGCTACCCCTAGAGCTCATTATAGTTCCTTCACAATTTTTCTATATATTATTTTTTATTTGAAGAATTTCATGTACTTCAAGTTTGGTTGTTATATAAAAAATTAGTATATATATATATATATATTCGTGTTCATATTTTTATGTTCCATTGGTCTCCTAGATGAGGATGATGGATTTATTTTATGATTTTATTATGTATCAAACTACTACTTCTTTACCCTTGGTATCCAATACTTTGTAATTCTAGGAGATAATATTCATTATTTGATAGATGAGGGTTTCTGCCCCTTGCTTGCGTGGGGGCTTTCATATCTATACATTTTGTGTTTAAATCCTAGTCCTTGTTCCCATAATTTTATCTAGAGTGGCTTTAAGCTCAAGGATATTTTCTTTATTGGTTGTTTCCTCCCACTTCTCTTCAGTGGATTTTTTACCTTCTTTCCTAGGTTTCCTTTCCTCTTCTACTTCATCTTATTTCTTGTATTCATCTATTTGTTGAGCTTAGTTTCTAGTGATAATTTTGGATGAGATTAAGGGATTATTTGGAACACAATCTATTTATTCTTGTTGATTTTAATCCTCTCTAGGTGGAACAAAGGGGGGATGAAAAAAGGGGAAAATATTGAGGGAAAGGAAGAGGAAGGATCTTTGATTGCATTAGAGACCACCTCAATGAATGAAAGAGGCTTATCTTGGGAAAATAATTCAAAGTGTTTTGCAAAGAAATTCGATATAATATCCTTTGGGCTATATCTAGGTGAAATTGGAGATTTTCCTTGAGGACGAGCAGTTGAAATTATAGTTAAACTTATAATATAAGGAGGGTAGCCTTGGTTGTTCTTGGAGTTACTAGATTTGATGAAGAAGGATACAAGGAGATACCGATAGAGTTAGATCCCATTTTTTTCTTTAGAACCTACTATTAGTAAGTTTTGTTGGCCTCAACTTGCTCTTGGTTTTGATTTTTTTTCATTTCTTTGCAAATGACGATATTCATGGAAATTTTTACATATGAATAAAAGATGTTTGTCGTCTAATTTTTGTGTAATGCTTGTAGTTGTCTAAGCCGAGGAGGGTGGTGTTCAGTAGTCATTTTCCCATGAGTTTATTCCCAATGCTTTTCAATGGGTCTTCATTTCAACAATGAAGAGGAAGATGTGGAAATGCTACTCATACTAGGATAGTTGATGGAATGTCCAAATCCATATAAAATTTTGGTTTCCATATATTTAGGTACAATCCTCAAGCTCTAAAGAAGTAAGGACCATTTTTGAGAATAAGGTCACATTCTTCTTGAGTTTCAAACATGAAGGCATAAAACCCCTAACTACAAAAATAATGGACAAGCTTACCTTTTATCAAGATTTTCCAATTCTTTTGAACCCAAGTGGCCAGTGATCGTGGGAAGGACCATATCCTTGTAGATCTACCTACCAACCCTCTATCATGTAGATCCAAATCCAATGATTACTTGAATATGAAATTGGGAGAGAGACCTCCAAAATATTTTCCAATTTCTTAATGAAGCATGAAGGTTGGGTATGAGAAACAATTTTTCCAATAGCCAAGATAATATATCATATTTCCTTGTCCTCAACATATGGATGATCCTAGAGCCCCCCTTTAGGGTTTAGATCCATGCATTGAGGAGGAAAAGAGTAGGGAAAAAAGGAACTAAAAAACGTTGCCTCTAGCACATTCAAAAGTTGATTTACACTACAAACTATACTTACCAATATCTCTCTTAATCATTAATTAACTTTCCCTAATGGATACAAGTTATTATTAATGGTGTGAGAGTCGATTATAAATTCATTCCATTGTCTGGTTGTCTCTATCTAATAGTTTGTTCTAACAACTCTATTATCCCATTCATACAATGTATTTCTAAGATTAAATCAATGAGTGCCATCTTAGAGTTGTTGGACTTCTGTAGTGAGTTTATAAATCAAAATTTTAAGCTTGTTTGTTGTCTGGTGTCTTTACCTTCTTATATTGGGAATTTTCCTTTCTGGCTTAGCATGCTATCAACTGATGGTTTTATTTCCTCTTCCTTGGGTGTTTTAGAGGGGTTGTATGGTCGTACATAGTATGTGGGTGAAGGATTGTTCCATTTTAGGGGTCATATGGAATCCATTCTCATAAACTGAGTGTTCATTTACATGTTAGGAATCTTAATATAATTGTTGGGAATATATTCTCTTGGGTTGAGTGTCTTATATTGACTGGTTGTGTTGTTCAAGTGAGAGTGGTGGTTGGAAGGCCATCCCATAAAACTAGACAAAACTTTATTGGTCCATTCCTGTAAATATTTTTCGAGGTTGAAGTGAAATATTATAGTTTGAATGTTTGGAATGGAGTAAGCACATTCCTTCCCCAACTTTGGCTAAAATAATTTATTAGATGATTTGTTGGATTAGCATGGCACATGTTAATGAATGTTCATAATCATAATTCCTGAGTAGATGGGCATTAAGGGAATGAGAAAGATGCTTTTATTTCCATAGGTATCAAGCATAATCCCCAAGTGAATCCTATACATTTTTCAGTAAATAGGAGAGATGGTTTGTGAAATTGACTAATTGCTCTATACACATAGTCCATAGCAAGATAATCTGAGCACAAGTTTATTGAGAATTTAAATTTTGCATCTTTTCTCATAGTATTAGAATGGATTGCAAGAACTAAAGGGAACTGAGTATATTCCTCAAGGATATGTGTTGGTGAAAAAAAAGCTATAAGTCTATAATTCACATATCAAGAGAAAGGGAGAGGATATGTTCCCTTTCCTTTGAGTCAAATATCATAAGTACGTTCTATGTTTGATATTTGAGTTCTCTCTAAAATAGAATCCATATGTTTTGTAGGATTTTTAAATGTTTAGAAAGGGATAGGGGCTTATGATTAATAAAGATACGGGTATGATAGATTTGTACCTTAGGATGTGGCATCATGATAGAATAGACATCATGACAAATGACTAGAAGAATACGACTACTCCCTCTTGTGTTGGATTCATGAATACTAAGAACCTCATTGGGGTCAAAGATAAGAATCCAAAAACTATGAATCTCACCAACATTATTTTTTAAGCTAATGGAAGCCATTTCAGTGATACCTCTATTCCTAGTGACATCAAAGTATGTATTTTTTCAGGTAATTTCAAGGCCTAGTTATTAACCCATGATTGTTGCTAACTACTAGCATAGATACATTTTAAATATAGAATTAATGTGTATCTACATTGGTTCTTTCCCTAATACATTAGAAATCAACCAGTCTCATGTTATTCTTATCAAGAAATTCTAATTTAATGTAATGAACTACTTGGTTCCCTAATACATTTATGCAATGCTCAGTTGATCCAATTCATAGAGTTTCAAATAGAGTGTTAGAACAAACTTCATTCAACCATTCAACAAATAAATTTTAATTTTGATTAGTATATATGTAGTTTATGACTTTATCACGGCTAAATGCATATCAACGGACTTCAAAGGAAACACCTCACATTAAAATACAATCTTATTTTTCTAATTAAAATTTGACCCTTTAATGAATGCAATGGTTATATTTCACATGTTTTCCATTTCTAATTCTTAGCACATAGTATGCAACATCACTTGAAAATTTCATAATATGCATGGACACCGTTTTGGGATACTTAGGTTTTTGTTTATATAACAATCAATTAAAAAACACTATACAATATGTAATGGGATTCATTTAATGGAATATTGGTAGAATAATTGTGTTTGTTGATACTTTCCCACTCTCCATTAAATAGAACTTGATAATATGTAATGGATTACATTTAATGGAAGATTGGAAAAAGTGATAGTTGTTAATGTTCTTTAGTGAGAAATTTAATATTTTATTATATAATAATGATCATTGGTTACACTATATAGATAAAGAATCTGAAAACATTCCAAGGCTAGTAGATAAAATACTCCCACCGTTAAAAAAATCTTATAATTTTAACGTCATACCTATTGATGCATTTAATCTTCAACAAATCATAGATAATCTTGTGTAGAGAGAAATATATATTAAGGTTTCATAAAAAATTTTAGTTTTAATTAATTTAACATAAATGTTTGGTTTTTTAACTTTAGGTTTAGGTTATAGTTGACATTGTATATTTTGTATTTTTTTAAAAGTTTTATGTGTTAGCTCCATGTTGAGCACAAAAGAAATTACACATATTCTTAATATAGGTTTGTAAAAATCACCTCTCGACACAACAAGGGTGAGGAGAAGGGGTTAATTATAAAAAATCACCACCCATCACGTTGATGAAGATGATAGATATTATGAAGGCCCTGCGACACCCTACTATGTGATTTGTCTATCACCCATGGGTGTCTTATAGTTGAGATTCTGGATCCATCTAAATTATTGCTGCAAAGCTTCCAATAGATTGCTTTGTTGTCTCACTACTGCCCTATCCAAGCAACACTACAAGCTTTTGAAATCATCTGGCGACCTTCCGTAATGTTAAGCTCTTAATGATGGCACATTACCCCATATAGTGTGGCGCATTAACCCCTATATTGTGGTGCATTACATATTATTTATGTCAGCTTGGGTCTATTAGCTGGTCTATTAGTTGTTATTGTGCAACTTTGTCTCTTATATATAGGAAGGATATATTCTCATTTTAGTCATCATTGTATCTGATCTCGTCTTGCGTACTTAGTACATTGTGAAAGGATGTTCCTCCTTTGAAGATGATTGATACTTATCTCTATTATTCATTGTTAAGGCATGGATTACTCTCTTATTGTCTATTTCTTTTCTTTTTATGCTATTTCTGGGACTTGGTTGCATAACATTTGGTATCAGAGCTCTTTCCTCGAGACTGACTTTTGCAAAACAAATCATCTTGGCATTTACGCTACAAATTTTTTTCTACAAGGATTCAGAGATTGAGGTTAAAAATACACTTCTAAAATAGGCCTAAATATCTACAGTCTTAAATTCAGATCTTAGTCCATTACAGTTTTGGATACAATTACGGAGGAATATAAGGTTTTTTACTAGTCCAAAACCTAGTCTAAAACATGTGTTCTAGGGAAAAATGTCATATCTGAGGAATTTAAGATCCAAATTGAGTGATGCAAGTTGCATCCGAAAGAAGAAGGACTAGGGTATCTATGGTAGAAGTTTCAGCTACAGAAACAAAATATTCGACACGTTGCATACATTACAAGTTCGATATTCTAGAAATTAGGTCAGACCCACGACATTGGAAATATGACACATCAAGGTAACACAGACTGAAGTTTCAAACCCATAGGAGTCGACATTCGAATTTTACATCAGTTATAAGTTGTCCCATAAACAACATTCTAATCAGGGTTTGAAAAAGGTACGCCATTTTGCATTTGAATAGCTTTGAGTAGAAGGATCTATTTGTGGTAAACCCTAGGGTTTGATGTATATTTATTGTTCAAAATGCCACCAAAAGGAATTGGAAATAATCAAAATCCACTTAAACCCCTGAAGGATTCATCCCTGACATACGATGAAATGGAAGATAGATCTTTAGAGTGTCCAAGTTGGAAGATATGATTAAAGGAAACATTAAAATTGATGACTTAGTTAGATTGGAAAATAAGATGGCTAGTAAAGAGGATCTCAAAAGGATGGCTAGCAAAGAGGATCTCAAAGGGATGGATAGAAAATAATATCTTCAAGACTCGAAGGAATTAATGAAGTATATAAAACATAGCTTTATTCCTCATGTATAGGATAAGGAGGAAAAATAGGACTTATTCTAGTCATGTCCGGGAGAAAATTGAAAAACAATTGGAGAGAAGGAAGTTGGCATCCTCAAAAGTTGATGATTCACTAAAACATCATGGGTTCAACTCAGGTCAAAGGAACTACTTTACCCCCAAGATTCACATTAGAAAGTTTTATGGCAAGGATCCAATCGCGTGGATTTTTCAGATGGAGCAATTCTTTGATATTCACCAGTTGTCGACTTGCAAAAGGTAACTATTGCATCCTTATATTTAGAACTTGGTCAATTTGTATGGTATCAGTGGCTTTGTGAACATAAAAAGGACTCTATTATATCTTGTTATATATTCACAAATGAATTGATTGAACATTATGGGGATAGAAATAAAAACACCTTCTTTATCCAGTTGGTAAATCTCAAGCAAAAAGGTCTAGTTACAGAGCACATCAAGCAATTTCTGTAGCTAAGTCTCAGAGTGAAGAATATTTCAGAAGATAATTTGTTAGATCTCTTTATTGGAACCTTATAGATAGAATTTAACATGAGGTGCGTCTCTTTGAATCATCATCCCTAGAGAAGTCTTACATGATGGCAAGGAAGGTTGAAAGTAAAAATATGGAAATGACTACTAGAAAGGCCTTCTCCAATACATACAGAGAAAATAACTTTCCCTCTTCTAAACCACCACAAAGGTTGACACCCCAACAACTAGAGGAAATAAGAGAAAAAGGATTATGATTTAATTGTGATAGAAAGTATAGTAAGGGACATAAGTGCAGTGAGAAGAAATTATTCTACATAGATTGTGAAAAGGAAGAACCAAAAGAAGAGGAAGCATCTCAAGAAGAGGCGACTTCAGAAGAAATAGAAGATGATACTTCAGAAGAAATTAGTCCCACCATATCTTGTCATGCATTGGATGGAATTAACACTCCTCAAACTCTCAATATCGAGGGATACATAAAAAATAAGAAGGTAATAGTGTTGATTGATTCTAGTAGTACCCATAATTTCATTCATTGTAAATTAGCCAAAGTTCTTAATTGTTTTGTATATCCAACACTAGAGTTTCAAGTAATGAGTGCAGATGGATGAACTATAAATTGCTCAGGGAAATTCCATAATATCAATCTGTCTATGGGGGAATATGTATTGAATAGTTTAATGATTGCTATCCCAATAGGTGGTGTTGATGTTGTTTTAGGTGTACAATGGTTACAATCATTGGGAACAATGGATTTTAATTTTCAAAAACCTTAATATGAAATTTTCATGGGAAGGAAAATAATATGAGTTAAATGGTATCACAAGAAAACCAAGCAAGGTGATAAGCTCAAATGGTATGACAAAGTTGTTAAAAAAGGGACATCAAGGTGTAGTTTCATAATTATGCTAATTAAATGTTCAAACCTCAAACTTACCTATCTCCCCATATCTCCAAAGGGTCATTAACAATCATTCCAAGGTATTTGAAGATATTACCAAAGGTATTCCACATATTCGAGACTTTGATCATGATATCCACTTAATCCTAGGTAGTATTCCTCCTAACATCATACCTTACCGATATCCCTATTGCAGGAAGACTGAAATTGAGCGTATGGTTGCTGAAATGTTAGAGGCTGGCATAATTGGGACTAGCTAAAGTTATTAATCTACACCAGTGGTAATGGTACCCAAACCAGATGGATCATGGCGTATGTGTCCTGATTATAGAGAGCTCAATAAGATCACCATTAAACATAAATTTCCCATTCATGTCATTGATGAATTGTTAGACGAATTACATGGAGAAGTTGTCTTCACAAAGTTGGATCTTCATTCCAGGTATCATTAGATTCGAATGAAGGATGAAGACATCCCCCCAAAAAATTAAGAACTCATGAAGGTCACTATGAATTTTTGGTCATGCCATTTGGTCTCACAGATGCACCTTCCACATTTCAAGGTTTGATGAATTATATTTTCAAGCAATCCTTTGCTTAGAAAATGTGTGTTGGTATTCTTTGATGATATACTAATATATAACAAGTCTTGGGAAGAACATGTTCAACATGCTGACAGGGTACTTTAACTACTAAAGGAGCAAGAACTATATGCGAAACCCTCAAAATGTTTCTTTGGGATAAAGGAGGTAGAGTATTTGGGTCGTATTGTATCTCATGAAAGTGTCAAGGTAGACCCTAAAAAAACTTAAATCCATGATGGAATGGCCGATTCCAAAAACCCTGAAGAATCTTTGAGGATTCTTAGGTCTGATAGGGTACTACCACAATTTTGTTTAGAACTATGGAAGAATAGAAGCTCCTCTAATAGCGTTACTAAAGAAAGATGCATTTTCTTGAACTCTAGAGGCAACTCAATATTTTCAACAACTCAAAGAGGCCATGTGTAAAGCTCCTGTTTTGGCGACACCAGACTTCACAAAAAACTTTATTATGGAATGTGATGCTTTAGGAAATGGAATTGGACCTGTACTAATGCAAGAAGGACACCCTATTTCTTTCACAAGTCATCCAATTAGGGGAAAGAACTTACAAAATCCGATTCATGAGAAGGAAATGTCCGTGATACTACATTCCTTGAAGCAATGGCACCCCTACCTTATATAGAGACATTTCAAGGTTAAAATTGATCATGATAGCCTTAAATACTTCTTGGAACAAAGGATATATTTTGAAGAGAAACAAAAATGGGTGAAAAATATGTTGGGATATGACTTTGAAATCATCTACAAAAAGGGGAAGTAAAATGTTGTCACAGATGCACTCTCTGGGAAAGATGAGGATGTTTTCCAACCAGATTGGATAGCTGAAGCAAGGGACGAATGGAAAAATGATGAAGAAATATGGACATTTATTCAAAATATGCAGCAGGATCCCAGTGCCTCTAATACATTTATGTAGAAAGATGACTTTCTATGGTATAAGGATCACTTATATATTTGTAAGAGTTCCCAACTCAAGCAAAATGTACTTTATGAATTCCACTCCTCACCAATAGGAGGGTACTCAGGTTTCTTAAAAACCTACCACAGGGTAAAGAAATTATTTTTTTGGGATGGTCTTAAAGCTGATGTTCAAAAATTTGTGATAGAACGTTTGGTTTTCCAAAAAAATAAAGTGGAAACAATTAAGACCCCTAGTCTCCTACAACCACTTTCCATTCCAAGCCAAAGGTGGACAAAGGTCTCGATGGATTTTATCGCATGCTTACCAAAATATGAAGGAAAGAGTGTCATCATGGTGGTTGTTGGTAGACTTAATAAATATGCACACTTCTGTGCACTATCTCACCCCTTCAAAGAAATCACGGTCACCAATTATTTTATGGAGACAGTCCAAAAAATACATGGTACTCCAAATATTATAGTAAGTGATAGGGATCCCATTTTCACTAGAAATTTTTGGACAAAATTGTTTACTTGTTTGGGTACTCAACTGGCTCATAGCTCATCTTATCATCCTCAATTTGATGGAAAAACATAGATTGTAAACAAATGTTTGTAAGGGTATGTTATATGTTGTACAACTGATAAACAAACACAATGGGTCAAGGGGTTACCCTTGGTAGAATGGTGGTATACCACTTCCTTCCATACATCAATAAAAATGACCCCATTTATGGCACTTTATGGCTATCATTCACCATCCATTAGATCTTCACTAAGAGACTCTTCTAAGGTTCAGGCAGTGGAAGACCACATGAAGCATCAACAGCAAGTTCTTCAACTCTTAAAGGACAACTTGAATATAGCACAAAATTGAATAGAACAACAAGCATATCAACATCACAGTGAACAAAGCTTTAATGTGGGGGATTGGGTGTTTTTAAGACTACAACCGTACAAATAGATGTCCTTGAAGAACACCAAGAAGGATAATAAATTATCACCTAAATACTACTGTCCCTACAAGGTGTTACACAATATTGGTATTAAGGCCTACAAATTGGAACTACCTGCATCTTCACGAGTCCATCTAGTTTTCCATGTTTCCCGTTTAAAGAAGGTAATCAATGACAAGCTACTGGTTCAAAAGATATTACCAGAACTTGATGGGGAAGGAAAAATCATCTTGGAGCCTGAAGAAATCACTAAAAGAAGAACTAGACAGCTTCGAAATCGATCAATTCTAGACTATCTCATTAAATGGAAGAACTTACCCCCAGAAGATTCAACATGGTAAGATAAGTCCTTTATAGAACATCATCCAAAACCGCTTCAGCGTTAAGGACAACAATTTTTTAAGAGGAGGGGCATGTTAATCCCTTAATGATGGAACATTAACCCATATAGTGTGGCACATTAACCCCTATATTGTGGTGCATTACATATTATTTATGTCGGTTTGGGTCTATTAGTGGGTCTATTAGTTGTTATTGTACACCTTTGTCTCCTATATATAGGAAGGAGATATTCTAATTTTAGTCATCATTGTATCTTATCTTGTCTTGTGTATTTAGTACATTGTTGTTACAGAGATAACTTCCTATGGCTTGGGGTTGACCAAAACATACAACATGACACGAGAAATCAATCCATTTCCATATGAAATAGAGATAAACAAAGCTAACGCTAAGGGATAGAAGGCGTACCTTGTTCCAAAAGGTTGTAGTAGATCCCCATTGATATTTCAACCACACTTGCACCTAAATTCCATTATCAACAACAAAAAAATATACATGCATGATATATATTAAGTGGTAGGCCTACTCTAGCATATATAAAACCAATATGTATAAATTGAAGCAACTACATCCATGTACACAGAACATTCATAGTTACACACATGTAATGGATGAGAATGGATATTTTTATTAATTATAAACAAAGATACAAGTGACAAAATCTGTTGGAACCTCATCGAAATTGAGAGACTGAGCCCTCCAACTAGTTCTCCACCACTTCAATCCTCCATATCAATGTCAATCTCACAAGACAATGGTAATCTTGGGAAGAGCATCAATGGCTGATCAAAAGGAAAAAGGGATGCATACTCAAGCATGTATGAATGGGGCACAAATCCACTATAGTTTCCTTGCTCTCATAAGTTCTCCTCCTCTAATGCATCCAAGAGGCTCAATATATATCCCTTTAATAGGAAGTGAAGGGATGAGTCAGAGCATTTCCAGGTATATGGAAGGTCAATAGTCAAGTTATTCATGACTCATTTAGGAAAACTCCAAAATATTTTCTTTTTGGGCACATTTCTCGATGTATGTGTGTCATAGTGGGACAAGATGCATGTACACACGATATGTAAGACTATGACCCATATATACCAATAAATAGGGATTTTTTAATGTATTTATTGGAACATAAAAGTATATTTTGAGAAAAGGGGGTCCAAAGAGTCTGCATGGGGACATGGAAGGACATAAAATTGTGATCTACCAAGCATGGTAAAATCATCTATAACAGATGACCCCTATCGTGTGAGGTCAAATGGGTAACACGATGGACGAAATACATTATACCAATCCCGGAAGTGGATTAATGAAGACCCAGGTGGAAAAAACAACCACTCATTAGTAAAATACAATGATACATATCAGCATGTGACTACACATATGAAGTGTAGTAGTCCTTGATACATAATAGTACAATGGCCATTAATAGGCATAATAGACATAATTCATATGTGGTCATCACCACATACAATATATAGTGAAATAATATCTCCATACTGAATGAAGACATATGATAGAACATTGGAATTTGGGCATGAGAGATGACATCTCATGAATATTGGCATGATCAAGGAGGTAACATATATGGAATGCCACCAAGCTCAGAGGTCTTCTACATAAACTGCTATTGGTACATGTCCCATCACGTGAATAAAGGTGTCGAGTTAGAACATGATGGACCATCATTTGATTACTGGTCATTGATGTATACCATTAACAGATGCGAGATATCCCATCGATAATGATAATGGGAATAAAGGTAGAAAGTGAAATCAAACAAGTGTGAATAGATGTGTTGAGGTCAAACACCTGAGAGAATCCATCGATTAGGGGACATTGATGTATTTCCAAAAATGTTGATGGAGAGAGAACATGTCACTGATGATTGCAAGTATTAAGGAACTCAATGGACTCTAGAGTCCTATTTCAGAATAGATGATCTGAAGTTGATGGAATGGAATCCATTGGAAAGAGAGAATTAAGGCATCCTCCATCAACTGACACGAGGTACTCAACAAAACTGGATAATTTGGAAGAACTCAGATGAGCAAGATGTGCACAAAACAATAACTGTATCAGGAATGGTCAACATGCAAAGATAATATAACTGAGGAATTGCTGAATCAAGCTGATATTTCCTTCGAACAAGAGAATAAGGTAGATGGAGACTGATAGGTAGCATAGACTCAACATGAAAATTGGGACAACTCCGTGGTACAATGGAAATTGATAGAGGCTCCATAGGGAGTGGAAGCATAACCGGTTAGTGGAGAAAACTCAGAGAAAGGAGTGCAACTCCTAAAGTCATAC
Source organism: Pseudotsuga menziesii (assembly GCA_001517045.1). Classification (NCBI taxonomy): domain Eukaryota; kingdom Viridiplantae; phylum Streptophyta; class Pinopsida; order Pinales; family Pinaceae; genus Pseudotsuga; species Pseudotsuga menziesii. The sequence goes on along the minus strand of LPNX010203363.1, from coordinate 194,551 downwards.
TAATAGCCCAACCAATGGATGGAATATATAGTGTTCTGTTTGAAGGTGACACGACACGATAACTGCCAAAAGTAATATCATTTCCTATTCGGATTTTTATGTTTTTTTTAATTGTTTTGGTCTTTTTCATATTGGAAATCTTGAAAAAGAAGAAAACTGCTTATATTACAAATTAGGAGGAAACAAGTGTCGCAAGAAAGAAAACTAGTTCCAAGCAGTGGAACATACCTATGCTCGATGCAAGGAAGCATGTGCAGGATAAGGACACTCGGGGGGATTTCTCCTTCAGGTATGGTGTGATCAAGCTGCAAAAGATATATGAAAGGATCTACTTGGCTGGAATTGAGGCAAGCTCAGGCTATATGGATCATAAAACCGAAACAGGGAGCCAACATAAGGCTCAATACGACAAGCAAACACATGAAATGCAATTACAACTTGATATAAATGGGAGTCCTTGTGGGAGATGGACAACATAAAGTTAAATAAAGAGTATGGGGTTATTGCTCAAATACATGGCGTGACTATAAGGGACTCCCAGACCTAAGGGAGGAGTCTCAACATAGGTGCCAAATGGAAAAGAGAGATCTAACTAGGGCACCCATGAATAGGAAGGCTCTACAACTTATGTAATTTTACTTCTAGCAACAATATGACGTTCTATAACATTACAAAGTGGGTTCATACCTATAGTTAAGGCGACATGGTCATAGGATGATGCATGATGCATACAAAAAATTGATCCTATCCTATATTCCAGTTCAAAATTATACCTATCATAGACATGAATGGGTCATGACCTCAGAGAGAGTGTACAAAAAATGGACCCTACATGACAAAAATATTAGTCCAAAACACTTGGAAAAAATAAATAAAGAGTCCAAACTATAGGATATAGGGAGGATTGATCATGACAACTGCATTCAAATGAAACAATGCGGTGGATAATGGGACATAGGAAGGAATGTAAGGTGGAGACCCAACGTTCACATATCCATGGCTACAGGTGAAAAGGTTTGTTCATAATCTATTCCTTCTTTCTGGGAGAAACCACGAGCCACAAATCTTTCCTTATATTTTTCAATGCTACCATCTGTAGCATGCTTGATCTTGTAGATTCATTTGGAAGTTACAACTGACTTCCCTTTTGGTCTTGGGACAACATCCCAAACATCATTCTTCATGATTGATTGATACTCTTCGATCATAGCATCCTTCCATTCTTTCTGTTCTGCCGCTTCTTCATAATTGGAAGGTTCTTTATCGATGAAATCACATAGTAATGCTACATACCCAGAGCAGGATCTGGTCCTCTTTCTTTCTCTGTGATTCTCTTCTAGAGCCTTATATCTCTTCGCACCTTGGATAATTTCACGTACCCAAGCAGGTTTCCTCTTATGAGGATTATTCTCCAGAGGTGGATCTACAAGTTTTTGTGGTTCTTCAAATTCTCGATCTTCTCCTTGAGTTTCTTCGTTCATGGTTGTATCATGAATTCTGGGTGCTTATGCTTCTTCAGGTTCTTCAGTAGGTTTCTTTATGGATTTGTTGTAAGCTGTGTCTTCATAAAGCGTCAGATCCCTACTGATTTCAATCTTCTTGTATCTTGGGAAATAGATTCTGTAAGCGTTCGAGCTTTCAGAGTATCCCACAAATACACCCTTCTTTCCTAAAGGATCTAATTTTGTCCTCTTCTCTTTTGGAATGTGTATGCACACATGACAACCGAATGTTCTAAGATGGCTGACTTATGGTTTCTTGCCAGAGAAGACTTCTTCAGGAGTCTTGTTCTTGATTACTCTGTGTAGAGTACGGTTCTCTACATACACCGTTGTTCTGGTAGCTTCTGCCCAAAGATGCATAGGAAGATCTTGATCATGAAGCATAGCTCTTGTGGCTTCCATGATAGTTCTGTTCTTCTATTTTGCAATCCCATTCTATTGTGGATTATAAGGAGTGGACAACTCCCTCTTAATCCCTGAGTCTTTGTATAACTCTTTGAATTCATTTGACGCGAATTCTTCGCCATTATCTAATCGAAAGGTCTTAATCTTCTTTTCAGTGTGATTCTTGATCAAGGCTTTGAATTCCTTGAATTTGCTAAATACTTCATCTTTGTTCTTCGTGAAGTAGATCCATGTCTTCCTAGAAAAGTCATCAATGAAAGAAACATAGTATACATACCCGCTTAGTGAACTTGATGACATTGGACCGCATACATCGGAGTGGATTATTTCCAAGATTCCTTTTGCTTTGCTCTCGCTATTTGGAAATTTCTTCTTTGTGTTCTTTCCTTTCGCACATCCTTTGCAGACCCCATCATGTTTTGCTTGTATTTCTGGAAGACATTCGACAGCTTTTCTTGCAAGAGGTAGTGCTCTGTAATGCACATGTGCAAGCCTTCTATGCCAAAGTTCATTTGTCTTTACTGTGTCATGGACCAAGGCTTGTTCTGGATGGCCCTTCAATTTGTACAAACCTCCTTCTTGTTCCCCAATCACTATTGCATCATCAATAGTCTTTCCTTTTGGCCACATGATGACTTGACCATCTATGAATGCAACCCTCATTCCTTTTGCATCTAATGCAGATATGGAGAGAAGGTTATTCTTGAGTCCTGGTACAAACAATACTTCCTTCATTGTCATAGACTTTCGAGAGTCTAGCTTATAGGAATATTCCCCACTACCTTTTATTGGATATTGGTATTCATCTCCTAGTTTCACCTTGTGAGGTGATTCATGTTCTGAAAGTTTCACAAAGGATTCCTTGAATCCAGTCATGTGCTTGGAAGCACCACTATCTATAATCCAATCATTGCTTCCATGAGTAATGTTTCCTGTGAGAGCAGAAATCAAAACATATTCTTCCTCGCTTGAAGAATCTTCACTTTCATCTCTGGTTCTCTTTGATGAAGGTTCATCATCCTCTGCAGCATGAGCATGTTGTCTTCTCTTGTTTCCCTTCTTCTTGTGAGAGATAATTTTGTTCTTCAAAAAATCTCTAGCAAAGTGTCCTCTCTTATCACATGTATAGCAAATAAACTTGGACCTATCTCTAGGCTTTCTGAAGTTATTTCTTTAATTAGAATACTTACTTCTGTGATGGATGGATCTGTATTTCTTGGATTGTACTATGAGAGCTTGATCTCCACTTCCCATATTCTCTTCTTGAGCTGCTATTCGAGCTTCTTCTTGAGAACATTCTTCCCACAGTCTACTGAACTTGACTAACTTCTTCTTGGCACAGTTCCCTTGAATGAAGGAGTCCCATGTCCTAGGGAGACCATTCAAGGTGGTCATCACAATCTCTGCATTCTCCACTTATTCATCTACTGCTTCCAATTTTTCCTTGATATGAGAAACCCTTGTGAAGTAAGATTGGATGGTTTCTGCATTCTGGATCTTCACATTCTTCAATTGGTTCCTCAAGGTCATCTTCCGGTTTATGTTCTTTCCTTCAAACAATTTGGTCAGGGCATTAAACATAGCTTTAGGTGTCTTGAGGGAGGACAACTATGTTATAAGGTGATCCTTGATAGAATCAACACTGATCCTCTTTGCCATAACCAAATTCTTCTTATGTAAGTCCTTAGCCTCATCTCCCTCTGGAACTGGAACCTCCTCATTGATGTAGGAGTCCAACTCATTCTCTTCCAGAACTAGGAGATCCTATACTTCGAGGCTCGAAATTTATCATCTCCCTCAAGCTTTTCAACAAGATTGGTATGATGAGACATATTAACTGAGAACCTCAAATAGAAATACAAAAGATTTAGATCTTACCAGGTCAAGATGTCGGATCTGGATTTGGAGCTGAAATCCTGAAGTGCTAGTTTAGGAGCAGATTAGGGTTTTTCTTTTCCAGAGTTCTATCCAACCAAATGCTTTGAAATTGATCCCTAACTTCTATTTTGGGGAGAATATCAATCCAGGCCTGAGCTCACTGGAAAATTCCTCTTCTGTGAAAAGCCCTAATTTTCGGCAGTAGTGTCGGGTCCAAAACTAAAAAACCTCAGAATTGGATTCTGCTTCAACAGAAAGATGCACCCTAAGGAGGAGAGTTAATCCAACCTTCTTTTGCTGAAAATATGTGGAGGAAGATCCACAAAGTAGGAATCCCTAGTTCTCGCAGCTGCACAATGTCTTCTTCTCAGGTTAGCTCTGATACCATGTTATATTTTTAACTTTAAGCTAGCATTATTAGGATCTTTTAACTGAGAGAATAACAACAACATCAATCAAACACAAGAGACAATGAACACAGTGTTTTTCCTCAGGGAAACCATAAATGGAGAAAACCCCGCAACTTCCTCAGAGATAGAATCAACACCAAATAGAAAATCCCAAAACAGTAAGATGATCTCCCGACAGCAGTAACCTCTTTCTTCCTAGCCCCAGTGTCTTCTTCTTCCTCAGCTATGCGCTACAACTGAGTGTGAGTGAGTGTGTGTTAAATAGAGAGGTCACCTCTCTATTATACTGATTCCCGACATGACTAAAACCCTACTAGGGATGACTTCACTAGGTGAGTCTAATAACCCTAGTGCCCCGAAACTACGGGGACTTTAACCCTTAGACAATAGGAGGGTTACCCACAATGACTTGACATGACTTGTTTACATTATAGATCCTCCCGATTGGAACATCGGGGCATGACATCATGACTCAATTACATTACAGACACATCTCAGAATAAACATCGGGGTACAAGACACAAGATACATAAGTGAATACATTCTGAAGTTACAAATACATCAACAAAAAAGACTCAGCAACACTCAGAACCCACCTAACATCTGTCAAACATCAAATTCTCACTAAAAAAGAGAGGAATACTCAACTGTTCACAGAAAACCTACATCTATACGTGACTGTAAGTGTTACAACCCGTGTGTATACACAACTGATACCTCTATGACTTGCGTAAAAAAAGAGGAAGGTGGTAAAAAGGTAGGCTAAGATCCAAATTACTTCAACGGGACACCAATGGGCTAACACACTTCTGATCCTGACACAAAAACACATAGAAACATAGATAAATTCAAGCACATCATGAACCCAAACCCCAACAAACAAGGAAAATCCCTAGCAAAGTTGTCAATTATGTTACGGAGAAAAATTCCTATGGTTTGGGGTAGACCACAATAGATAGTATGACACCAAAAATCAATCCATTTCCATATGAAATAGAGATAAAAAAAGCTAACACTAAGGGATAGAAGACATACCTTTTTCTGGAAGGTTGTAGTAGATCCCCATTGAGCTTTCAACCACACTTGCACCTGCATTCCATCCTTAACAACAATGAAATAGATAAGCATGATATAAATTAAGTCTTAGTCCTACTCTAGCATATATAAAACCAATATGTATAAATTGAATAAACTACATCCATGGATAAAGAACATTCATACTTACACACATACAATGGAAGAGAAATGGATGTTTCAATTAATTATAAACGTAGATACAAGTGACAAACTCTGTCGGCACCTCGTCGAAATCATGAGACTGAGTTCTCCACTTGGGCCTCCACCACTTCAACCCTCCATATCAATGGAAAGCTCACAAAACAATGGAAATCTTGGGAAGAGCATCAATGGATGCTCAAAAGGACAAAGGGATGAAGACTCAAGCATGTATGAATGAGGCACAAATCCACTATAGTTTCCTTGCTCTCATAAGTTCTCCTCCTCTAATGCATCCAAGAGCCTCAATATATAGCCTTCTCTAATGCATCCAAGAGCATCAATATATAGCCTTCAATAGGAAGTAAAGGGTCGAGTTAGAGTGTTTCCAGGAATATGGAAGGCCAATAGTCAAGTTATTCGTGACTCATTGAGGAAAACTCTAATACATTTTCTTTTTGGGAACATTTCTCGATGTACGCAGGTCATAGTGGGACAAGCTGCATGTACATGCGATATGTAAGCCCGTGAGCAGCGTATACCAATAAATAGGGATTTTTTAAGAGATTTCTCTGAACATCAAAGTATATTTTGAGCAAAGAGGGTCTAAAAAGTCTGCATAGGGACATGGAAGGCCATAAAAATGTGATCTACCAAGTGTGGTAAAATAATTGTTAAGGCATGGATTACTTTCTTATTGTCTATTTCTTCTCTTTTATGCTACATTTTGGGCTTTGTGGCACAACACTTAACCGGATTCCAACTCTTACCAATGCTCTGTCTGACAACTGAAGATACCACTAAAGAGAATTACAAGCCCTAGTACCAACTCTTCATCAAAATAGTGGTGAAGATCCCAACTCATGCTTTGATACCAAATGTCATGGCACTACTCGTCGACTATTCAAAATGACCCCCAAGTGAGCATGAAAAACTTCTTGGAGACCAACCAATGGAGAGACCATCTCGGTAGTCCACCACTGCCTCCATAAATTCCAACAAAATACAATACTTCTTGAGCTCCCAACGAGCACTCTTCACCACTCTTTTTCTGAAGAGTTGGTATCGAAGCATTTAGTTGGAGCTCGAGTTACCAAACATGGAAGTTAATAAGAGTGGAATCTAGTTGAGAAAGGAAACAACAGGATTCCAAAATATTTCTTTGATACTTTTCTAGGGTAGTAGAGTGACATTAGAAAGTTTGGTTGGAAGCACCTTGGTGTTTCCTTGGTCAAGGTAGTGACTAGGGTAACTTCGCAAGTGACTTGTCAGCTAGAGTCATTTTTTCAGCCAAGAATACACCCATGGGTTCCAAGCATCTTTCCTAGTATGGTCTTAGAGTTAAGAAAGTTGATAGATGAAGGAAGACGTTTAGTAAAGTAGGGTTTGGTTGGGTGGACCAACGAACCGACGCTTGGTCAATTGCAGAAAATTGACTAAGTCTAAGATGGGTTAAAAAGATGTAGATCATGTGTTGGAGTCAAATGCATAACCATAAGTGACCTCAGATGCGAAAGAGTCTTTCCATGAGGAGCATGAAGGTGGACCGTTTCCGAAGACGTCTAAGGTGAAAAGTAGGACCACCACACTTGAGAGGAGCATGGATCAAATTTCCAAATCTCTCTACAATCATGGCGAGAAGGTTGAGACCATGGGTAGCAAAATGTAATGAATGCAGAAGGATTTCAATGATGTTGTATAAGAGTGCAGTGCTAGAATGGATGTGTTGCATGTCGCATTAGAAGATGACATGGAAGGGAGGGTTAGGAAGCTTGAGGGGGTTGTGAAACAACTCTAGATTCACATCAAAGATCAAGATGAGACAATAGTGTTGTTGAAACATGCTTTGGCTAGTGGGCACAACATAGGTGCAACCATGAAGATTCACATTAAGGATTCAAAACCTTACGATGGTACACAAGATGCCAAGTTATTAGGAAACTTTTGTTGGGATGTGGAGTAGTACTTAGACTAGATGAACAAAAGTTCATATGATTCCAAGGTGAACGTTGCTTCCATGTTTCTCACATGCACTGCTAAGCTATGGTGGATAAATAGTGCAAAAGATGTGGTTGAAGGATGGATTATGGACTAGTTTGAGAATTGGGAGAAAATGAAGTCAGCCTTGAAGGCACAGTTTGAGCTTGGAAACTAAGGCTATGTTTCTCAAAACAAGTTGAATAAACTCAATCATATGGGGAAGATACAAGGTTAGATCAATATTTACACCAGTTTGATGCTAGAGACAAAGGATATGAGTGATGAAGATCAAATCTATCATTTTATGAAGGGATTGTGTTGGATTTTTCCCTCTCTCTGTCCCTAAACCCAGGTTCAGTCCCTTCTTCTCAGCAAAACAAAGCTAGAGATATCAGCTCGATAGAGTAGATCTCATCTGATAACACCTATGAAACAGATGCTGTCTCACCCGAGATATCGCTATTTTATGGTTAACTACTAGAACCATGTTTCCGCAGTTGTGTGGTATGGTGTTTTAGTACTTTATCTCTACACCAAGGCTTCCAACGAAGACCGGGGAGGTGGATTACTTGTATGCACAATACTTCAACACTAAGCTATGACCCAACCCTTCTTTATGCAACTTAAGTAAATAAACATTGAACATGCAACATAATGATATTCATTAATATAATGCGACTGTCATACATTTATCCATTTGCAAACACAATAATCAACCAGTCATTCAACACAATATTCACATATATATCTAAGCTACTTCACCATTCACACATATACTTAGCATATAATGTGGAAACCCATCCGGGCGAAAACCACAATGTGCTCTTCATCTGACATGATGAAATAGATGCACCTTTCCTCTGAACACAAAGCTGCAGACTTTGTTCAAGATATTTTCTTCTATATTTACATACTTTTCCTCCCTCTCATGCTCTATGATCTTCTCTCTTTCTCTTCCTACTCTACTTCTACTAGCGATCTGCACACAGCTTGGATTGACTCAACCTTCCCTACTCGTCTGCGCACTTAGCTGCAGAACCTCTACTCTAATGCACTCAATGCTATAGAGTCATTAACCAGAAATCCTACCTCAAGTCTAGCTCAAGTGCCTTACCAAGAGTCTAACCAACAATCTACAAGCTAGAAGTTGATGCTACTTAGATGCTATTATTGACTAACCCATATACAACTTGGGTTCCTTCTTTTATAGCCCTGTTACAGACTCAATACAAATCCCATACATGATTTTTTTAGACTCAATATCGACTCGATACAGTCTCTAAATAGACTCATTACAGACTCCTTTCTTGTCGCTATCTCAGTCGATTTACTATATCTAGCCAACATGCTGTCTTTCCTATTCTAGAAACACATAACAAGAGGCACTATTGACCTGACTTACAAAGATGACTTCACACGTGTGGATTTCCTTGGTTCCATCTGAGCTTGTACCCACGATTGTTAAGGATTGTCACTTTCTCAGCGTTATGCCTTATTGTCACTTTCTATCCATTATGCTATTTGGATGCCTGCTTCTGCTGATATTTTTCCATATCATCTCATATCACGTTATGTCCTTCTGTCATTTCTTAGTCATCTAGTGCAACTTCCTCTTCCAACGCCTTATCTTTGTCTTCTTCTTCTCTTTTACTTCTTTTGTTGCAACATCCTTCCCCTTTCCCTTTATGCTGCTTCCTCAGTCGTAGCTCCTTCCTCTTCTCCTTTATGTTCTTCTCCATACTTATGCATAATTCTACATGAATTCTGCCCTACTGTCCCTAGGACCAATAGACCCCCAACACTCACCTGTGGCTTGTCCCGAGCCATGTGAACTATTGCTCCATGGACTGAGTTGTGCGCTGATTTTGTTCTAAAAATCCTCCATGATTTTCACCAGTTTCTCAGTCTCTATGCGCACTTCTTCCTCTTTTCTGCATGTACTCCACTAGGTCTAAACTGACGTGTTCTAGCATGAATTTTTCTACAAATTATGTTACTTCATGCACCTTCTGATGTATAGGCTGAATTAGTCCTGTAACTCTCTCTGCTTCATCCTATAGTTCCCATACCTTTTCCTCGCACTGCTACTGCTATGTGTGCACCACAATAATCTGTTGCTGCAGTTTCTGCATCTCTATTTCCTTGACCATTTTTCATGTCAAGGGTAGTTGTTTCATCTTGTTTCTTATCTGCATTGTATTTGCTTCAAACACACTCGTCTCACTTGCAATCCTCTATGATTGCTCGTCGTCCATTAGGGATTCCCAAGTCTGAGAGACTTGGTCCACAACTTTAGCACATATTTACTCTACTTCTTCTATTCTTTTCATAGCCTGAGTGGCTGTGTCTCTTCTTCTTTCCAGCATTTCTAGAGGCATGCTAGGTCTCCTTTTCTCTTCTAACTTTGTAAATTTTTTCCTAAGGCTAGCCGCTATCTCATCTGACTGTGCTACTTTGGCATCTGGTGTCATTTCTTTTGTTATTCCTTCTTCTTCAAATTTCTTCCAGGAAAGGGATACTGCTTCACTGATTTTCTGACAGTTTCCTTCCAATTCCATTTTATTATGTATAGTTTCTTGAATTTGAAGTTTCATTTTCTTGATGTCTTTATGTGCAACCTTCACCTTCGTTTCCAGGTTGCGCTTCGCAGTTTTATCTCTGTATTAACAAAAATCAGTATTGCATTTACTTCATTGAGGTGCATCAACGAAAAATCTATAATAATTTGATCATTATCCTGAATCATATGATTAGACTCTGGAGTGCCGAAATTAACAACGGTTTTAGATACTTGTACCGTTATTGGTGAGACTAGAACAAGGGGCACAATTTGCTCCATTCTTGATGTTTCTAATGGGTCTTGTGACTTGGCTGTTGCACTCGACAAAAAATTTAACCTCTTCAACTACTTTACACATAAATTTAAGGAGATTAGTGACTAAACCTGAAATTTCTTCTTGTCATTCTTCTATGGACTTGAAACTAGTATGTGCTGCTTCGGTTATTGCCTCAGTCATTAGTTGCACATCATCACTGTCCAAGCTAACAGTATTTGCAGTTCTATCAGCCGTCATCTTCTTCTTGTTTCTCTTTGGTTGTACTTTTTATTCCTGAGGTCCCCCCCACCCTCCTTTCTTGATTTTGGGTCTGTTGGTATTGAGGGGGTGTGACTTTCGGTGGAGTCTAAACACTCTAGGGGGTATTCTTCTTTGTTTTCGTCATATGATTTATATTCTTATAATTGGTTCTCCTCTTGTTGAAGTTGCTCTTCTGATACTGGAACACCCCATTCCTTCGGCCATTGATTAATAATTTCTTGGATTTCTTCCTTTGCCATAATAAATTTGGTTGGTAGCTTTTGATGTTGCAGCTGTTGTCATGGTTGTATGTAAATATGGTGCAGGCCAATCTCAAATTTAACAATGGGGCAAAACTGTTCAACAATGGCGTCATCTAACCTGGGCATTTTCTTTACCTAGTGTCGTATAGCCTCCTTGTGCATAAAGAATTGAACATTTCTCTGCCTCTGTTGGTCCTTTAGGTCCTTCTCATACCAAAGGTTCTAATATTTTTCTTCTTGAAAATTCACTAGCATGTTGGTCCCTTGGTAGTCTTGTGGGTCAGACCATGCTACAAAAGAAATTAAAAGTAACAATCATGAATAGTGAAATGGCCTACCCTTTTCCTGTGCATCACTGGAGTCTATTACAAGCTCATTCAAGAAGAATTGACACCTGTTGATATGAGTTCCTAGCACACAGAGTTTCGCAAGCATGATTGATCCTGCAGTACACTGGTCCGGGCGCATTTTGCGGAGTAACTTGGAGGTCAATACCTTAGCAGAAAAGCGAACAGTGGTGTTGTTAATGGAACAAATCAAAAATCCCCTTTTGCTTATTTATACACTATATTTTTTCTTCATCAATTTAGCTATTTCAACCTCTTGATCCTTTTTGAGCAGTGGTGCTGGGTCCATTCTAGCAGATGACAGTCTTGTGATGGTGGCGATCAGCTAAACATCCACAGGTATGGGTTTTCCTAACCATAGAACCACTCAAAAAAATATAAGTAACTACTTGAAACAGGTATTTATTTGTGTACTTCACCCAAAATGTGGTATATACAACAACGATAATATGTTAGACTGCTCCAGTTCCTTGGCCCATTCCTTTGCAACAAATTGTTGAGGCGCCTCTAGTGTGTCCTGCACAATGTCCATATAGTTTATACAGTCTAGGTCTGCTTGTGGCTTCATATAATGATCAGTGTACGATAGCTTTTCCACATTGGGTAAAATATCTTTCACTACATTCACTCCTTTGGGTATTAGTGGCGCTATCAGTGGGGTCTTTGCGTATTTCAGAACTGTAACTTCCGGTGCATCTCTATGTTTGGGTGAGACATAGGGTGGCATCAATTTTCTTGTCTCAAAATCCTCTTCTACTGGTGGGGTTGGCACTAGGGGTGTTGCTGCTCTTCCCTTCCTTTTTTTGTTTCTAGTGCATTTTCCTTGCTTAGTCCCTGATGGACCTGGTCTTTCCTTCCTGACCGGGTTACTAGCATTTGGATGTACTCCTGGATTAGTTTGTATATTAATGGGGTTCGTCTGCAGTGGGATGTAACTAGTAGTGTCCTCCACGATCGGGGTAGGTGATACAGACTTGGATTAAACTGTGCTTGTGCTGGAAATGGAGATAACCATACTACAACCTCACTAGTTCAGTGCCTAGGGTTTGAAGTGGTAGTAGTGTTCTTCTTTTGTAAACAAGGAACATATTCTTGATGGTGAAGCTTGATATAATACCTTAATTGATGATAGTCGTTCTTTGCATGTGCAATCAATTAATTGAAAAGGAATCCGTCTTTTCGGCCGCATGGGCGTACCGTGGGCTCATTGATCAAATCTTTTTGTGTTATGCCACCACTAACCTATCACTTTAAATGGTAGTTATTGTTATAAAGTGGGATGGTACCAAAAAGATCATTGTCATTCCTCTTTTTTTTAGGTCATATCTAACAGGGTACAATGTATTTTCACACATGCCAACTCGTTCCACTTTGCACATTCCTTCTGACACATGGAGATTATGGTGAATGGGTCACTATCATTTAGATCTTCTATGATATTATAACACTCCATCCAATTGTGTATAGTCATGCCGCATTAATGGAAATTTGTGTCTTCTACCGATATTTCTTCAAATATCTTCTCCTTTAATACCTGTAACACATCATCTACTGTTGGGTGTTCACTTGCAAACTCAAATGTCTAGGTGAAGCTTACAGCTAAGCTTTCCCATTATATAGTTCCTCGTCGTAGTTATTCTAATGTGTACCAAATTCTTGTACAATTTCCAAAGTGTGGATGAATCGATGAACCCATTCTTGTTGTGAATGTTCTTTCCAAATCCTTTGACAGTGCTCAATATGTTTCCCAGGATCCGTCAGTCCTGTATATTTCTGATCAGGGCAACTGATCTCTTCCCCAAATCTGATCTCCATTAATATCCTACGTTGAGGCCATTCATAGATAGTCTGTTTATGTGTACCCCACCATCTAGTGGGCGTAGCTTTCAACACATAGTCCAAAGTGGACAATCGCTGGGATTCTCTGACTTTTTCTTCAAATTCTATAAAAAAGATGCAAGGTTAGGTAATCCTTCATACACATGCAACACACTTGCTTCAACTCCTACCCTTCAGAAAACTCTTGTGATTCTTGCACATCTTTGCATGGAGACTTCATGTAGCATGTTCTGCCAATTTTATAGAGCATCGTTTGAGTCGGACGTGCACGAGCTTACACTCCTCCAACTCAGGCTTCCATAAGTTGTTGGGTTGATATAGTATTCCTTTGAAGAGATGATGTTATACAACTGATCTAGATAATTGTCTTGCCCTTCGCTATGTATAGGATTGACATATCTCTGTCCTTCAAGCGGATCAATTGACTCAACCACTCTTATTTTAGAATCTTTGAAAGACAAGATCCTTTTCTTGAAGTTTATAATGGTTTGGTTGCCTATTTCCCAATCAATTCCTAGAAGTGCAGGATATGGGTTTGTGTCATCGACAATGTCAATAACTTAGAAGTCGACATATGTTCTTAAGCCTTCGACTTCCATAGGTACTTGAGTTAGTCTATCAATTTGTAGAACCTTCGACTGGTTCACAAGCCTTAGTTGAATAGGAGACCAGTCCAGTCATGGCTTATTCATGATCTCCCATGTTTTTCTTGTCAATATATTGACATCCGAGCCCAAATATAATACGATATAATCCATATCATAATCTCCTATCTACGTAGTCATTTGGAGTTCTTGGCCTATCTTCAGTTTTCTCTCGATATGATTAAATCTTTTTTTCGGGTCCCAGGTCTTATGTGGTTTCTTCTATGAGTGCTGTCAGTTCTGCGACAACATCTTTATCATTGATTAGTGCTAAATTTTTTTTGAATAATTCTTTAATCTTACTAACCTTTTTCATTGGAGGCTTCCTAATTAGTTGTTCAAATTGTTCAGGCATAGCCCTAACTTTTCCAGATGTCGATGACTGATTAGTATCAACAAAGTATGGTCGCACCTTCACAAAGACTTCTTTCTCCAAGTGGACATCTAGCAGATCTTTCTTTTGTGCCGAAGGTCTCCCTTGCGGTTGTCCTTGCTGTGTATTTTGGTCTAATCCCGTCGCAACAACTCCTCTTGTAACTACATTAATGTGGGGTTGTCTTTGTTCGAAATAAATCATCTAAATATTCTGATTGAGATTGAGATTCTGATTTTGCACCGGGTTGGGATTAACGATAGTTCTAGCATGCCATTTGGCAATAAGCTGCAGACACTATTCGAAAGTGTGATCGAATGCTTTACAATATGTACAATTTTTCGTAGGACTTTGACAATCTCAGGAAAAATGTCCTGGCTTCCCACAATTATAACATATGACTTGGACTCTTCCTTAACCAAATCCTCCTCCTTATTTTTGTCCTCGACCTCTAAAATTCCTACCCCCCCTTTACGGAGGGTATTGTTGTTGTTGAGGATACTAATTCTATTGGTATTGCGATTATTGATATTTCACAGGGTGATACTAAGGCTGCGGTCATCCAACTCGCATTTGCTCATCATTTTTCATTAATTAGGTATCCATCATCTTTTCTTGTAGTAGCTGAAGTGCTCTGCATGTTTTTTCATCATGGCCTACTGATTTACAAAATTTAGAATATAGACTAGCAGGTGTGCTTACAATCTTCTGTAAGTACATACATTCCTTGGACTTGTGCCCCCAGCTAGTCTGGCATATTCTACACCAAGGCATTCCTTGGGTGTTTAATGGGTTTGATGCACCTGCTGCGACATAGTTCATGAGTGTCGGACAATTGTATTTATGGTGTGCATCTGTTCTACATATTATACACCATAGTTCTTCCTGAACTTTCCTTCCTCTTTTAATGTCCTGGAGCTGCACTGTAATATTGGCTAGCTGTGACTGAATTTGCATCATTCCTGAGCTAGTGTCTCCAACCAATGAGGATTCTAATTTCATTGCTATTTCTAGAGCCTCTATCCGCAACACGTGTTTATGTTGCATCAACGGGGTTTGGATATGTGGTAACAAGGCAACAATAAACCATTCCTTGTGTTGCACATCTGACATTTGGAAACTCACTTTGGCCATTAATGTCTTAAATATTTGGTCAAAGTCCCAAACAGATTATGTTGGTAGCTACTTAATCTCTTTGATTTCGGTGATGCACTATGATTCATACTTTGGATTTTTGAATTCATTTATCAAACCCAGTTGAATCTAGTTGAGTGTTTTCGAGAGAACTCTTGTTGGTGCTACGAAAAATTTCATATACTAGTCCAGTGAACGACCTCCCAAAGTCGTGATCATCTGTGCTTTCTTGATATTCTCATGCTGGATCTGTCATACAGTCCAGAAAACTTCACACAGAAACCAATGTTTTTCTGGGTATTCCAACCCGTTTCCATTGAATATTGGTAGCTTAATGTCAGCTCCAGACATTTTATTTGTTTTTGGTACAATCAAATTTGTTTTTGGACTAGTCGGACTTCCTTTTTCGCTATTTACACTGTTAGTAGTACTTGTATTTACAGAATTACTTGGAGACATGTCTCATAATCTTACCTCTAGTACTGTAAGCGAGCTGTAAGCACGTTATTGTTCTGGAGCTTCAATTGAATCTTTTGTCTCTTCGTCTCCTTTTGAGATCGGTTGATATTCCTCTTCTTCATCACAAGCACCTTCATCTAAGTATGATGCAAACTCGTAGCCTTCTTCTTCTCAATCTGTGTTGCAACTCCCTTGTTCTAACAATTTTTTTCTTCATTTGTTAGACCTAAATCTTCTTCTGCTTCTTAAAAATCATGGATCTAGTTCAGTTCCTCTATCTCCTGGGAACATCTCACTCTAGGGTTCTGCTGAGACATAGCCACTCTTTTCTATTCAGTCTTGTTGCATTCACATATGCCTTTTTCACATAAAAGCATTTTTATCCACATCTTAAAAGATGACAGATATTTGTTGCGCGGTCCTTGAATTTTTTTTCCCCCTGCCTCACTATATGAGGTTATTGTGTCAACAATGAACTCAATAATATATACTTCTAGGATATTGTCTATCCAAAAATACACATCCCTTGATATAGGTTTGCTTACTTCTTCTAGTTGTTCGATTAACTCGGAAGTCCACTCCCTTGGTTCTTTGCCTTGAAAATTTGTTCGTTTGGTAGATAACTTCAGTAACCACTCGTGCAACATGATGGGAAACTCAGAAAAGAAAATATCGTGGATGTATGTGTAGATTGTATTGGCCCAACCACTTTGTTGGGTTTCACTAAGATCCTTCACTTTCTTTTCGTGCAAACTCTAACTCTTTGAAGTCCACCCAGTCCTGGATCTCGTATTTCATGGGCTGCCACAACATATCCCTCACCACAAAAATTTAAGGTCCCGACAACGAAACCATTTGTTGTCTTTTTCCCTCTCTCTATCCCTGGACCCAGGTTTAGTTCCTTCTGCTCAGCACAAAAAATCTCAAGATATTGGCCTGATAGAGTAGAGCTCAACCGGAAGCAACTACGACACATATGTCGTCTCACTCGAGATATCTCTATTTTATGGGTAAGTGCCAACGTTTTCACAGTTGTGTGGGAGGGTGTTTTAGTACCTCGGATCTGCGCCAAGGCTTCTAATGAAGACCGGGGAGGTGGATTACTTGTATGCACAGTACTTCAACAATAAGTTGTGACCCCACCCTTCTTTATGCAACTTAAGTAAATAAACAATGAACATGCAACATAATCATATTCATTAATATAATGTGGCTATCATACATTTATCCATTTGCAAACACAATAATAAACCAGTCATTCAACACAATATTCACACATATATCTAAGCTACTTTACCATTCACACATATACACAACATATAATGTGGAAACCCATCCGGGCGAAAACCACAAGGTGCTCTTCATCTAGCATGAGGAAATAGATGCACCTTTTGTCTACACACAAAGATGTAGACTCTATTCAATATATTCTCTTCTATCTTTACAGAATTTTCCTCCCTCTCATGCTCTTTGATATTCTCTCTTTCTCTTCCTACTCTAATTCTACTAGCGATCCGCACGCGGCCTGGATCAACTCAACCTTCCCTAATCCTCTGCACACTTAGCTGTAGAACCTCTACTTTGATGCACTCAGTGATACAACGTCATTAACCGGAACACCTATCTCAAGTATAGCTCAAGCACCTTACCAAGAGTCTAAAAAACAAGCTACAAGCTAGAAGCTGACACTACTTAGATGCTATTATTGGCTAACCCATATACAGATTAGGTGCCTTATTTTATAGCCCCGTTACAGACTCAATACAACTCCCATACATGCTTGTTACAGACTCAATACCGACTCGATACAGACTCTAAAAAAACTCATTACATACTCCTTTCCTATCGTTATCTCATTCAACTTACTATATCCATCCACCAGGATGTCTTTCCTATTCTAGCAACACATAACGAGAGGCACTTTTGACCTGACTTACAAAGATGCCTTCATGCGTGTGGCTTCTGTCGGATCCAACTGAGCTCGTACCCATGATCGTTAAGGACTGTCACTTTCTCAATGTTATAGCTTATTGTCGCTTTGTAGTCGTTCTGTTATTTGCACGCCCGCTTCTGCTGATATTCTACCATATCATCTCATATCATGCTGTGTCCTTCTGTTGTGTCTTACTCACCTGGCGCAACTTCCTCTTCCAGCGCCTTCTATTTGTCTTATTCTTATCTTTTACTTCTTCGGTCATAGCATCCTTCCCCTTTCCCTTTATGATGCTTCCTCAGTCGTAGCTCCTTCCTCTTCTCCTTTATGTTCTTCTCCATACTTGGGAAAAATTCTACATGAATTCTGCCCTATTGTCGCTAGTCCCAACATATTGTAGCCATGGGAGCAGATAGACTTGCGATGCTAGGGTGTGAATTCCCTTGCTACAGCTATCTCAATAGATGATAAATTGTTGGACTACCAAATGGAAAAGGCCAGTCCAAGGAAAAGGACGATGAAAAAAAGAGATCTCTAGGAAAGTTCAAAAAGAAGACAAAGGAGAAGCCTAAAGCGGGTGGAAAATGTGAGGACAAGAGGCCCAAGAACGTAGATGCACCCAAGGACAAGGCTAAACCAATCTGTTTTGACATATGTAACAAAGACCACTTTTCCAAGAAATGTCCCTTACGACCGCAAAAGATGGATGCAATGGAACATGAAGAACCACCAGTTGGAGTTTTTTAGGTGTTGAATGTTGTCCTTGAAGAGGTACCAACAATAATGCAGAATGAAAACTTAGCACAGTTGTGCTATGTGGCGACAACGGTGAATGGGAAGCAAGTCTTAACATTGTTTAATAATGGGGAAACACATAAATCTGTGAAGGAAGACGTAGCAAGAAGGATCAACCTAAATATTGAGACATGACAAACTTCATTTGAGGCTGCCAACTCGTAAGTAGAAATGGTTGTTGGTGTGAATAACTAAGTCCTGTTTGAGGCTTGGAAATTTTCTAGAGAGATGACCTTCACCATCATTCTGATGGATGATTTTGATGCAGTGTTGGGACTGTATTTCATGTGAAAGACAAAAGCAACTCCTTTGTCATGTCTAGAATGCTTGGCATTTCTGCAGCAAGACAAGCCTATATACGTGAAAACTATGAGAAAGTCGTAGGGAAATGGCAAAGTCAAAAGTATGCAATGATGACTTCCACTGGTCTAGTAGAACCTCACTATGGGCAAGGAAAAGAGAAGGAAATCAAGAAATTGATCATTTTTTTGGAGAAGCAGATGGACCCCATGGAGAAGCTAGTGGTATTGGATCTAAACAACTTCGAGAAGCTTACTGATCTCTGCAACACCATGGGAAAAACCATTGTTGCCAAGAAGGATGCATCATTTCTACACACGCATATGAAATTGTGCCAATCCATGACTTGGACACTCGAACAACAATTGGGAAGATATGGAAGGATGATCCAGAGGCATTACAGTTTTTTGCTGCAGGTGAAGGCATGATCGGTGGAAACATGCCACTTCTTGTGAACTTAAGAAAGAAAGTTGTAGAGAACGACAATGTGGGTGATGGCTTGTAGTTACATCCTACCTTGTTCTTCAATTAGAAGATATTAAGGCATCGACCAATACCTTTATCTCAACTAGGAAAGGTCACATGAGCTTCGTGCGGGAGGCTACTAGAAATGAAGACAAGAAGATGAATAGTGAAAGCTTTGTCAAGATGATGCAATAGGTCATTGAGTTGTGGACGACTCATGCAGAGAGGGAAATGGGATGGATGACCATCAAATTTCAAGTGGACGAACTGATCTCCCAAACAATTCTGAGAGATGACGAAAGATGGATTGTGCGAACTGGCAGAGATTAACCATAAGTGGTGACTGAACAGTGAAGCTATGTGTAGTAGGAAGCAATAGAGTTTCTAGAGACAATGGTTAGTTGGAGACATTTCCAGGGACAAAAAAAACTTGAGGTGGGGGAGGATGTAATGGTATTGAGGTTGCAACACTTGGAAAACCTCCTACCCATGCAACGAGCAAGGAGCTCTCCCAAGAGTCATGGATTGGGAGCTCGTCGAGACCTAGGAGTTGGTTGGACACATGCAAATTTCACTAAGTGTTGGTCAACCAAGCAGGCGATCATCAGCATCATTGCAGATAGTTTAGGTGTATTTGGTTGCAAGTTGATTGACTTATGGACAACACATACCACATTAGTTGGAATCCAATTTGTGTGGACCATGGATTGCGTTGGAAGCCTCAACTTTGAGTTGTGAACAATGAAGGATATGGTATTTTGAGATGCTTATTGGTGTTCAAGTTCATAAGCCTTAGTGGTGACTAAACAAAATTAGGTACTATTCCCATTGATAATGTTCTCTTATCTACATAGAAAGAAATGTATTGCATGGTTTTGTCATTGGCAAGTTGAGTGATTGTTGTCCATGACTATTACAAACAATGGTCCGTGGAATTGACCAATAATTACCACTTAGAATTGGTCCAAATAAGGACTATGTTCATAGAAATAAAAGATAGAGGATCTTTGATAAAGAGAGAGTGAATCTGAGATCCAATGCAATAACTTATAGAAGGTTTTTAATGGTCAACATAACCCAAAATGAGATGCTCAACATAAACTGAACTAAGATTCTCAACATAACCAAATTGAGATGTAAGGAGAGAAGAGATAGATTCATTTATCTATGGGAGGAAAATGTCTATAACCAATAGACCAATGGCATCATACATATTATACATGATCTCAAGAGGTAACTCAACTTAGCCCTAAGGATAATCCTATACAACGATGTTGGTTGCTTTATGTAATGTTTCGTTAGTGATAAATAGGTAATTGACTGAGGACATTTAATACCGTGAGAAAATTAGAACAATTATTCAATATTATTAAGTCATCAGTATAGTAAAGAGGCCATCAAAGTTATTATCATAAATCATGCAGAGCATGAAAGACTTATTTCTTCAGTCTTAAGTCAACAAACAATTAGAATTGCATGCATGCAAAAAGTGAAGTGCAAACCCTAAAAGTGACATGGAAACCCTAAAAGTGACATGATAACCCTAAAATATATATAAGAAGGTTAGTTGAACCAAAAGGACATCTATGATCATTATTACCTTTGATTTTGGTTTCAAGGGCAACAACAACAGTAACCACAACAACAAGTTGGAGTTGGAGACGTGAGTCTTCAACTAACAACTATTTTCGGCAGTGAAATATATCTGCCCTAATCACTTCTAGATATATTATCTAGATCTATCATCAACTATTAATCGTATTCATCCTTGTTCAATGATACAACATATAGATAACGATACTTTTGCAGGTTCATGTTTTGTTGCTGGAAAACAACTGGGAATATCCAGAATAGTTTGCAGAGGTCCAGAAACTCCATATTTTATCTAATTTCTTCCATTATCATCACCAGAGGGGTCATATTATTATATCAGGAGATTACTGATCCATCTTCTATTCATCCACAGGAGTTACAAGCAAAAAATACATAAGAGGAGGGCGTCATCCTATACAAGAAAACCGTTTCGCTACTGGCCCTAGAGGGAGAATTTTTTTGTATGTGTCATTATTTCTCTCCAGCTAAGTCATACCACCATTTACAGAAAGTTATAGCACCATCAGACAAGTATTTAAGCTATTACGAGGATATTTATATCCACAGAAGGACGTTTTACAGCTGCATGGGTGTCATCTCTGAGCTGGCTTCACATTTTGGATATCTCATGGGTGCATGGCATGCATGTGTTTGATATATTGAAGAGTCTCCATAGCTATAAATATTGGTGTGTACTTCAGATCGAGCTGAGTT
The DNA here is from genome assembly GCA_001517045.1 of Pseudotsuga menziesii. Classification (NCBI taxonomy): domain Eukaryota; kingdom Viridiplantae; phylum Streptophyta; class Pinopsida; order Pinales; family Pinaceae; genus Pseudotsuga; species Pseudotsuga menziesii. The sequence continues at coordinate 173,225 of LPNX010203363.1, read as the reverse complement.
ATATTTCCTATTTTATCTCCATATATTCTATATTTTAGGGATTTTTAGCACAACACTTATTTCACATGCAAATTTTATTATCTCTCAAACACACTTGAAACACATAAACCACAATCATATTATCAAATAAAGTAGAATATCAGTTGGGATATTATAGTGGTATCAAAGCATGATTCTTTCTAGCTGTGGGCACATAGCAATTGCATAAAAGTGCATGTTGATGCATGCTTGTACATTCTAATGCATGCCAGTGATGTTGGCGAAGTGCATGTCAGAACAATGGTTTTTTTTCTAGCTTGTGAGAACATGAAGACAATGAGAAGGATCTTGATTGAAAATTTAAATAGGTTAGAAACACTTCAACACTTTCCTAGATATAAGGAGTATCTTATTTGGGTGATGAGGTATGTGCAACATTGTCCTTTCAAGACTATTACACCATCAAGTTTAGGAGGCAACCCAAGGATTTGGATGAGGATATCTTTAAAAGCATAGTTTGGGGGGGTGAAGAAATATGAGCATAAAGTACAGGTTGACGATAATCTTGATTTGGATTTGAGGGTACGTGATGAGGATGTGCATGAGGAGGTAGAATTAAAGCCATCCTATGAGTCTAGCGACACTGACACATTTGATGGTCAGATTGTGGACAGGCTGTGTGGTGAGTTGGAGTTGGTACACTCTTCATCATCTATAGCAGGAGTCCAAACCATTATGACCGACGGGATACATGAGGTACAGGGAAGTGACCACAACAACTGAGATAGTGGGAAGTCGCACATGGAGGCCTTGATGGGGCAACAAAAGAAACATACTATTACATTTGATATCAATCCTCTTCATGAGTACATAAACAATGCTTGCATTCAATTGAGTCCACATTTGAATAATGGATGATGGTTTTTATAGATTGGCCAGGATCAAGAAATTGGGCAGTAGTATATGAGCATTCCAGTTGAAATAAGAATGGTAGAATTTCAGCTTAGTAGGATTATTCATTGTGATGGTGCTTATGGACAAGGTCCTTTTTGGGGCTTGGATTGGAGAGAGATTAAGAGTTGTGTCCTATTGGGTGGGCGACTCTTAGGAATACATTCCTATCCAGGGGTATAGTCCCACAAGAGCCTTGGGATATTTGGGATGAAATATACACAAGTTTACATTGGGATCCAAGTGGGTGACCTTATGAGGGATGGATACAATATTTACTGATGGGGTTACTTGGAAGTCTACAGGATGGTCCTTGTGTCAATACATGCATGGTAGCAGTGGATGAATTTTAACCTTTGCAATTATTAGATTGATTTGGGACCTTGGGATTACAGTGACTGGAAGTTTAGTGATTGTTAAAGGATTCTTTCGGGAGGTCTCTTATGATGGTACCTCGTTTACACTGTGGTTAGTTACACTACTTATAGGATGAATCCATGGTATATCTTGTGATGGTACCGTGCAATGTAGTGCTTTTAGAAGAGGGTGCTACATATATCTTAGGATAATTTGGGACCTTGGGATCATCCCCAGATTCAGTTGGTTCAGTTTGATTGATTGTGGAGTTGCGTTGGCATTGCTTGAGGACAAGCAATCTTTGGCAAGGGAGGACTGCAATGTTCTGTTACTGGTAAATATGGAATTGAATGAGGACATTTAATACTGGGAGCATATTAGAACAATTATTCAATTTATTAAGTCATCAGTATAGTAAAGAGGGCCATCAAAGTTATTATCATAAAGCATGCAGAGCATGCAAGCCTTATGTTGGAAATATGGATTATAGTTGCCATTGATGTCAAAGTAGTTCATGAATGACAAAAGATAAGAAAAGGACATGATGACAGAGTGAACTCAGTGAAAGACAAAAGGTGAACTCAATATAAGTCAAAGGAAAGACAAAGGAAAGACAAAGGTAGTGATGACATGGCATGAATGATGAAATGGCAAATATGATGACATAGAATAACATAATTGATGGAAAATTGGTAAGAGACATTTTCTATGATGAAAAAGCAGATGCTGTGACATCATTCTAGAGAAATATGGAAATTGGTGAAAATCAAGAAATTGAGTAAGTATGGATAAATAGTCAAAACTAGTCTAAGAGGGTCTAAGAGAATGACCCACCTAAATCATGGGTTAGAATAAATGGCCATAGCATAGAGGGCTCTTGTAGATAGGTGTTTTCTCTACCTAACCACGTCTTCAGTTTTTCTTGGAAGTAACCAAGGGAGAAGTTATGGACCTACTAAAACAATGTTTTAGGAAGATTGGATTAGACTAAGAAATTGGTCCAAGTGTCATAACAAAAGTCTGAAAGACTATTTTTAAATGCCCTCCAGAAGATGTGTGTGTGTGCCAGTAAGATCTAAAGATGGCATGATCCTGCTCCTTAGTGAACTGGCTATCCAAGCATGAAGTTAGATTCCCACTTGGATTTGACACATGCGAAATATCAATCTGCCAAAACAAGAGAAAAACATTAGTTGACATATTAAAAATGGCTAAGTGTTAAAAAAAAGATCGACGAGTAAAACAGATAAATGGTTAGGATCTATCTCGCAATAAATCAGCGGTTTAGAAAAAGCATCGTGGAAATGTCATTGCGGAAACAAGAAAGGCAGACAGGAGAAAGGTTTTGCAAAGGATCTAGATTAGACAACTGCGAATAGTTCCATAAGAATATCGATGGTTTAGAAAAAACGTTGTGGGAAATCTGTTGCTGGAGAGGAAGTGCAGGTGCGGAAGTGTGGATATCAAAAGGTCAAAATCATGGAAAAGTTAAGTTTTCGACTTCCACTTTCTGCATTGCAGAAAAGGCGTTGTGGGAAGGTTGTTGCGGAATGGTTAGTGCGAAAATCCAACGACGAAAGGACCATCGCAGAAGTGGAAAGGAGGAAAGGAAAAAGCTCAGAAAACTGGAAAGATTGTTTTTTGACTTCCGCATTCTGCCTTGTGGAAAAGACCAGTGCAAAAAGGAAAGTAAGAAAAGACAATGGCGGAAGGATCATTGCGGGAGCAGAAAGGAAAAAAGGAAAAAGTATGAAAAACTAGTAAGTTGTGTTTTCTGATTTCTGCAATCTGCATGCGGAATGATTGGTGCAGAAAGGCCAGTCCGGAAAGAGGAAAGGGGGGATGAAAAAAGATGAAGTCTTGGAAAAGTTGTGTTTTCCAATTTTAGCAATCAGCATGTGGAACGATTGGTGTCGAAAGACTAGTGAAAAAAGTTGAATTGCGGAAAACTGATGATCGCCATAGCAAGCTTATGGAAATAAGAAAACAATGAAATCTAGGTTGCAGAAGAAGGTTCTGAGAATGTTTTAAAAATAGACTAAAAGGATGTCTTGATGAATTTTCCATCTGGTCATGACCTCATTTGGTGTTTACACGTAGTGAATATTTCCTGCAATCTTTAATGATGATTCCCACAAGTATGAAGAGAATGTACACTATTGTTGGAAGAATATTAGATAGGTTTAATTTTGAAAATAATTAAATGTTCATAAACATAATTATGAAGGGCATGGTTAATAGAATTATGGTGGTTATGACTAACAAAAGGCACATAAACAGAGTTAGAGTATTGTAAGGACGTGAGTGTTTGAAAATGTATGTTGCTGTATTGATGTTTAAGAAGAATATATAAACATAATTTTGAAGATGAAGTGTAGTGTCTCTGGGGGTCTTTGTGGGTGAATAATGAATATCTAAAGAAGAAGATCAGGAGTCAGAGAATGCAAAGTGTATCTTTGCAATCCAGACCTTTGTGGCAGCAAGACAGAAGACCAAGTGAAGAAATCTAGAGACAGAGTTTGAAGAAGGTCTAGGAAGTTTAATAATATCAAATTAGGGTGGCAGGGTGGCTCTAGGGCAGGCTACATGCTTGNTTGCCTCTAGTAGTGGCTGGAGAATTAGGGTATTGGTGTATCCTTGTCTGTAGGTGTAGGAAGAAATCTGGGTATTGGTGTATCCTTGTCTGTAGGTGCAGGAAGAAATTTGGGTATTGGTGTATCCTTGTCTGTAGGTGAAGGAAGACACCAGGGTGTGGGTGCATCCTTCAGTAGTGGTCGAGAAACTTGGGGATTGTGGTCTCCAGCAAATGGTTACTTGAAAATAACTATTGTATATTACAAAAAAAAGTTTTGCAAATAATAGAAATGTGTTGGTGGTTTACCTTATTAAAGTTCCATGATAAAAATATGTGTTATGTGTATCTTGTTAATTCAATGTTTTGATTAAAGTTTAAAAAGTGGTTTAAATGGTAAAAATTCAACAACACTGATTCACCCCCCCCTCTCAGTATTGACTAGCTACCAACAATTGGTATCTGAGCAAGGTTCCTTTACTAACAGTTTAACCACTGGAAGGAAGATCCTATTAAAAAACACTATGGATAAACAAGAAGATATTTACACAGAAAATGGATCTCCAATACTTGGAAAAGAAGAAGACATGTTTTAGAGTACAAGAATGGAAAGTTATCTGAAGGAATTGGAACCTGGTGTATGGAATGAAGTGATCACTGATTACATCCCACCAAATAAAATAAGGACTCCAACTCAAAATAAAGCCAAGAAAAATAATGCAAATGAAATAGAGGCCATATTAAATGGAATGCCTCAATCTATCAAAAGGAAGATTGGACCATGTGTCTCAGTCAAGGAAATATGGGTCAAATTGGAAAAGAGTTATTCAAATGAAGAGATAACACAAACAAACCTTGCTATTTTCAAGTATGATAGTGAAGATATAACTGAAGATGAAGAAAATATATTCATAGGGACAATAACTCAAACTTCAGAAGATAATTGAGATGTGGAAAGAGAGGTGAACTTAGAAACATAACTCATAAGTGCCTTTGAAAAATTGAGAAAAAGCAGGAGGGAGAACAAGTATTTGGAAGAAAATGTTTCAAAGTATCAAGAAGAGCATAATTCAAATGAAGAGGAAGTAAATACCCTTCGATAAGAACTGTACATTGTAAGACAAAAAATCATGGCTAGCATGGAAGAGGCTAAGAGCCTAAAAAACTAAGTTGCTAAATTGAAGAAAGAAATAAAGATGCTGGAAGACCACATGGAAGAAGCCGAGAGATTAAGAGAAGAAGTTACTTTGCTTAAGAATAAGCTTGAGGAGGAAACTATTAAAACAAAGTTTGAGAACAGTTCAAATATTTTAGATGACATATTGAGGAGCCATAAACCATCAAATGATAAAACTGGGTTAGGGTATGACAATGAAAGGAAGTCAAAATGTTCCTTCTTCATTAACCGAGAAAGAAATAATAGAAAAGGTTGTGCTAATGTAATAAAGAGTCCAATTAAGAATAGTCATAATTCTTCCCCCTCATCTCATTATAATGAGATAACTGGAATGATACTTAAAAGACCAAGGACATGCAAGATCCAACAAATCTTTCTTGATCATTGTTATACATGTCATAATTTTGGACATATGGATAGAGAATGTAAGCTAAGGAATAATTCTTCATTAAAAGTCCAAGAACAAAGGAAGGGTTGGAAAAGGATGGAAGTTGTGAAGCAAAAAGGTCAAAGATCCATAAAAAATGAAGGAAGTTTCTATGGCTATTGTCACTTCCGTCACAAATTTAGTCACAAGGATGTTGAGTGCATAATCAAGAGAAAATATTTTAGTAAGGAATCCAAGAAACAAACAAGGTCAGTAGGCAGGGTACCTCATGGAAATATGTGGAGAAGAAGGGAATACTCCAAAGGTGAAGAAGAAACAAATATTTCAAACATCAAAGAAGTTTCCCAAGATGATGTTAAGCATAATAGTGTTGTAGACAAGAATAACATCCATGATAATGGAAAGCATGATGAAGATATTGAATAAGAAGTTAGTGATGGTGGTGGAGCTGAAGTTGAATGTCTGTTCTAAAACTCTCATGAGCATTAGAATGGATCATAAACTTAGGGGGAGTTAACATCAGAAAATTGCAATTAATACTTGAAAAATGTCTTTTGGTAAGAAGAGAAGAATGTTCTGAAGTGGCCACCAAAATAAGAAGAGTAGAGATGATAAATTGGTATCAGCTACCACAATTGGTTTGATCTCACTTTGAAGAAGGAATGTTCTTAGGAGAAGCACTATGATAGAGGGAGTCTATGAACTCATCTTCCAAGGTTCTTACTCAAAGAATCACTACAAGAAGGATGTTAATAGTATTATCAGCACCAAGTCCAAGTTAATTGAAGGAGGAGAAACAAAAGAAGAGGATAGAAGAATTAGTGAGGAGTGAATAGTACAACTTATGTGAGCAATTGTACTTCTGGTTCAATAAGAATGAAGGATAGAGTTTACTCGGCAAGTTATTGAGTGTTTATACCTTTGCTTCTAATCACCAGTAGTTTGAATTTTAAATTCTCTGTGTGTATGTGTATGTTTTCACTTCGAACTCTGATATAAGTACAGGAGATCGAAATCATCTGCAAAATTAAAAACTAATCGCTAGAAATTGGACCTATGATCAACAGTCAAGATCTATCGTCGAAATAAATCGATGACGTGCAGAGATTTTGCTGAGAGTAGCTGTGCGGTTTAGAAAATTTCTGATGTGAGCGAAATTTTTATAAATTTCATCTCACCTTATTTGGAGTCCATTGTCATTTTAGTGGGGACACTAATCGAACGATCGACAAGTTATTTCGCAGATTTAACAAGAAATATTGTTTACTTTTTAGATGGCTACAAAATTTTGGTTATGAAAAACAATTTACCGTGAATTTGAAATTTGATTCACAACGGGGATGACAACTCAGCTATTGTGGGTTGCTGATTGGGTCGAGGAGTTGCTTACTAGCCCCACATCTATTACCCAACATCAGGTTTGGTACAGGGAACAATTGAAAAATCTATGTCAAAGTTAGTTACAACAAAGGGCATAATAGGTTATCCTTTTTCATTGTTGTCAAAGGGCAAGAAGGTTTAGGTGTAATTGCCATCAATGCCAAAGGGGGAGATTGTTGGAAATATGGATTATAGTTGTCATTGATGTCAAAGTAGTTCATGAATGAAAACGTATAAGAAAAGGACATGATGGCAGAGTGAACTCAGTTAAAGACAAAGGAAAGACAAAAGGTGAACTCAGTATAAGTCAAAGGAAAGGAAAAGGTAGTGATGACATGGCATGAATGCTGAAATGGAAGATATGATGACATAATATAACATAATTTATGGAAAATTGGTAAGATACATTGCATATGATGACAAAGCATATGATGCGACATCATTCTGGAGTAATATGGCAATTGAAGAAAATTAGGAAATTGACTAAGTATGGATAAATAGTCAAAACTAGTCTAAGAGGGTCTAAGAGAATGACCGCCCTAAATCATGGGTTAGAATAAATGCCTACAGCACATAGGGGTCTACCTGATCATGTCTTAATTTTTTCTTGGAAGTATCTTAGGGAGAAGTCATGGACCTAACAAAACAATGTTTTAGGCAGATTGGATCAGAATAAGAAATTGGTCTAAATGTCATAACAAAAATCTGGAAGACTATTTTTAAATGCCCCCCAGAGGATGTGTGTGTGTCAGTAAGATATAAAGATGACATGAATCCTTAGTGAAATGGATATCCAACCATGAATTCAGATTCCCACTTAGATATCACATGTGCAAAATATCAATCTGCCAAAACAAGAGAAAAATATTAGTTGACATATTAAAAATGGCTAAGTGTTAAAACAAATGATCCATGAGTAAAAAAGATCAATGGTTAGGATCTATCACACTGTACATCGGTGATTCAAAAAAAGCATTGCAGAAACATGAAAAGCGAACAAGAGAAAAGTTCCACAAAGGATCGAGATCGGATGGCTGAGTACAGTTCCGCAAAGAATCGAGATCGGACGACTGAGAATAGTTCCGCAAGAAAATCAACGGTTCGAAAAAAGTGTTGTGAGAAATCCATTGCGAGAGAGGAAGTGTGGCAATAAAAAGGTCAAAATCATGGAAAAGTTGAGTTTCCAACTTCTACATTGCGGGAAGGCTATTGCTAAATGGTTAGTGCGGAAAGCCAATGACAAATGGACCACTGCGGAAGCGGAAAGGCGAAAAGGAAAAATATTGAAAAATTGGAAAGATTGTTTTCTGACTTCTGTATTCTGCCCTACGAAAAAGGAAAGTGTGAAAAGACAACGACGGAAGGACCATTGTGGGAGCGGAAATAGTCTAAAAAACTGGGAAGTTGTGTTTTTTAATTTCCACGATCCATATGCGGAACGAATGGTGTGGAAAGGCCAGTTCAGAAAGCAGAAAGGCAGGATGCAAAAGGATAAAATCTTGGAAAAGTTGTGTTTTTTGATTTCCACAATTCGCATGCGGAACGATTGGTGCAGAAAGGCCAGTACAAAAATTTGAATTGCAGAACGATAAAATTATGGAAAAATGACAATTGTAGAAGGAAGCTTGCGAAAACAATAAAATCATGAAATCCAGGCTGTGGAAGAAGGTTATGAGAATGTTTTAAAAGCTGACTAAAATGATTTATTGATGAATTTTCCATTTGGTCATGCCCTCATTTGGTGTTTACACGTAGTGAAGATTGCCTACAATATTTAATGATGATTCCCAAAAGTATGAAGAGAATGTACGCTATTGTTGGAAGAATATCAGATAGGTTTAATTTTGAAAATAATTAAATGTTGATAAATAGAATTATGAAGGGCATGGTTAACATAGTTACGATGGTTATGACTAACAAAAGGCACATAAACAGAGTTAGAGTATTGTAAGGATGTGATTGTTTGAAAAGGTATGTTGTTGTATTGATGTTTAAGAAGAATATATAAACATAATTTTGAAGATGAAGTGTAGTGTCTCTGGGGGTCTCTGTGTGTGAATAATGAATATCTAAAGAAGAATACCAAGAGTCAGAGAATGCAAAGTGTATCTCTGCAATCCAGACCTTTGTAGTAGCAAGACAGAAGACCAAGCGACGAAAGCCAGAGACAGAGTTTGAAAAAGGTCTAGGAAGTTTAACAATATCAAATTAGGGTGGCAGGGTGGTGCTAGGGAAGGATACATACCTGCAAGGAGGTCTTAGCCTCTTTCTAGTAGTGGCTGAAGAATTCGGGTATTGGTGTATTCTTATCTGTAGGTGCAGGAAAAAATATGGGTATTGATGTATCCTTTTCTATAGGTGTAGGCATAAATTAGGGTGTGGTTGCATCATTCAATGGTGGCTGAGAAACTTGGGGATTGTGGTCTCCAGAAAGTGGTTGCTTGAAAATAAGTATTGTATATTGTAAAAACAAAGTTTTGTAGATAATAGAAACATGTTGGTGGCTTACCTTATTAGGGTTCCACGATAAAAATCTCTGTTCTATGTATCTTGTTGATTCAATTTTTTTATTAAAGTTTAAAAAGTGGTTTAAATGGTAAAAAGTCAACAATACTGATTCACCCCCACCTCTCAGTATTGACCAACTAGAAACACCTTAGTTCTCCAGTCTTAAGTCAATGATCAATTAGAATTGCATGAATGCAAAAATTAAAGTGCAAACCATAAAAGTAACATGCTAACCCTAAAATATATATAAGAAGGTTAGTTGAACCAAAATGACATCTATGATCATTATTACCTTTGAGTTTGGTTTTGAGAGTAGCAACAACAATAGCCACAACATCAAGTTGGGTTTGGAGACATGAGTATTCAACTAACAAGTGTTTTCAACAGTGAAATCTATCTTCCTTAGTCACTTCAGAATAGATCACCTAGATCTATCATCAACTATTCATCGTATTCATCCTTGTTCAGTGATACAACATACACAGAACGATATTATTGCAGGTTCACGTTTTTTGTTGGGAAACAAATGGGAATATAAAGAACAATTCATAGAGGTCCATAGAATCCATATTTTCTCTGCATTCTTCCACCATCATCACCATAGGGGTCATAATATTATACAGGGAGACTATTGATCCATTTGATATTTGTCCGCAAGAGTTACAGGAAGAAACTACATAAGAGGAGGCCGCCATCCTATACAAGAAAAACAATTTGCTACTGAACCAAGAGGGAGAAAACTTTCTACATGTTTCATTCTTTCTCTCCAACTAATTCATACCACCATTTCCATAATGTTATAGCACCATCGGACAATTATTGAAGCTGTTACAAGGATATTTCTATCCATAGAAGAACATTTTACAGTTGCATGGGCGTCGTCTCTGAGTTGGCTTCATGTTTTGGATATCTCGCAGATGCACGACATGCATGTATTTGATGTATTGAAGAGTCTCCACAACTATAAATATTGGTATGTACTTCAAATCGAGCTAAGTTATATTTCCTATTTTATCTCCAGATATGCTATATTTTAGGGCTTTTTAGCACGACACTTATTTTTCATGCAAATTTTATTATCTCTCAAACACACTTGAAACACATAAAATGCAATCATATTATCAAATAAATTAGAATATCAGTTGGTATATTACACTTGACAGGCCTAAATCCTAGTCCTAACAAATCGTGAAGGTGAACAATAGTAAAACTCCATTTGAGACAAATCTGGAAATTATAGAGAGAACTAGAATGCTTAGACTAGGAAGCAGTCCTTTGATGTTGTTGAATTATACCCAAAATCTTGAACAAGAACCAAAATTGATGGGAATCCCACATCTAAAATGAATCTATAGGTGGAGGATCCATGATTTCATGTAAAGGTTGGAAGGTATATTGTGGTGTGTGTGAGGGTGGTATACCTATTAATGTTTCACCCCATCTTCCATTTTGTGTAATTAATTCCAAATGACATGTCTCAACCATTGTGAACTATGCCATGCAAAGTGACCACTTAGATATAGGGGATGGTACAAGTAATGTTAATCCCATTTTTTATTAGGAGCCCCTCCATTAAATTTGATGATAGGTGAGCTATCCCATTTGTGTTTAGTGATCAAAGTATATGGAAAAAATGAATTTCATTGAGAATTTGAATTTCTTTTCGAATCCTTGCTATGATTCCAACAAGGATGGTGTCTTTGGGATTAGATTGTTTGTTCATATGATGAATAATATGAGAGTAGTCCCAAAAAACTAGAAGATTCTTGACGCGTTTTGATGTAGCTTTTGTCACCTCTTGAAGGAGAGCACATGCCTCTTCTTGATTATTCATTATCATTTTGAAGCCCCGCACAAAATTTCTTATTTGATCTCCTATGGGATCTATGATGATCCCTAACGCACCTACCACCCATATATTTCTCTTAGATACTCCATTAAAGAACAATTCATGCTTCTATTGTTGATTTAACCATCCTTTGAAATCTCCCTCATATTTATGGATTTTCCATTATTGAGATTTGGTTCTAGGATTGTTTGTGGGATTGGTACCAACAGTGGTGTTTAAAAAGACAATTTTCATCCAATTTATTTCCTCAGAGTCAAGGAGCATGTCTTGATGTCTATCTATGCCTTTGACTTTGTTTAGTTCGACCATCTTTTCTATGGCTTTAGCTATCATGAGATGGAGGGTCCCAATTGACTTGGAAATGACGTTGTATCTATCCAACCACACCTTCCAACATATGTGCTTGGTGATTGTGTTCCATACCCTCTTGAAGTTTGGTTTGTCTATGAAAAATCCATTGTATTTTTTCTAAAGGAGAAATATCTATTTCTAGTTTCGAGGGGGGATCCATCTTGAGTCCATTTATTGCAGAGTTAATTTCCACACATGAAGAGTAAAGGGGCATTCCAAGAATAAGTGTTTATGATTTTTAGCATTGTCTTTGCATAGGGTGCACCAAGAGGCCGGTCCATTAATTCCACTCTTAGTCATTTTTATATAGTTATTAGCTTGTTGTGTGCTAAGGCCCAACAAAAAGAATTGATATTTGAGAGGTCATATGATTTTCATATTGCTTTGATCCAAAGAATTATTTTAGGTAGTAGATCTTGTGAGAAGAGATGCAGTTGATATCCTTGTTTGACAACATATGATCCCAACAATTGAGATTTGTCTGGAGACCACATAGAGATGTCAATGAGGGTGTAAATTAATATGCTTCCATTATCTAATTGGTTGGATAAATTCTTTCTACTCTATGGTAGTGTTCCGAAAAATACTACCCTTCCAAAGATTAATAGCCTTACCATTTCCAGGAATCCAACCTTGGATTGAATCAATGGGGCAATTATTTTATTGAGTCTCCAAATATAGGGTCCGTTTATTTGATTGGATATATATATATATATCTTTTGTTATTCCCCAAGAATTATTTTTTAATAATGTCATTCTTACAACAATTAGAATTGTTGGCCATCAATATCCAAATAATTTTGGGCCCTATTTCGATGCTCATCATATGTGGGTCTTGGATATTGTTGTATTCGTAACTTCAAAAGATATTATGATGTATATTATCATTTTATGTTGTTGTACCCCAATCAGAGATGTGTTTCCCTCCTTTTAGGATGTCATTATTATGTATGGTCCTTGTGTTGCAAACTTCATTGTAAGTCGGGGAGATAGTCCCCAGTATAATATAATGTAATGTACTTTCAGAGTCTCTCTAGGAGAAGTTGGCCCAGTCAAGTTGGGAGGTCTTTCACTTGAAGGGTATAAATAGGGAGGCACCTTCCCTCATTTATACACTCACGCTCACTCAAGTTCGCATGAGAGAGAGAGAGAGAGAGAGCTGCAAAATACTTCTTATTATTGGTTTTTTCCATCTTGTGATATTGTCTTAGTGACAAAACTACTATGAGGAAGTTTTCGGGGTTTTATCCTTTATGGTTTTCTTGATGAAAATTTGTGTGTCTTGTGTATCTTGTTGTGCTTTTTATTATTTCATATAAATATCCTAAAAAGTTAAATTAGATTAGAATAAATAATATGGTATCAGAGCCTATCTAAAAGAAGGCACTATGCAGTAGTGGAAACTAGGGCTTCCTAGTTGAAGGTCTTCTCTCCACATAACATCAAGAAAACAGGGCTAGGCTAACTCACCGTAGAAGGGCACATATTTTGGTGGAAGCTGATCCAAATTTGGAGAAGTTTCATTTTTTTACTGCGAGACACTGTGGGAAGAAACTAGGGCATCAAGTTTCAAATGCTTCCCACCTCAATCTTTAGAAAATGACCCTGCTAAGAAAATCGCCTTGAGGAGGCACATATTTCTATCCAGACAGAATTCCAAAATTCCAAGTTTGGAAAATTAGGGTTTCTATAACAAGCCCTAGGTTAGCTAGCCCCAGAACCAGGTCAAACACCTCAAATCGGTAAGATATAAATATTTTCTATTTCCATTTAAGGTTCTCATTTGAAAATGACTCATCATACTCATCTTGAGGACAAGCTTGTAGGAGCCGATAACTTCCCAGCATGGAAGTACATAATCTACCTGATCCTTGAAGAAAATGATTTGGAGCAATACATTGGTGAGGAAGTTCTAGAGCTAGAGGGAGTTGAGGCTAAGGATACTCATAAGAAGAATTCGATTAAATCCAAGAGAATCATTGCAGATTCTATTAAGGATCATCTCATCCCCCATGTGCCATCCTTGAAGACACCAAAGGAAGTATTTTACGCTTTGACGAAGATGTTGGAAGGAAAGAACATCTATCGGAAGATGACATTGAGGAACCAAATGAAGAATGTGAAGATACATAACTAAGATTTTATACAGTCCTACTTCACAATAGTTGCTCAAATCAAGGAACAACATGAAGCAGTTGAAGAGAATGTAGAGGATGGAGAGATTGTGATGACTACCTTGAATGACTTTCCAAGATCACGGGATTCATTCATTCAAGGAATACGTGCAAGAAGGACATTTATCTCTTTCAACAAGTTTCGAGAAGAATGCACACAAGAAGAAGCTCAACTCATAACAAAACAAGAGAAGACAGGAGCAACTGAAGATCAAGCTCTCACAACTCACACTAGAATAAACTACATAAGTAAGGAGAACCACCATCACAACAAAAGGAAGGATAATAATCACAAAAAAATAGTTTAGAAGAGATCCTTCCAACATTCGATGCTACACTTGTGATGAAAAGGGACACTTCACAAGAGATTGTCCCAAGAAAAAGGATTCCTTTAATGAGAAGAATAAAGTACATCATGCCCACAACGTTAACAATGAATCAACAAATAAAAGATCCAGAAGAGAGAAGGATGATTCTGATGAAGAGTATGTTCTAATCCCAACACTCATAGGAACTATCTCACATGGAAGCAATGATTGGCTTGTGGATGGCGGGGAATATAAACATATGATGGAATAAATAGAATCATTCATCAATATGTCTGAGCATGAGTCACCTCACAAGGTGAAACTTGGGGATGATTATCAATAACCCATAAAAGGAAGTGGAGAAGCTTCATACACGCTAGACTCTAGACAATATTTGAAGATGAAAGACGTGTTATATGTTCCAATATTGAAGAAGAATATTCTCTCCATCTCTGCACTAGATGCAAAGGGAATGAGAGTTGCATTTTTTGATGGCCAAGTTCTAATGTGTCCTAAAGGAAATACAATTGATGGTGAAATAATAACTGGAGAACAAGATGGAGGCTTCTACAAACTGAAGGGACAACCTGAATAAGCACTGGTTCATGACTCAATAGAACGAAGTGAACTATGGAACTGAAGGATTGCACATGTGCACAACATAGCACTACCGATTGCAAGTAAAGAAGTCTTTGGACTTCCGGAAATCTAGGAAAAGCATGAAGGAATTTGCAAAGGATGCGTGCAAGGAAAGAATACAAAGAAGACATTTCCTAGCAGTGAAAACAAAGCTAAACATATACTGGAGATAGTACACTCAGATGTATGCGGGTCCATGTCATCCATCTCACTAAGCGGGTATGTGTACTGTGTTTCCTTTATAGATTATTACTCACATAAGACTTAGATATATTTCTTAAAATGAAAAAATGAAGTATTCAGTAAGTTCAAGGAATACAAATCCTTGGTCGAGAACCACACTCAAAGGAATATCAAGACTCTATGGTTAGATAATGGTGGATATTTTACCTCAGAATAATTCATGGAACTACAGAGAGAGTTTGGGATTAAGAGGGAGTTGAGCACTCCATACAATCCTCAACAGAACGGCGTTGTAGAATGAAAGAAAACAACTATAATGGAATCAATGAAAGAAATGCTACATGACCAATATCTTTCGATGCACCTTTTGGTAGAAGCAACAAGGAAAACTGTTTATGTACATAATCATACTCCTCACCAAGTACTCAACAATAAAACTCTTGAAGAGGCTTTCTCAGGAGAGAATCCATAAGTCAACCATCTCAGAATATTTGGCTTCATAGTATACATACACATCCCAAAGGAGAAGAGGACCAAGTTTGAGCCTTCAAGGAAGAAGGAATATTCATAGGATATAGTGATACCTCAAAGGCATGCCGAATATACCTCCCAGGATTCAAGAAGATTGACATAAATCGAGATATAACATTTGATGAAGACTCAACATAGTCCAGATCTAGGAAGCTACCTATTGAAGAGGTCAAGGAACATAAGAGAACTAAAGTCCTAGATACAACAATGGAAGAAGCAACTCCAGAATACCATGAATATCATGACATGTAAGAACCACAATATCATGTAGAGAAACTTCACAAGAAGGACTCCCACAAGAGAAAACCAACATGGTAACAGGAGCTAATGCAAGAAGAAGAAGGGTATGGTGCTCCAGATGGAATCCAAAGTGAAAGGAAAAGACCAAAACCTTACAACAACTATGTGGACCTACTATGTGACATCATGGACAAGGAACCTTCCAACTATGAAGAGGCTGCATACAATAAAGAATGGAAGGATGCCATGATCGAGGAATACTGGTTGATTATGAATAATGATGTCTGGGAGATAGTTTTGAGACTGGAAATGAAGTCTTTCGTGACTTCGAAGTGGATCTACAAGATCATGCATGTTGTTGATGATAGCATCGAGAAACACAAGGGAAGATTCATGGTGTGAGGCTTCTCATAGAAAGAGCGCATAGACTACAAGAAGACATTTCAACCTGTATTGAGGTACACTTCCATTATATCTATACTTGCATTGGTTGCAATAATGAAAAATAAAATACACTAGATGAACATCAAGACAACATTCTTGAATGGTGTAGTCAAAGAGGAAGTGTACGTAGAACAACCACCGGGATTCAAGACACGTGACAAGAAGACTCATGTGTGCAAATAGAAGAAAGCCTTATACAAATTGAAATAGACACCCATGAAATGGTACTATAGGATAGATAGCTTCCTGATGAGCTTAGGATTTACTAATACTAAAGCGGATTCCAACCTTTACTTCAGGGTTGAAGATAGAAGATCGGTGATGCTCCTGCTATATGTCGATGACATGTTCCTGAAAGGATAGGATGAACTCATTGTAGATGCAAAGAGTAATATGTCCACTGAGTTCGAGATGAAAGACATAGGAATGATGCACTACTTCTTAGGAATGGAGGTGTGGCAGAGTCCGGATGGGATCTTCCTTGGTAAAGGAAAGTATGCAATGGATATTTTGAAGAGATTTGGAATGATGGACTGCAAGGAGATAACCACACATATGGCATAGAACTTGAATATTTTATTTGATTCTTCATCAGAGTCAATTGATTCCACGATGTATCGTTAGATGAGTGGTTCATTGATGTACTTGATGAATACGAGACCAGGCATGTGATTTTCTCTGAACACCCTGATACAGTTCCCGATGGATTCGAGACTTGTTCACTTGGTTGCTGCAAAGCATGTATTGAGGTACTTGAAGGGTATAGTCGAGTATGGGCTAAAGTATGATGCGAATCAGAAGATTAACTTGCACGGTTATGTTGATTCGGATTGGGAAGGTAACACCACTAATAGGAATAACACTTTGGGTTGTTGCTTTAGTTTGGGATATGGTATGATCTCCTTGTTAGCATGAAGCACTCCTGCATGGCGCTGAGTACAATCGGGGAAAATTATGTTGCGACTTGCTCGACTAGTTGTGAGGAAATATGGCTACGAAAGATACTGATTGATTTGTTTGATCTCTACTTAGATGTGACTTGTATCTATTCTAACAACCAAACTTGCATGAAGTTGTTGGAGAACCCCGTGTTCCATGACAAGTCGAATCACATCGAGATCAAGTTCCACTTTATTAGGGATATGGTGTAGAGAGGAGCAGTAAAGCTTCAGTACATGGAAACAGACGAGCAAATAGCCAATGTGTCGACCAATTCGTTAGCTAGAGTGAAGTTCAAGTACTTTAGATAAATACTTGGTGTGATCCAAAACAAGGCCGCTAGAAAGAGGGAGTAACGAGTTCTAGCATAGTCAGAGCTGCAGGTTGTTTTGACAACGTAAAATATCTTGACATGCTCCTATGCTAGAGATAAGGAGAAAATAGAAGACACAGACGCATGAGATCTCACATGGGAAAATAGACAAGTTGTACTTGAGCATGAAGGATCTTGGTGTAGTACACAGGTTGCTTGGACATAATCAATCCTGTGGGTTTTCCTTGAGTAGAAAATATCCTGACGAAGTACGAATATTGCTCGGATGTAATCCGTCCTGGTATAGGTTGTCCTGGAGTGTAAAATATCCTAGCGTAGTACGGAGGTTGCTAAGATGTAATTAGTCTTATGGGCTGTCCTAAAGTGTAAACGATGTTGGTGTGGTATGTAGGTTGATCGGACATAATAAGTCTTGGAAGGTTATCTGAAGTGTAAAATATCCTGGCATGGTACACAGGTTTTTTAGATGTAATAAGTCCTTGAGATTGACCTGGAACGAAAAAAGTCCAGGTGTGGTACGCAGTTTGTTTGGTCATAATCAGTCCTTGTATGTGTGTGTTCCCATGTTGGAGTTGATGAGGTCACAAGGCACTTGGTGTGCACCTGGGCAGTTCTCACATAGTGGAAGATGCAAGTTGTCTTAGTGACATGAAATATCTTGGCATGCTCCTATGTTGGTAGAATGTAGGTTGAATGTAGAGATACGTAATGCACTTGGTGTGCTCCTAGGAGATTCTCGCATAGTGGAAGATGCAAGTTGTCTTGGTGATGTGAAAGATACTGGCATACTCCTATGTTGGTATAACGAAGGTAGTCTGTGATATGCATATGGACTGTGCTCTTTGCGATTTATGTAGGATAATGAGATGATTTGGATATGATGAGATGACGGTAGGAGATGCAGGTGATTACAGTGGTAATTTAATAAATGGTCATCGCATGTACATACATGATAGCTTGCTCGTGGATATGATGAAGACATGGATGAGGACTAGGCCTACACCCAACATGAAGTAAGGATGGTTTTGTAGAAAATTCCAATGACATATAGTACTATTCGATGATTGAAAAGATGAGGAATATGACAACAAATTTGATGATGAATTCGTGATGATGACTAGACCAGATATGTTTATGACTATGGTGAGAGACAATACCTTCCTAGTTAAGAGGGAGTGTTGTTGTATTTGTAACTTCATAAGATATTATGATGTATATTATCATTATATGTTGTTCTACCCCCATCGAAGATGTGTTTCCCTCCTTTTGGGATGTCATTATTGTGTATGGTCCTTGAGGTACAACCTCCATTGTAATTAAGGGAAATAGTCCCCAGTATAATATAATGTAATGTACTTTTAGAGTCTCTCAAGGAGAAGTCGGCCCAATCAAGTTGGGAGGTCAGTCACTTGAAGGGTATAAATAGGGAGGTGCTCTCCTGCATGTATACACACTCACACTCACTCAAGTTCACATGAGGAGAGAGAGAGACAAGGAGGAGAGAGAGAGCTGCAAAAGACTTCTTATTACTGGGTTTTCCCATCTTGTCATATTGTCTTAGTGACGGAATTATTCTGAGGAAGTTTGTGGGGTTTTATCCTTTATGGTTTCCCTGATGAAAATATTTATGTCTTGTGTATATTATCTATCTTGTGTATCTTGTTGTGCTTGTTATTCTCTCAGATAAAGATCCTAATCAAGTTAAATTAGATTAGAAAAAACTAACATTTTATTCTAAGGCTTCCATGATGTTTTGGAGATTTGACTATGTTCTGATTAAGAAAGTGGAATTTTTTAAAGTTGGTTTTACGTCCTTGCCACATAAATTTATGAATTTTAATGGATGTTTGTATAGAAATATATATTGGTGATAGTATAATAGAGTATTGGTATAGAATGATAGATCAGAGGACATATTCAAGAGGATAATTTTCCTTGCTTGATTTATGCACTAGGTACCCAACTAATTGAGTTTGCCTTTGATTTTTCATATTGTGCTCTACGGTATTGTTCCTGAAGCTAGGTATTCGAAGGAGGACCAAATATCCATGTAGGGGAACCTAGGAGATATGCAATAGATGTAGCAACTGATTGTGAGTATTCCAAGTGAAAATTTGAATTTTTCCATTGTTGGCTTTCCCTCCTAGTGCATTAAGGTAGTGCTCAAGAATTGAGCTAAATATTTCTACAATAATTGTTGATGTGCATCCCATTAACAAAGCATTTTCAAAAAATTATGAATGGTTTATTCCTCTCACTCCACTCAATATGACGATCCCTTGGAGGTTTCCTTCCAATATTTCCATCTCCATATTTTGGATTAAAGAACCTTCCATTATGATGTGAAGTAGGGGGGAAAGGGTGAAACCTCACCATATGCCACTACTGCTTTTAAAAAATATATAAGGATGACCATTTATGAGAGGTTAGGGGAATCCATGGCCTTGAGATGTAATATCTAATACAATTAAAAACATGGGAGAGAACCAAAATTTAATGAGGACATCCGACACAAGGTAGGATTGCTTGACTTTATTGAAGGAATTGGCCATATCTATTTTAATGATAATTCATGTTTCTTTGTTAACCTAACTTAAGTGAATGACTTCTAGCACCAATACCATGTTGTCAAAAAATTTCCTATTCTAGATGAAACCTCCTTTATTGGGATAAATTGTTTAGGGGAGGATCTTGTATGCTCGATTTTTCTATAATTTTAGTCAAGGTATTATAAAAGGTATTGGATAGTGATTTGGGATGGAATTTGGAGAATTGGAAGTAGGATTTACCTATTTAGGGATGAGGGAACAAAAGGATGAGTTGGTGCTTCCTCCCACTTTGTGCTTCTTGTGGGAATACTAGAAAATGTGAGACATATCATGCCTAATAATGGGCTTGTAGGTTCTATAGAAATTAATTGGGAATCAATCTAGTCCTAATACCTTGTCAAGTGATAGCCCCCATATAGAATTGAAAATATCTATTTCAATTATCCTTATCAAGCTCTCTTTTTTTCCAACACTTTTTGAATATGGCATGTGCTCAAGCATTGTTTTGATTGATTCCTTGTCAATGTACATAGACTTGAAATTCCTATTTTCCACTTCTTTGATTCCTTGGAAGTATTGAAGAAATGTTCCATCTTCCATTCCAATTTCCTTGACATTTTTTTTCTACTCTATAATATTCACTTGCCGGTGGAAGAATATTTAATGTGTTTCTATCCTAGATATGAGCTAATTACTTATTGGTTTGAGTCTTTGGAATTCTTCTTCTAACCTTGTTTCCCTTTCCACTTTGCAACACGTAATTATTTACTCTGGAGATGTATCATTATCTTATCATTCTCCATTTTTTTAAGTCTCCCATTCGTAGATATAGATATGTTTTCATTGTGTGATGAGTGCCCCATGAATAATTCATATTTTGAGTGAAGCAATAGATCATGATACACTGGACTGCCATGCTTTATTTCATAATCAAGAGCTAATCTTTAATAAGTGATTTGGAACTTCAATCTTAAATCATAATTTCCTTGTGTGTGTAAATAATTCTAATTTTGAATGTATTGTTGATGTGAAACTTCGTAGATTTTGTAAGATGGTTTGCAATTTTTTTTGGAATTTGCAAGATGGTAGTTCTTGTGGGGTTAAATATGTTTTTCTATATGTAAAATGTTAAGGTGACGTGGGTGCTAGCAACATTTAATGGAATTTTCATTACCTCTAAGTACAAGGATTGACTACATAAATTCCATTAATGTTGGGAACCCCACTATAAAGAGTAGAAGTAGTCATGTATACTTAAGTGACATTGTATGGGTGGTATAATTTGACATTGTATGGGTGGTATAATTTGTAAATTACTCAAATCCTTCATTTGAATGCATATTTGTGGTGTTGATCAGAAAAAAGGCAAGTTTCAAGATGACCTATTTCAACCTCTCGTTTGGCTAAGCGGGAAGAGATAGGAATGATACCCTAAGTTTATAGGCTCCCCAGAGAAGACATAATCCGCTTGTATAATCACATAACTCTCATATTTTGCATTATTGTGCATTATTCTGAGTGACACAAGCATCCAATGAAGATTCCCATAACTCTACACACACTCAATAAAGCATAAATAACCAATTAATATAATTTGTGCATTTGAACTGATATATATTACACCTAAAAAATCATGACCTTGTATTATTCATTAAACTTGATGTGCAACTATTTGTATCATGTTGTTTTTTATTTGTTTATATTATTATTATTACTGTTTTTTTCACTTCAAAATAGTAAGGAAAACAAATATTTTTATAGCACCATAAAACTATGACAAACTAACAAAATAAAAGAAGATAATCTAGCTAACAAAAACGAAATTAAATAAGAGTTAATTAGTAGCTTTTATAAACATACAATTTTGGGAAATGAACTAGTTCCCAATTTAAAAGACTAACTAAACAAAGAACAAGCCATGAGTGATGTATCAAAACAAGAACACAGGAATATAACAAACTATACCTTTGAATGAAAATGAACATGATGGAGCGTATGACTAGTAAGAACGATTTTTATTATTTCAGAAGATGGCTTCATTCATACAACATTTCTTTGGCATGACGTTAAAATCAGACTGAGATATATATTTCAAAGATTGTTTGGAACTTTATGAAACCGTACATAATATCCAAGCAAATCAAGGGAGAGAGAGGAAATATGAGCTTGAGATTGAAAATAAGGCATTATAATAAAAACTAGGCCTGGCCCCTGCATACATATTCACGCGTTAACACGAGCATACCATGATAAACATTACATTCATAGTAAGTAGAAACACAAAATATATCCATAGACATACCAAGCTCAGGATCTGAACCTTCTCGTTTCTCTACTGCTTTGAAGAAACTCTCTCTCTGCTGGGAGAAAATCAAGACCTATTTTTGAACTGCTAGTGTGCTTTGCTTTTAAAGAATGCTCAATTAGGAAAGAAATTTGTATAGTAATCTTTGCAAACCCTAAACCTAGACTGCCAGCTTTTAAAGAAGGCTCAATCGTGATATTTAGTTAGGATGTTTTCTTATTGGAAAACTTTAAATATTTTTGTGTTGACCATCCATCACCCTCTTCTTTCTGCGTTTTATCTTCACGTGACCTCTTTTAATTTTCTAACTACTATTTGACGCAATTCCTGTAGAGATAGCCAGAATTTTGTTTCGCATTCATGTTGGGGCATATCTTGAAAAACATGAGCTGAGCAAACAGAGAGAGCTCAAATGTAGGGATTGGGATTTAGGCTCAAGACTTTGCGAGATGTATATGAGAATGAGAGCGTAAGAGCAACGAGACATACACTTTGAAAAATATTAAAGGACTTTGCAACATGTGTAATAAGAGGTTATGGGTGAATGGAAAGAAGTGACGATGGCTACAAGCCAATTTTGCAATATAACATACACGTAACTTCAACTTTGTCAAATGATAATCTGAACATCTTGTATGGAATTTCTTGAATCAACCTATAACCTATGACATGTACATAATCGTGGACAACTGAACAATGAACCATTAGTAGTTAGTATTTCATCCCAACATTTCATAAAATTCGCAGAACTCCTAATTGGTTAGTTAGAGACCTAGGTTAGGATCAAGAACTTGAAACGAGGATAGGAATTTCAATGAGGGTGGGATTTGTCTTTTATAAGGAAGATTTAAATCATGGGGAACCTGGAAATACTTTTTCGATTCAGTATCATTGAGCAAAAATGTGGTCAACAAATGCCAACCAATAATGGTGCATCACTTACAACAAAGTGCAAGCACAAAATTTTGGTTGCGCAAATCAGATTAGCAAGGATCCAATAAAACAATAATCATGCCATCTTCTTGGAGCCGATTAGATGCGAGGGTACAAAGGTAACATGCTTTTATGTGTATGGAGCTTAAGTTGGATTTTGTACACTGATCAATCAGATCCTAAAAGTAACTAAATAAATTATTATGGAAAAGTATGAACATCCAAGAAATTCATTTTGAAACAAAGGGAATGGAGAATGGGAAAAAAAAGAGATAAACAGGAAAAAGTTTTGCATTTTTTGCTTCAAGCAGGAATTCCCTTCATTCGTGATCAAAGGATTGATAAAGTGAGATCCATGAGGATGTGCATGGCATTGAGGTATTTATTCGATCTGTTTACGTGTGCTCGCCATAGTCTTGGCAAGTATTTATTCATACCATCTATTTTTTCCAAGCCCAAACTCAAGCTGAAAAAAATGTTGACTAATGAAAATAAATATGTAAGTAAGAGACAGAAGAAATGACAAGGATTAAACTTACGTAAATAAACCAACTGAAACATAAAAGCAAAAGCTCAAAAATAAATAGAAAACAAAATGAACAAAAAAACCATAAAACAAAAGAAAAGTTTAAGTTTTATTTATGTACAAAAGATGAAAGGGCTTGTGTACAAGCTCAAGGCAAATGATATTTCAAAAACATAGTTAACCACACAACCATGATTAACAATGTGATGATAATCAAAGTGTGTCAACCAACAATTACATGCAGTATATGATAAAAGAAAATCAAAATCCAAAACAAATTCAAAACATCTTAAAAAATCTGCCAAGTTACACGTCAACAATACATTGAAAATAAGAAATATTGACATGAACAAGGACACTATGATTTAAGATTGAATTTTTAAAGCACTTGTTAAAGGTTATCTCTTGATTATGAAATAAAGCATGACAATCAAGTGTATCATGATTTATTACTTCACTCAAAGTTTGAAATGCTAAACTTAAACTTAAAATTATTCATGGGGAACTCATCACACAATGGATCTAACTCCACATCACTCACCCTAGCGTCATTAAAAGAATAATTTTGAAAATGAAACAGCCACATCATCCACCCTAGCGTCATTAAAAGAATAATTTTGAAAATGAAACAGCCACATCATCCACCCTAGCGTCATTAAAAGAATAATTTTGAAAATGAAACAGGGGTTGGAGAACATTGAAAGGCCTTTGTCATCAAAAGCAACATAACACATATCAAGTGAGACATGCACATCACTATCAAGCTCTTCGATATCACTTGGGAAAAGAAAAATGATTATGAAAAGTATTGTCAAAGCCACAAGTGTGGAGACATCATGAGAAGGAACCTCATTGTGCATATCATTATTAACCTTCTCGTCCATAATACTTTCATGCGAAAACCCATTACTGAATGAGGTAAAGGGGTAGGCACATGTTTCCATTTTTTAATGTCCAATTTGAGAATCCTCGTCAATCCTCAAAGGCAACTTGTAACCTTGAAGCAAATAAAGAGTATGGAATGAATTAAATGACAACTTTTAATGATTATATTAAAAAAAAATTCCATATTGGTTTAAGGAGAGGTATGGTTAAATGTTGAGATTGGTCATGGTCATTATTATAACTATCCTCCTCATCATAAGTAGCAAAGACATTGTAACCAAGATTTGAGCAAGAA
The DNA here is from genome assembly GCA_001517045.1 of Pseudotsuga menziesii. Classification (NCBI taxonomy): domain Eukaryota; kingdom Viridiplantae; phylum Streptophyta; class Pinopsida; order Pinales; family Pinaceae; genus Pseudotsuga; species Pseudotsuga menziesii. Next base: position 148,428 of record LPNX010203363.1, on the reverse strand, counting down.
GGATCTAAAGGCCGGTTAGAGCAATTGCTAAACAACCATATTTGTTCGAGAAAAAGTGATTTTCCAAATTTTGAATGTTTTGCATTATAGGTAATATAGCCATATAGCCCCAAGGGTTACCTCAATTGGTAAGACGTGCGCACACTCTTTCGGTTCGGGGGGAGGTCACGGGTTCGAGCTTTGAGTCCTCTAGGGTTAGGCCTTCTGCTAGGATGGCCAGCAATTTACCACCTCTACTATCCACGAATGTGGGGAAGTATTGTTGGGTTTCCCGTGGATCTTTCCATTTGAAAAAAAGGTAATATAGCCAAATGTGTCTTAGACTTTCCTAGGAAATAACCTATTCTAAGACATTGTTCCTCATAATCTAGAAGCGTGAACAAAGAGACCTTTAAATTTGAATGAACAAAGAGACCTTTAAATTTGAATGTTCTTCTCTTCTAACAACAACCAATAAAAAGTAGGAATGATATCATAGTAATGTAAGAGGGAAACCAAGTTGGTAGGGAGAATCGATTCAGGAATTTCATTGAAGAGCTTAGTAAACCTAAGATTAAAATCTCTAATGGTTTCCCCTTCTTTCATGCACAACTAATTGAATATTTTAAGATGATCATAAGGGTTATTTAGGTGTCCAAAAGTATAGATTAAACAATATGGAAGCTCTAACTAGGTGGATATGCATTCGTTAGCTAGGTCAACAAATACAGAAGTGACACGACCTTGAAGGGAGTTTTAAAAAAAAAGCATGAAACTTCTATTATCGTCAATGTTGAAAACGATACAAGAATTGGAAAATGCACAAAGATGCTCATTTACTGTAATAATCACATCAACCTAAAATACAAGCAAATGTTTCTTGAACTTGTAAGGTAAAGGTTTAACCAAGTGGGTGATCTTCAATGGTGAAGGTGTAAGCCAAGGGTATTTGAGATTTTTGTCTTCCCAAGAAAAGATTCCATAATGTTGGATGAGATTATTTGAGTTAGAGGTCGAAGATTTTGTAATGCGATGATTAGAAAAATAGTTAATGACGGTTACTTGTGTCCATGACAATGTGCAAAAATCAACAAGATCCAAATGCATACCAAATGTAAAATTGACATAATTAATAAATGTATATTGGGAAACAAACCGTTAAACAATCTTCCCCGATATGGTCACCAAAAATGTTGCAAAAATACGCAAGATATGAACACATACCAAAAGTAAAATTGACAGAATCAAGTGTATACCAGGAAACAAACCATTAAATTGCCTTCCCTAGCATGGTCGCCAAAAATGTTGATTGAAGAGAGATAAGTTTCGAGATCAACTATTTCGACCTCCTATGTGGCTAATCGAGAAGAGATGGGAATGGTACCCTGGGTTTATAGCCTCTTGAGGGAAGACATAATCCACGTGAATAATCATGCAACATTGATCTCTCACATTATTATGAATGAAGCAAGCATGAAAGGAAGATTCTTGCAGCTCACACACTCAATTAAGCATAAATAAACTTGAACGAAAAGATTGCTTTGAATCACCAATACATATAATTTTTGCATGCGAAATGAAATGCATTATGTATACAAAATGATCGTCCTATAATATCTATTAAACTTGGTGTGCAACCTAAAAAAAATCAAGTTAATAAAAATGAAAGTAAATAAGAAGTAATGATTCACTTTTATATACATACAATTTTGGGTACTGAGCTAGTGCAGAATTTTAAAAAAACTAACGAAAAAAAACAAAAACAAAGAACAAGCCATGAGTGAGGTATCCGAATAAGAACATAGGAATATGAAAAGCAAGAAGGATTTTTATTATTTCGAAGATGACTTCATACAATATTTCTTTGGCTTGATGTTAATTTTCAGACTTTTGTGAAAACCGGGACCAAATATAATTAAAAAAAATTTCAAATGTTTTCAAAACTATAACATCTAAAAAAATTTGGGGAGTTGAGAGAAAATATGAGCCTAAGCTTGAAAACACTCGGTTATAATAAAAGCTAAGCCTAGTCTCTACACACATATTCATTGCTTAATATGAATGTACTATGATAAACATTAAATTAATAATGAGCATAAACAAAAAATACATAGGTATTAAGACATATCAGAATCAAGATCTCATCCTTCCCATTCCTCTGCAACTTTGAAGAACCTCCCCCTTTGTTGGCTAAAAACCAGGACCTGTTTTTGAACTACTGCACCCTTGTTTTAAAGAATGCTCAATCATGATCTTGAGTTAGGAAATAAAATTCTAGAAAAATATTTGCACAACCTAAACCTAGATTTCCAGCTAGACTCTCAGTTGGACTGGTTGTTCCATAAAAATAAGGAGAACCTAAGAAATTTTAATAAAACAAAAAACATAATGATTTGCTAAGCAGTTTTATTATTTATCTTTTATTCCACTTGTAGATTTGTTTTCCATGTACTACTGTGTTTTGTCCACGTACTCGAAGATTGGCAGTCATCAGATTGTTAAAAGGTTAGAGAATCAACTTAAAAAGTGACACTTTCTACATTGTTTTCCTTATTTCTTGAATATTTTTGTGTTGACTAACCGTCACCCTCTTCTTTCTCTTTTTTTTATCTCCACGTGACCTCTTTCGATTTTCTCTTCTCTTAACTACTATTTGACGCAATGCCACCGTCACCCTCTTCTTTCTCTTTTTTTTATCTCCACGTGACCTCTTTCGATTTTCTCTTCTCTTAACTACTATTTGACGCAATGCCTCTAGAGATGCTAGAATCTTGTTTCCCGCCTCAGCAAATCAGGGAGAACTCAAATGTAGCTTCTTCATAGTCCTTTTATAGTAAAAAAATCCCATCAAGAGATGATAGCATTGAATTTATATTGCAATCTCAAGCATAGTAACATTATTCTTCTGACCAAAGATTCCATTCAGTTTCTCATTACATTATATATATCTCTCCTGTTTGTAGGATTCTGGAGATTATTGAACTCCATGTGCGCACAGATCCTTTTAACCACTTTTTGCACAGGGACTCTTATCGTTGATGATATGGAATTGTTCGTTCTTAGTTTCACTAGGAGAACATATCCCAAATAGGCCGCATATGTATGTCCATTGACATTCATATACTACATGTTTTACATCTCCCCTTGGTGCATAATGCATATATGATCTCTCCTAGGCTTGCATGGCATGCGAATCGACAGTTAATCTTGGAACTTTTGAATGTTAACTTGGTATTAGCTAGCATGACATTGGGGTTAGGTGTTATGGTTCACACACATACCCATTTTTTGGTAAGCGAAATAACACATGGTTTCGTAGGTTCAATTGTTGGCCATGGCATGAGATGTAGTTCATTTGACTTCGTAAGAGACAAATATACTGGAGCTAGGATGAACCTAATAATTTTTTTTGTACAATGAGATACTAATGCATGGTGAAAAACATTACAAAATAAACAATGAAGCCTCTTCCCTTTTCAAACACACAAACAAACATACATATATATTATATATATTGGCACTTAGTTTTAGTTTTGGTATATTACCATTGGCTTATGATGCATAAGTAGAATAGATATTTAAAGTGTAAAAGAAATGGGAATGGGTCTACCCATGAAAATGAGTGAATTTAAGTCCAATACTCTGTGAGATGTATATGAAACTAAGAGAGTATGTGTAACAAGACATACACTTTGCAAAAATGAGCAAAGGACTTCACAACATGCATAATAAGAGGTGGCATGTGAATGGAAATCAATGATAATGGTTAGAGACTGAGAGGAATATGTGAAGGAAGATGCAAGCCATGTTTGCGACATAAGACACGTAATTTTAACTTCCTCAAATGATAATATAAACATCTTGATCCAGGTCGTGCCCAGGTGCACACTGGGGACAATAGTCGACTGAATGAGTCAAGTTCTATTATGGCGGAAGCTTAGATGAAGAATCAACAAAGCAGGAAAAACACTAGGTTGACAAGAAATATACACACAGACAATATGCAAGAATTCGAACCAATTTATTACTTCTGCTCCATGAAAGATGGAGGAATCAGATGATGATAAAAAATATGTCTATATTACATAATGTACATGCGTATATAGGATGCTGAGACATTTGGGTGACTACCCGCTACGTTCAGTTACAAGAAGTTATAATGGTCAGAAGTTCAACCATCGCAGAGCATGTTGGTATGTTGTATTTGAGGCGGACCTGTCGAATACAAACTTGTTTGCTAAACATGTCGAGGAAAACCTGTCAAAGGTAAACTTGTCGTCTGTTGGTTGGATCATTCTTCCTTCCTTAAGAAACAATGGTCTCCATTATGTATTCGTTCAGGTGAGGAAACTTGTTGGAGAATTCATTAGCAGAGTAGGTCATTTTCCTTGCGCGGGGAGTTGTCCAAAGTTTATCCACTTGAAACAAGGGAATGGAGTTCGTCCTTGTAATGCGTATGCATCGTCCCATAATGGTGTCGTAAAGAAGAGGTTCCTGAATATCTGGATGGATGTCTTCGGGTTCTGCTATGTGCAAGTCATTCTGTTCCAACAATGGTGCATGATATGGTCGAAGAAGATGTACATTGAAAACTGGATGTAGGCCAAAGCATGTAGGAATGTCGAGCTGAAAATCGTTTTTGCCAATCTGTTTAAGGATACTATATGGACCATATCACAAAGGTTTCATCTTTCTATATGGGCCAGTGAAGCACTCCTTCTTTAGATGTAACCAGACTTGATCCCCAATTTGGAATGGATGAGGAATACGATGCTTGTTGTGTCGGGCCTTAGCTTTTGCATTTGCTCGTTGCAACATTTCCTGTGCTTGCTTTTGAATGTTGTAGATTTGATCTCTGAACTTCAATTATTTATCCACTTCTCGTACTTCGAAGTCAGTGTCATTCGATTGTGTTGAGGAACTGATTAAGTTGATAGGCGCTGAGGGTTGAAATCTGTAAGAGATCTCAAATGGAATCTTTCTTGTAGAGCTATGTTGAGCATGATTGTAGCTATGTTGTATGTATGGAAGGCTGTCATCCCATGTTTGGAGATGCTTGTGGTTGTACATGTGAATCAATTGTACGACTAAGCGATTTACAACTTCCGTCTGTTTGCGGATGGAAGGATATCGACAAAGAGAGTCTCACGTCGAGCTGTTGCCAGAGAGTTTGCCAAAGGGTACTGAAAAATATAGCATCTCTGTCGGAAATAATGGTCGTCAGGAGGCCATTGTGTTTCCACACATTTTCCAAGAAGAGCCGAGAAACCTGTTGTGTTGTTGTAGTCTTCTTGCATGGTATGAGTATAGCCATCTTGGAAAATTTATCAACTACTACTAGTATCGTGGCATGCTGATGTTTGGTAGTAGGATATCCCATCAATTAGTCCATGGAAATATATTCCCATGGTCAGCTAGGAACTGGAAGGGGTGTATACAATCCTTGTCGTCAATTCAACAATTTAGCAATGGAACAAACCACGCACGATCGAATGTACTTGTTGATGTCAGATTTAAGTGAAGGCTGGTAGAAATACTTTTGGAGGATAACAAGTGTTTTTGCGACTCCAAAATGTCCTGCAATATTTCTACAGTGCGTGTCCCAAATGATCTTTTGTTGGTGCTCACCGGTTGGTACATAAAGTTGTACAAGCTTGTAAAGAAAGGTGTTTTTTAGGAAGTAGTTGGTAGTCGATAGCTTGTCAGTCTGAAGCTGTTGATAGATTGTATAAAAATGGCAGTCTACTGAATACAATTGTGACCAAGTAGTGTTGTCATTACCCTGCATACTCATCACTATAGACAGTAGAGTAATGGGTGGTCTGCTGAGACAATCGGCTGCAGCATTGGATTTTCCTTTTCGATACTTAATTACCAACTAAAATTGTTGCAGATAATTAATCCACTTGATTTGTTGGGTTGTCTGTAGTTTCGACTAAGTCAGAGCGAACTGCAAAGGCTTATGGTCAGTGAGGACGACCATTTCCTTGCCAAGAATGTAGTGTCTCCATTGCTTGAGAGCTTGCATAATGGCGTATAGTCATTTTTCATATGTCGAGTACCTTATGACTGTGTCGTTGAAAGTCTCAAAATGAAACGTGACTGGGTGACCTGACTGAGTGATCACTACGTCGAGGGCATAGTCTGATGCATCTGTCTCAATCTCGAAGGGATGATGCAAATTAGGTAACACAAGTACTGGTGTAGTATAAAGCTTGTTTTTTACTTGTTCAAAAGCTTGTTGTTGTCTCGATGTCCACTTGAAGACAATTTTCCCATTTCCTTTCGTCAATTGATTCAAAGGCCATGCAATGTGGTTGAAGCCAAGTATGAATCGTCGATAGAAATTCGTCAAACCAAGAAAACTTCTTAGTTTATGAATGTTTTGAGGAACATGCTAGTCTTCGAGGATATGTACTTTTTATGGGTCGACATGAATGCCTCCAGAGTCAATTACATACCCCAAATACTTGATGTTGGTCATCGCAAATGAGAATTTGTCCATGTTTGGATATAGTCAATGTTGTAGGAGAGTGTTGAAGATGTTTGACATGTTCTTCCCTTGATCGACTGAAAATCAAGATATCGTCGAGATAGACAATGACACATTTACCAATGAAACGTCATAGAAGGTCATCCATATATCTCATGAAGGTTGTAGGTGCATTTGTTAAGCCGAAAGGCATGACTAACCATTCAAACAATCCTTTCTTGGTTTTGAAAGTTGTTTTCCATACATCAGTGGACTCGATTCCCGACTTGAGGTCGAGTTTCGTAAATAACTTAGCACCTTTCAGATTGTCAATGAGTTCATCAATCCGTGGAAGAGGGTATATGTTCTTCATTGAAATTTTGTTGAGAGCCCGATAGTTGATGCACATGCGCCAAGTCCTGTATTTCTTTGGAACTAATATGACTAGACTTCCACAAGGAGAGGAGCTGGGGCGGATACGAACATTGTCGATCAAGTCCTGGATTTTCCTGTGAATCTCTTCCTTTTCGAGAATGGATCTTCTATAAATAGATGTGTTAGGTAATGAAGAACCATGAACAAGTTTGATGGAGTGTTTTACCTGACAATGCACAGGTACTCCGTTCGGTGCTTGAAATATGTTATGGTATTCTTCAATAATGCTGTCGATCTGTTGTTGTTGTCGGGAGCTGTGTTGGTCAGTGAGTCGACTCATTACTGCATATTTCCTGGAATGTTAAGGATTGATCATGATTAATTAAAACTTTTGATCATGATTGATAAGCTTCTTTGTTTGTTTGTCAGATATCATAGAAACCGTTGATGTGGGTTGTCGCTCTGGTATGCCATACCATCGATTTCGGATTTTGACAATCACGTTTTGAGGTTGTGACTGATATGTATCATTTCAATCCCATAATTAGGGTTTACTGAATAGGGCGTCGGCTACGAAAAGTGGTTCCACATCACAGAGTACTTCATCTTCAAAAGGCTTAATGAAGTAGGTGAGTCGGCATTGCCGTGTGATCCTTAGTTCCTACCCATCCTTCATCCAACCGATATTATAAGGCTGAGGATGTGGAGTGGTGACAAGACCTAATTTATTCACAAGATATTAAAAAATGAAGTTCTTCAGATGTAATGGATTTTGTTGAACCCATATCTGTGTACGAAATAGCCTCTCTCATTCCTCCTGGTCGATGATGGTCGCATTAGAGTAATTTTGGGGTCTAAAATGGGCCTCCTAAGGAAAATAATAAAATAATAGTTAAAATAATAAAATAATATTGATTAATTTTGGAGGAAGAAAGAAAAAAACTACTTTTTGTGTTCGTATTTTCGACATATCTCCCTGTGTTTTTACTCAATCTTCGATCGGGAGAGCTCGTTGGATGCGGAATTTGATTTTGCATCCAACGAGTACCCACACTGCATACTTTTGACGGACCCCGCTACCCCCAAAATAAGAAATACCTGAAAAAACGTGATGATGACATCATCATCACATTTTTTCAGGTATTTCTTATTTTTGGGGTCGGTCAAAAGTATGTAGTGTGGGTACCTGTTGGATGTAGAATCAAATTCCGCATCCAATGAGCTCTCCCGATCGAAATTTGAGTAAAAACACAATGAGATATGTCGAAAATACGAACAAAAAAAGTAGTTTTTTTTAATGACAAATATGTCAATTCAACCATTATGGTTGACTCATTTTATTGAAATTCTATTGGTTCTTGAATTCCAACTCACAAAAACTTATTTTGGCACGTTTTCTTATAAGGCCCATTTTAGACCCCAAATTTCCTCTAATGAGGCTATCGGAGTGGTCGAGTTCGAAGCCAAGAGGGTTGATGCATCTGGATCAGATTATACCAAGGTTTTGTCGGACAAGTCGGATGTCAACAATTTTTCCAAGAATGTCTTCTAAGCTTTGAATTCTGATGTATCATGCCATGATGAATTGTGATAATCACACCTTTTACCATTAGGAGTTTGTTTGCTGCGATCCCTCTTGTCTTTCTGGAAGTTCTTCTTTTGGTGATCGGGCTTTGGCGGAGTCAGCTGAGAAGGGTTCTTGAACTTGTCGGAGTCGGCTGGTGACTTCTTCTCGGATATTCAACCTGTTGGCTTGTTCACGAAACGTATTTTTCCTTTATGTTTAGCTTTAAGCTTGCCGGTGTAATGAAATGCATATGCAAGCATGCTGACAGTCAGAAAATCCATCTCTTGCTGAATGTATGGGGATAAAATGCTGATGTACTTCAGGACAAGCAATTTCTCTTCTTCTTAGACGCCAATTCTAGCCATTAGTCAATAGAACTCGTCGGTGTAACTTTGTACGAACTAGTCTTTCCAATGCCTTAGCTGCTGCCACTTCTTGTACTGATGTTCAAGGTACTTGGGTAGATAGAACTCCTTTCAGACATATTCCACAAATTTTACCCATGTGTTGATGGGGTCCTCTTCTTTTTCCATCTTTGTTGATAGATTCTCCCACCAATAGTGTACAGAGGTTGACATCTTTATGGACACAATGGTGATCTTTTCTGCTTCGGAGAATTGATTTACCGCATAGTAAGATTCCAATTGTTGTACCCAATGGTCAATGGACTCTGCGTCAATCTTTCCTTCAAGGTTCGGTGTGTCCAGATTCATTTGTGTTAAATTTTCATATGCTAAGCTAGATCATTATTATTTCATTTTGATTTCATAACAAAAGCATATAAACAGGATCATTGAAAGATAGACAAGCACAAACATACAAAAGGAGAACACAAAGATTTATCCTGGGAAAACCCTAAAGGGAAAAACCTAGCAAAAGCTTCCTCAATATAGATGCCCCAAAAGATAAAAAATAAAACTAACAAGGAGATCAAAGCCTGATCCTCCTCCTTCTCCAGCTACTCTTCTCTTCTCCATAAATGCGCTACACAAGTGAGAGTGTGTGTCTCAAATGAGGAGCACCACACCTCTATTTATATTCATCTGTTCACTTGAATTAACTCATCCGACATGTAGGCTCGAGTTAATCATGTAGGCTCGAGTTACACATGTAGGCTCAAGTAACCACACTGGGGTGCTAATGACCCACCTTTACAAATAGAGGGGACAACCTCATGACTCTTATTAGTTCTTTCGATTAGAAGCATCGGGGTACAAGATAATACAAGTGGTTCTCCCGGTAGGACCATCGGGGACCACAAAAGATACATATAGAATATTCTTCGAAGTTATAATATTTCAACACTCCCCCTTAACGAGAAGGGTATTGTACAACAACAACAACAATAGTAGGAGAGGACATCATCAACATCATCAGGGTAACACATCTATAAATCATTGGAATCTTTTCAACATCATATAGTCTTTGTCTTCAATATTTGACGATGACAACTCTTTAATCAACATCAGCATATTTTAACCTTTTGATCAGCAACATCTTCAACACTTTGACCTTTCGATCAGTAACATCTTTCAGCAACATCTTCAGCACTTTGACCTTTCGATCAGCAATGTCTTCAGCAACATCTTTAGCACTTAGACCTTTTGATCAGCAACAACATCTTCAGCACTTTGACCTTTCAATCAGCAACATCTTCGGCACTTTGACCTTTCAATCAGCAACATTTTCAGCAACATCTTCAGCAATTTTATCTTTCGATCTGCAACAATTTATTCAGCATTTTTGTTATTTCGATCAACAACATCATCATATCCTGATCAGTAACATCGTGATCAGCACCATCATCATACTTCAATTCTCAAACAGCATCATCATCATCATATTCTGATCTTTTGATCAGTACATCATCATCATCATGCTCTGATCTTTCGATTAGTACATCATAATCATCATCATACTCTGATCTCTCGATCAGTACATCATCATCATCATACACTGATCTTTCGATCAGTACGTCATCTGAAAACATCATTATCATCAAAACATCAACATCATCAAAACACCAACATATCATCATCATCACACTCTGATCTTTCGATCAGTACATCATCATCATCATAAAAACATCAACATCATCAAAATATCAACATGATCCTTCCTTTCGGAATTACAGGATTTAGGTCTTTACGGAGTTACCAATGATCCTTCCTTTCAGAATTACATGATTTAGGTCTTTACGGAGTTACTAATGATCCTCCCTTTCGAAATTACGGGATTTACGTCTTTACGGAGTTACTAACGATCCTTCCTTTCGGAATTACGGGATCAACACATTTGTGGAACTCAGAGAATCCTTCCTATTGGAATTACGGGATCAACACATCTGTGGAACTCAGACAATCCTTCCTATTCGAATCACGGGATCAATTCAATGATCATTCCTTTCGGAATTACGGGATTTAGGTCTTTACGGAGTTACTAACGATCCTTCCTTTCGGATTTACAGGATCAACATAGATTTGGAACTCAGATAATCCTTCCTATTGGAATTACAGGATCAACACATCTTTGGAACTCAGACAATCCTTCCTATTGGAATTACGGGATCAAGTCAATGATCCTTCCTTTCGGAATTACGGGATTTAGGTCTCTATGGAGTTACTAATGATCCTTCCTTTCGGAATTACGGGATCAACACATATGTGGAACTCAGACAATCCTTCCTCTAGGAATTACGGGATCAACACACATTCTCGAGTATCGAAGTCACCGGATCCGTTCTGAACCGAAGTTCAAGGATGATACAATCCTACCACATTCACGGGGACCAAGATCTCTGGATACATTTTGAACCGAGGTTTAGGAATGATGCAATCCTACCACTTTCATGGGGGCCAAGACCTCTGGATACATTTTGAACGAGGTTCAGGGATGATACAATCCACCACTTTCACGGGGGCTGAGACCTCCGGATACATTTTGAACCGAATTTTAGGGATGATGCAATCCACCACTTTCACGGGGGCCGAGACCTCTGGATACATTTTGAACCGAGGTTCATGGATGATGCAATCCTACCACATTCACGGGGGCCAAGACCTCCGGATACATTTTGAACCGAAGTTCAAGGATGATGCAATCCCACCACATTCATGGGGGCCGAGACCGCTGGATACATTTTGAACTGAAGTTCAAGGATGATGCAATCCCACCACATTCACGAAGACCGAAGTCACCAGATCTATTTTGGATAGATGTCCCAGGATGATACAATCCCTCTTCATTCTCGAGGACTGAGGTCACCGGATCACTTTTGGACAGATGTCCCGGGATGATACAATCCCTCTTCATTCTCGAGGACTGAGGTCACCGGATCACTTTTGGACAGATGTCCCGGGATGATACAATCCCTCTTCATTCTCGAGGACCGAGGTCACCGGATCACTTTTGGATAGATGTCCCGGGATGATACAATCCCTCTTCATTCTTGAGGACCGAGGTCATTGGATCACTTTAGGGCAGATGCCTAGGGATGATACAATCCCATTGCAACATCACTACTCCCCCTTTCGAGGAAGGTTCTTCTGAACCTCACCAAGCTTGTCTCGAAAGTGTTTGAAATTTACTCGAGACAGAGGCTTCGTTAGCACATCAGCAACCAAACCATCATCATCTACATCTTCAGTATGTGAATACTGAACTATCACCATCTGTATCTCCAGTATGTGAATACTGAAAGTATCATCATCTATATCTTCAGTATAGAAATACTGAAAGCATCATCATCTCTATATCCAGTATAGAAATACAGAATCACCATCATCTGCATCTACAGTATGTAAATACTGAAACATCATCTATATCTTTAGTATGGGAATACTTAAACATCATCATCTGCATCTTATCTCGTATATAGAAATACCGGATTTCTATGTGTTACGATGAAACACAGTGTTCTCTGTCATCACAACTCTGGTTATCACATAGAATCACTGTAGTATCCATCTTTAGTTCAAAGAGACATGATATCAGCTTCCAAAGCCATATGGCTTCACAACTTAGCAGAGCAATCTGCTATATATCTTGCTTCAGCCATGCTACAAGAAACATTGGACTATTTCTTGCTAAACCATGGACTCGTAGAAGACCCCAAACAAAAGCATCTACCTAATGTGCTTTTCTTGTCTGAGATACTTCCAGCCCAATCTACATATGTGTAGCCATACAATCTATACTCATGGCTACCATCATAATATAAACCAAAGTCTATAGTCCCTTTCAGATATCTCATCACATGTTTTGCAGTTACTAGGTGAACCCGTCTTGGTTGAACAAGATATTGACTTAAGGTGTTAAAAGAAAAACAAATGTCTGGTCTGGTATTTGTAAAGTACATCAATAACCCAATGATCTGTTTGTAATGAGTCACATCCACTAACTCTGATGAGTCATCAACTAACAACTTCAGGTTGGATTCCATGGGTGTGGCCATGGCTTTGCATTCCAACATATTGAGTCTCTTCAATATCTCTACCACATACTTTCCTTGGTTGAGAAATATTTCTTTTGAACTTTGCCATACTTCCAGACCTAGGAAATAATGCATTAACCCAAGGTCTTTCATCTCAAATTCTTCTGCTAGTTTCTTCTTGCTTTCCATGACCTGTTTCTCGTTTCCTGTCAAGGATAAGTCATCCACATATAATAAAAGGATGACAAGTTCATCTTCTACAACCTTGAGATAAAGGTTAGGATCAGCTTTACTCTTGGTAAATCCCATGCTCGACAAGAAACTATCTATTCTTCCATACCAAGCTCTGGGAGCTTGCTTCAGGCCATAGAGGGCCTTCTTCAACTTGCATACGTGATTCCATCTGGCTTCAACTTCAAATCCTTGTGACTATTCGATGAAAAAACTCTTTCTCAATCATACCATTAAGGAAGGCTTGTCTTTACTTCACCATGGAAGAAACTACCATGATAGTTCTGAAGGAAGTGTACCTTACTTCCTGGAGTACGTGTCTCTTCAGAATTAATTCCCTCTTTCTGAAAGAAACCTCTGTCCACAAATATTTCTTTATACTTCTCGATACTTCATTCAGTTGCATGCTCTATTTTGTATATCCATTTGGAGGATACAATACTCCTTCCTTCTGGTTTGGGAACTATATCCGATACATCATTCTAGTATTCTTTCATCATGAGTTCGTCTTGTCAGATCATCAACATATCCTAGTCTTCTGCATTCAACTTTGAAGGTTGGAACCCACTTTACTCTTGGTAAAGTCTCGATCCATCAAGAAGTTGTTCATCATGTCGTACCGTGTCGAACTCAGATATCTTCTGTAGTCACTCCCATTGAAGTGGAGTATTATCTTCCTTTTTCATTCTGTACAAGTGGTTCTATGCTTGATATATACTGGTCAATAGAGTATGTCATGTCACAGTCTATTCTTTCTGAGGCAAATCACGAACCTTTCTTTGTACACTTGTTCTTGTAGATCCATATGGAGGATACTATGTACTTCCCTTTATGCCTCGAAATCATATCATATACATCATTCCCCATGATCAACTGTTATTCTTTGATCATAGTTTCTTTTATAGCATTTTTTTCTTCATCTTCAGTTTTCTCTCATACCCATGGTGGTCTTCATCCTTTGAGGTGGATCTACCGCTTTCTGAAGCTCTTTCTTCCGTCATGGTGTCTCTGACCCTGGGAGCTTCAGATTCATGTTTATTGAATTGTCATCACTTGTTCTTCAGAACAAGTCTCGTCCTTCTTTTCTTGTAGGAGGTTGTACAGGACCTTTCCTACAATTCAAATGCACCAGTTGCATGGTTAGAACTATTTCATGAAACATATGCATAACAACAAATTCTTATGCATCATGCAACTATTTAGCCAATACAACATTCATCCATATCTCACAGAAACTTTCTAGATGCCTTCCATCTCTACCATGACATCATTGAGATTGTGCACTAATCCAATATGTCAGCAAAGAGGTTTGATAAGTAGCACTGGAGAGTTGTATAGCGCCATGAGCTACTTACCCATCACATGCATATTAGTAGTATTAATGTTAACAATCTATCATGCATAACACATCAACTGAATATAATCAAATGTATAACAAAACAATATCATGAAATGGCAACTGAATACTTATCTTTTATTTGTTTCATGGGTAGACTCCATCTTGATCATTCTGCTTTATCATCTTCTTCATTCATGAAATCATCATTTCTTATCCAAATGATAAGATGAATACGAGGTTCTTCAAGAATTAAGTTTTTCATATTCCTCATCGCTTGAGGGATCTTCTTTGAATGGTGAGAGCTTGATCTTCAATTGCTCCCATCTTCTTCTTCTCTTCTTATTAGTCGAGCTGAAAGTAATCACTTACTTCTGGTATACATTCTTCTTCTACCGCTTCAAGTTGTTCTGCATTCTAGATCTTCACATTCTTCAACTGTTTTCTCAAAGCGATCTTCTGATTTAAGTTCTTATCTTCAAATAGCTTGATTAAGGAATCAAACATCTTTGTTGTCTTTAGGGAAGACACTTGTGGTATAACTTGATTCGTGATTGAATCAACAATGATCTTCTTGGCCTTGATCAAGTTCTTCTTGTGTAAGGCTTTGAGCCTCATCTTCGTATGGAACTGGAACCTCTCTACTCATGTAGGTGTCCAATTCATTTTCTTTAGAGAGATCAAATACTTCCATGCTTGGAAGTTGTCAACTGATGTGATATATCACTTTGAAATGATAACCTCAAATGCAAATAGCAAAAGATTAGATCTTACCAATTTGAGGTGTCCGTCCTGCTTCCGGAGCTAGCTGATCTAGGGTTTGTTAGAGAAACCCTACTTTTCAAAACTTGGAATATTTTAGATCTGATTGGATAGAAATATAGATCTCTTCAAATGGAGCTGTCCAATGTACTCCTTTTCTGAAAACAGTGGAGGGAAGCTCCCAGAACAGGAAGCCCTAGTTTTCCAATTTCTTCTGCAGAAATGCCTGTTACTGTTTTTGTGATATCTCCGAAATTACTGCTCCTCTGTGTCTAAAATTTCTCACTGAGGTAACCTCACATGTCCCTGATCCAACACAATATGTTTCATCAGAATTGGTTTCACCAATTGGGATTTATGATCATTTTCCCAAGGTGACCTGTTACAGTCTCTAAACTTCGATTTTGATGAGGATAAAAATCCTATGCTGGGCTCACTCAAAAATTCTTCTTCTGTAGAAAGCCCTAATTTTCCGCACCAAAACTGAAAATGCTGGGAATCGAATTTCGCTTTGACAGAAAGATGTGCCCTTCAATGGAGAGTCAATATAGCCTTCTTTTGTTGATCAATCATGGATAGAGACCCAAAAAATAAGAAGCCCTAGATTCTTTAGCTGCACAATGTCTTCTTTAAGGGTGGCTCTGATACCATGTTAAATTTTCATATGCTAAGATAGATCATTATTATTTCATTTCGATTTCATAACAAAAGCATATAAACAAGATCACTGAAAGATAGACAAGCACAAACATACAATAGGAGAACACAAATATTTATCCTGGGAAAACCCTAAAGGGAAAAACCCAGCAAAAGCTTCCTCAATATAGATGCCCCAAAAGATAAAAGATAAAACCAACAAGGAGATCAAAGCCTGATCCTCCTCCTTCTCCAACTACTCTTCTCTTCTCCATAAATGCGCTACACAAGTGAGAGTGTGTGTCCCAAATGAGGAGCACCACACCTCTATTTATACTCATCCGTTCACTTGAATTAACTCATCCGACATGTAGGCTCGAGTTAATCATGTAGGGTTGAGTTACACATGTAGGCTCAAGTAACCACACTGGGGTGCTAATGACCCACTTTTACAAATAGAGGGGACAACCTCATGAATCTTATTAGTTCTTCCTATTAGAAGCTTCGGGGTACAAGATAATACAAGTGGTTCTCCCGGTAGGACCATCGGGGACCACAAAAGATACATATAGAATATTCTTCGAAGTTACAATATTTCAACAATTTTCACTTTGAAGGGGCATTTTTTATCGGAGTGAGATCGTGTCAAGGATTCCCCTGAGTTCGCAGTGACTCTCATGAGAATATCGCTGAACTGGGCGAACATTTTGGTTCGCCAGTGAGCCAATTCTTTTTCTATGAGTTGCTCTATCTCGTCAATTCCATGTCTATTATCTGCTTCTTCGGCCATATTTTCTGAAGTCGAAGGAAGTGTCTTCTTGTGTTGTTGAGTTTGCGGGCGTGTTTGAACAGGTATAAGCTAAATAACTTCGAGGGAAGTGCTTATGTAACTTAAGATCTGGATAAGATATTTCTCCAATACCAATGATCCAGGTCATGACCAGGTGCACGCTAGGGACAAAAATTGACTGAATGAGACGAGTTTTGTTATGGTGGAAGATTATAAGAAGAATCAACAAAGGAGGAAACACACTAGGTCGACAAGAAATATACACATAGACAATATGCAAGAATTCAAACCAATTTGTTACTTCTACTCCATGAAATATGGAGGAATCATATGATGATCAGAAAGATGTCTATATTACATAATGTACATGCTTATATAGGATGCTGAGACGTTTGGGTGACTACCTGCTACGTTAAGTTACAAGAAGTTATAACAGTCAGAATTTCAACCGTCGCAGAGTATGTTGGTATGTTGTATTGGAGGCGAACCTGTCGAGGGTGAACCTATCGAATGCAAACTTGTCGGCTGAACACGTCGAGGAAAAATTGTCGAAGGTGAACCTATCGACTGCTGGTTGGATAACATCTTCCATTGGATTTCTTGAATCAACTTGTAAACTGTAACCTATACACCATCATGCACAAATGAACAACAAATCATTAACAATCAGTAATTTATCCCGACATTTCATTAAATTCATAAACTTCCTAATTGGCAAAAACACTAGGTGGCATCAACCTAGTTAGAGACCCAAGCTAGGATCACAAACTTGAAATGAGGATAGGAAACTCAATGAGGGTGGACTATATCTTTTATAAGGGAGCTTTAAATTATGTGAGAGCTTGCCAATATTTTTTTGGCTAAGTATGATTGAACAAAAATGTGGTCAACATGTGGGAATTCATACATCCCCACATTCGCTTCCAATCATTGTCATGAAAACATGCTTGAATTATGCAACTTTGATTCATGATCTACCATTCACAACCTAGACAACCTTAATGGTGTTTACACCATGGTAGGATACCCATTTGAAAGTATTGACATGCATCCCTATTGGGACCCTTTCTTATAATTTTATTATGCCTATGGGGATTGCAATTTAAGATGAAAGATAATGAGAGATACGCAACTCACAATACAATTATCTAATGATAGTAGTAGAAAAATAAAATATTCCCCATTTGTTTGTGCAAGAATTTCCATATAATACCCCATAAGAGCTGTTGGATTTGCTAGAGGGGTGCAAACCTTCCAAGCCCAATTGGTGAAAGGGGGGACATGGGATTATCCTATGTTTATTCAACCATATATTTGATGTTGATTGTCATGTTTCCAACCCATTTATCCCTCAACAAACCCTAAGTAAATTTATTTGACACCCCTTTAAAATTTTGAGATAAATCTCTACTCTTTGGGATATGTTATGATGTTTTTAACCGTGTTTTAACCACTCTCTTTGGACCTAATAAATGAGAGCATTTGATGATTGGATTGTTCTTATTGATTGCATACTTGATTATTGTGTTTATATTGTTCTTTTAAATATTTACGTGATAAAGTCAATTTGCATCACAAATTCATTAAGTCTTCATTTATCGCATCACATGCATCATAATATTTTGTTCTTGCATTCCTAAATTCGAGTGAATCTACCTTGTGTGAAAGGATCCTCTCAACCATGAGTAACTCATTCAAGCATTTATAGGTCATGATATGACTTATAACTTGGTTTCAAGGATGAATCAACATTGTAACGAGGATATGGGCATAAAGTGCATTAGGGGGTCCAACCAGTCTGGTTTATGATTTAAAATATCTCAATTGTTGATGGGTGCACACAATTTCAGTGAGCACATGGGGATCCTGTCTAACATAGATGAAAGGGGATTCGAAAGAACTAAATTACGATAAAGTGCTTGCAAGGACGGGGTTGTAATTCCCTTAAAAAAATACCTTCACATGTAATTCAACACTAAAGGTAAAGATCCCATCGCTTGGATAACAATAATGGGTCGATACACTAAAGAACCCATCGCTCCAACAAATTTTAAGTGGTTGATATATTTTAAGTGATAAATTTTAAGTGGCTAATATATTTTAAGAGGCGAATAAGTTTTAAGTCACTGATGAGTTTTAAGTTTTAAATCCCCAATGGTGATAAGTTTTAAATGTGTAGTGTACGACAAGTTTTAAATGACGTGTGATGTGCGATAAGTTTTAAAGGGCTGATGAAGAGAGATGAATTCATTACCTTAATAAATTTTAAGTGTCCAATATTTTTAAGTGATAAGTTTTAAGTTGAAAATAAAAATTAAATTGCTGATGTGCAATAAGATTTAATTTTTTTTTATGTGCGACACAAATGACAAAGTGAAATGTCACTTTTGTATTTTGGCCAAAACTTTTGACTCCAACCTCTATTTTGAGAATTCTTTATAATGTTGGAAAGGTATCAATGAGGTATACATGTTTGTGGTTATAATTGTTCTTAGATTACCTACTATATGGTTCAGAAATATCAAAACAAAAGAAGATCATATTATCAATGGCCAAAAGGATCGATTTGACTTAAAACTTTATATGGTGCACATAAGTGAAAATTATAATGAAAGGAAGATGGTTCAATCTTATGTGTTTGCATGAGACAAAAATTTATATGCACACATAACCAAGGACCTATTTTCAGCTTAATTGTTAAATGCAAATTTTGCATTTAATATATTTCATGAAAATTCCAAAAAGGGGATATGAATGGTTGGGAAGAGATAAAAGGCAAACTCAAGGGTCAGGAAGAGGAAACAATTTGATGGTTACTCAAAAAAACTATTCAACTTATGAGAGAAAATTTTAAATAGGAGGAGACAAAATGAGAATGGGATTTTGGATCTCTAACTTTTTACATACTACTATTGAAATGTTAATGAGAAGAAGCCAACTTTTTGCTAAGTCATTTTATTGGAAGCTCTGATTCTTTTGTGTGTATGCTATGGACTATTATACTACATTTATTGAGCATGAATACTGTGTAAGAATGTCTATCAAACTGTAGACTATTCTTATGTGTAGTTGTTGTATTCTTACTCTTGTTTTCTTGGAAAATGCTTGTCTAAATTTATGAGTACAAGACTGTAAATGTGTGTTTAATGTTGGACTATTATGGGTTTACAACCATTTTTCCATAATCTTGTGTCTATTCTCAATGATCTAATTCATGGGTTATTGAGATGCGCATGTATGGTTTTGTGCTTAATTCTTGAGACTATAGTCATGTCCAAACACATGCATTT
Source organism: Pseudotsuga menziesii (assembly GCA_001517045.1). Lineage (NCBI taxonomy): Eukaryota > Viridiplantae > Streptophyta > Pinopsida > Pinales > Pinaceae > Pseudotsuga > Pseudotsuga menziesii. The sequence continues at coordinate 128,558 of LPNX010203363.1, read as the reverse complement.
TTTATTTTAGAGTAACTGCATTTAATTCTTCACTTTAGAAAACCATAGATGATGGACCAGATTATAACTGGTAGAACCCAAATCATCAATGGTTTCCTAGACAATATCTTGATGAGTTCCCTATTCCAATTGTGCTTAGTCTAATTGGGAATCTTTACCAACGGTAACCCCTATTATTAGCAAGGTTCATTTCGACCTATCAAAAGAATTGGCACTAGAAGGAGATCAGATGACAAGCCGACCCATGAGGAGCCATATTTTTAGACATACAATGACAACCCATGGATTCTCTCCCTATTCCTATATGATATCATGTGTTTAGTGTTCCAATACTATCACATACTATCCCAAAGAAGGCAATAGATCTCTTTTCTAAAGTTAATTTTGATGGTGAAGGGGAAACCTATGCATTTATGCACCTTAACCTATTTAACATTACACATCAAAAATATTGAGATTTTTCATGATAATGCAGTTTACAAATCATTTACCCTCACATTGGAAGGATTAGTTCATTCTTGGTACAAGGCGTTACCATCCAAATATATTCATAGTTGGAAGCAACTCATTGAAGTCTTTGTAGACGCACATGAGAATTATAACTATGAAGAGTTTTTTGTTGAGCTTGGGGAATCTGAAAAACAAAGAGTGATTTGGATGATGATTTCATGCCAATAGTTGCATAGATCTATTACATATTTTGAGAAAGTGATAAACCCCCAAGATAAGCATTCCTTGAATGGTATGTATATCTCCTTTATTTTCTCAAAGAATATGAGTTGTTAATGAATGTTGAGAAAGATTTTAGTTATCAAAATTATCCTCCACCAGAACCCCTGAAATAAGAAATACCATCCTTTAATCAACGGGGTAACCCCAAAGACACTAATATACAAAACAACCATGTAAAGGAGTTCAATATGGGAAATGGTAATGAATCCAATTTGCAAAAGGATATGTTTCCATTTATTGGTTTATCTTTATGTGGTACATCAATGTAATATGTAACACAAGAGAATATTTATATCCTAGCAATGAGTGAATTGAGTGGAACAACATGCAAGAAAACTTCAAAATCTGTGGATACAAGGATTTTTGTAAACATAGAAGATGATAACCTGGAGCTGAATTATCTTCACAAATTCTTTGAACAAGCAAAATAAAAGTATCGAAATAGACCCATAGTTAGTATCTTGGAGTTTTATACCTTTTAAACAACACCCTCTAACTATGTAGAGGAGGATTCAATGTCCCTTGATAAAATGAAAGACATAATTGAAAATGTGAATGATGATATTGAGTCCTTTTCTACTGAAACAACTCTTAAACAAACATTTGTTGTCTCAACTGAGAATTTATCATTGAATCAAGATTTGGTTGTTGAAGCATACTGCTACAGAAGAAGTTTCAGTGAATGATATTGAGGATTATTCTAACAATGGGGAAGCTTTCAATGACTTACATTCTAGAAAAAAAAATTCTATGTACCCAAATTTATTTACTAACCCTATCTCTAAGAGAGAGATTCAAGACTTTCATGTTATAACTCTTTTTGGGTCAAATTCTAATATGGTGCAAAATGATAGCAATGAGGAAGATGTAGATATTTATTTTGTTCAGTTTTAAGGTTGTATAGAGAAAAAAAATCTTTCTACAAACATTTTCAATAAAACTCATGCTGATACTGATTTGGTTTATGGGTTGGAACAAAATAATGTTATTTATGATAGTCCATTATGTCTTGATTGTGATAACATGGTTGATTTCGAGCAATATTAGATTCAAGGAAATAATGTTAACAAGTGTGATGATGAATTTTGTTGCGAGATGATGGTTATGTCAAGTCCTCATATCATCACTTCACATTTCGAACCGAATGACACGACATTCTCCATAACCAATAATTTTGGATCTCCATTTTATAGTTATAATGAGGCATGCCATTTATACTTATTATTTGCACGATCATCATGTACCTTGATTTTTGGTTTTCATGAGACCATCAAAACTTAGTTGGAGTTATCCTTCTCTCAATAGTTTTCATGATGTTGTAAGTAGTCAATATTTTTTGCCGTGAATAGATTTATGTCTGATATAATGTTTTTGAAATTGTATCATGCAATGCAATAGTCTTATGTACCTATGCATGATGATCATATTCCTATAGGATTAGAAGTCATGTGATGGCTACATCAGTTCTATGTTTTGACATATAAATTGTTGAACTAATGTAGGTTAGGTTAGGCAAAGTATAGATTTTATTTTCCTCCTTGTTTTTAGAATAAGAGTTTGGCTTATTTTAGTTTATCTTTGAAATAAATCCATTGGATGTTCTATTAGGTTTTTTGTTTTCTGTTAGCTTACTTTTGTCCTAGTTACTTTTGCATAGTAGTTTTATTCCTTTGAATAATTTAGCCATCATGGATAATATTTTGATTTGTTTGTTTAGGACTTGAATTTTGGCTTAAGGCTTGGTGTACTTTTAATTTCATAAGTAATCTATGTGTAGAATCTTGTTGAAAAGACCTGAAAGAAGAATTTCCTCACTTCGATCATTTACTTTGGTATTATAATAAAAAAAATGGTAAGATGTGAATCATAGCTAGTAAAATCTAAATAGGTATGGGTATTATTCATTAAATATTAAGGAATGGATTAGACATGAAGTTCCCTCTCATTAAATTTTAAGCGTGGTACATAGGATAATTATCATTATCATCCTAGCAAGAGAGGATGTAGGTAGCGACATCAATAGAGATGCAGATCGATGAGTTTGTAATAAAGTTTGAGAAGGACTTATCACTAGTATCCCACCTCTCCCCTAGCACCAACAAAAGGAGTGATTGGTACTTGGATAGTGATGCATCACATCACATGGCTGAAGGAGTTTCAATAGTATAACAGAGAAGGAATTAGGGAACCATGTGGAGCTTGGTGACGATGCCAAGTATTAGGTGAAAGGGGTTGGAACTATTTGGTTATATCTTGAGTCAGGAGGATTTTTGGAGGCCCAGGATGTGCTTTGGGTGCCAAAGCTGAAGAATATTTTTCTCTCATTATCAATATTTAAGGACATGGGTTTTTCCATCACAATCAAGAAATGCTAGTACTCATACATCTAGAGGGATCTATCCTTGATACAACTATGAGAATTTGGGTTACAGAGGGAAAGTTATACAGGTTGAAGGGAAATCACGTAGATGAGTCCAAGGCAATCTTGGACCATGGATAGATGTTAGTGGAATAAGACGCGGAGAGAGAGGTTGTAGAGGGTGAGAAGAGCTCACATATTTCTAGTGTGGGAAATCAACATTTAGATGGGAAGAGGGAGTTATCCCCTTATATCTCTAGAAGAAGGCTTAGTTCATTATATGAACTAACATTGAGGAATGCTCAAGAGAAAGTTGAGGCTCCTAGTTTCTCAACTCGAGAGAGAAGGCCTCTAAAGAATCATATGGCATACATGAGTATCATAATTGATGATGGATTTTTATTTTTGAGAAAGAAACAAATTAGTAGGTATGCCAGGATGCTATGATGCAGGATGATGTGTAGGATATTATAACGGGATTGGAGGGACATCAAATTCTAGGTAACTCTTCCATAAATGCATTCCTTACTCAAAGGGAGTGTTAATGTTTGTAGCATTGGATAGGTACTTCCACATGGTTTTGTTTCTAATAGGTAGAATGCATCATTAATACCTCTCAAGACTTAGGAAATCTAGTTTAATTAAAGGAATTATTCAAGTGAATTCCTTTTTATAAGTAATTGGGGTTAATTTGGAGAAATGCCTAAGTATTGGGTTTAGTGTTTTAAATTAATTAAGTGAATCTTAGCCATTGATCTCAAGTGAATGAGATCTAATATTAGTCATTGGATATAGGAATTCTATTCATCCCAAAAGTATAAATAAGTCCAAGGTGAAAGGAGAAGACACACAAAGAGAGCGAGATAGTGAGATCTCATTAATAAGGAGAATAAACAATTTCATCCAAGTGTGGAGTTGGGTGATGCAGGAATTTCATTCAAGTGTGAAATATGGTGAAGGACTTTCATCTAGTTATGGGAAGAAGAAGAAGAATTTTCTTATTCCCAGCCAAGGAGAGAAAAATAGTAGTTCAAGAGAAATAGAGCATCCATACCAACCAAGGGAGAAACACACTTTTTTCAAGGAGGTCGTATGTACATGTCATATAGTCATACATACATGTTGTATGAATTTGTACAATGGTACATACCATACAATACATATATGCGTATGGTCGTACATATGGACTATACGAATCATATTGCATGGATTCGTACAGTCTATATGGACATGGCAACATGCAACATAAAATTTCTGGGTTTTTTCTATAGATCCCAAAGAGAAGATTTGAAGCTGAAGATTCATCTTCTAAGGGTGTATTTTTCTAGTTTTGTTGTGTATTTTTCTTAGTTCTATTTTCTAGGAAGGGAACCCTTGTAACCTTGGGATTAAAAATAATTAACAATGGCATCCCATCTACCGAGACTTGCTTATAGTCAAAATACTATTTATATTTTAAAATCCCCATATGGTTGTGTTTGCAATCTGCAACATTGAATATATGTGTGTCAATGGTTAGTCCAAGTTAGGATAGCATTGTATAACTAGTTTTATTATTTTTATACTTTTCAAAATTGAAGATTTTGATTTAGTTTTAATTCTAGTTTCACTTAATTGGTCCTGAAGACTGCTAGAGTATATAGTTGGAGGTTGAATTTTCTATTTGTTTACTTCACACATCCTTTATAGATATTGACGTTTTATTTTCAAGATGAAGTAAGTTTGCTTTGATTTAGAGGAATTGATTTATTCTATGCCTAAGTCCACAATTTGGATTTCGTATGCACTTTTCCTGATTCATAATTTGAGTTGCATGTAGAAGAAAATTGAAGGAAGTTCACTCCCCTTCTCTACTAAGATATTGGCAACATGAAATTGGTTAGACACAATTAGATTCAAACATCCATATAGGTATGGATTTAGTGTTAATTCAAGAAATACATTTTAATGTTGCATGTTGAACATCACAGACAAATTCAAGCAACCCTACCTATGGGTTTGTACAATTTGGTCAAAAGGATTCCTCATCAGTCACATCCTTATGTGAAGGATATAATAGCCCCACTCTATTTTTCAATCATATTTTTTTACGTTGAAAGGATTTCCTAATTTGAAAGATAAATCAAATTTTATTTTGAACTTTATTGAAAGGGTAGTCCATATAATTCATTGTTGATCTTATGGATGGTTTTCTTTTTGACATGCTTAGCCTATCATAGTCTCATTTGATAAATTCCTTGTGTGTAGACACCAATTGGTGAATATAATCACACTTGCATGAGAAAAGGAGTACACAAACTTGAAGACATGTTGAAAACCCCATGCCTACTAAGAATTCTCCTTCTTAGAGAAAAATCCCAATTTATCAAAGCATGAGAAAGGATTAAGGATGTAGGAGGAAAATTCCCTTAGGCCTCCTACTAAATTTCAAGAAGAGTATTAGGGCCAATGTATATAGGAGCACACAAGGAAGCTAGTTGGTAGAAGATATGATGCATAATGATGGCATCTTTTGGTTACTTGTCAGATTGTTGGAGCAAGATCCCATCTTCTCTCACTCAAGAAATTTTGTATATCTAGGAAAAGATGCATTATGCTTAGTGTGTGCTCTAAAAAAAAATACTTCATGATAGTAGTTACATTGAGGCATGGATTAGTGTGCACCGACAATTTATAAACTATGGGATAGGAAACATCATTGGGTGAGCACAAGGGTCAATCTACTAAAATGAACAACAACATGTGTGAAATCTATTTGGTAACTCAAGCATTATCAAATAAGGTAATTCCCACAAGGGCATGAAGACCAATTGATATGAGTCAAGCAATCAAGGAGAAAATAGTTCTTATGAGTTTAGTTCCAAAGTAGGTTCAGGCACACTATTTATTTACCTCGACCTTATGAACAAGGTCCTTTATCCCTGAAATTGCATGAACACAATATTCTAGTGATGCATGATAGTTTACCTGTAGTATGTACCAACATGGTTTTCCTTTCTTCTGGATAATTCTTTTTCACTTGCAGTTTATCTTCTCGTCGCTGAAGATTGATGATTTTCATATTGACTTTGAGCTCCAATTTGTGTCCATATTGCTTTCTTATTTGTTTTAACTTTGATAAACTTGTTGACTTCAATTTGTTTGGCATTAGTTTGCATATAATTTTGAGTCTCTAGTTGTTTTTTGGACCTATCTTGAACTATCCTTACCCTTGCTTTTGTCAATATGCTCTCTTGTTCCATTTAATTTATGTTAGGTGATATTTTGGCACAACTGATCAAAGCCCATAAAATAATTTAAGTTTTTCATTATAAAAGGGTCTCTGAACTCATAAACCTCAATGTAATAGTTTGGCATACATAAATATGATGGAACACAAATCCATTTATGTAAACATGCCCGAATGGTCCTAGATCTCTAGTAGTGTTGGTCATGAGTCAGGTTTCTCAAAGGCTCTATCTCACTCAAACTAATGACATTTGAATTCTGCAAATTAAAGCCATTAATTCAAGGTCAGAATATCAAGAGGTACTCTTATCACCCAAGCATGTAGTTTCAATCCTTGAAAACAAAGATCAAACATCATGCTTATAAAAGCTATTGATTTCTCACTCAGGTACTGATAACAAAATATGTACACAAAGCATAAATAAAAGAGATGGAAAATAAATCTAGGTGAAAGGAAAACATGCAGGTATTCTCCATTGGGGATATGGACACTTACTGGTAGCGACGCAAGGCCTCTGATGTCGGGGTGGCTCTGTCAAGGCTATGGACACTCGTTGGAAGCGGATCAACATCGATAAGTTTGATGAGCTAGCATGTGGAAAATATTTAAAAAACTAAAAATTTGAGGTTATGGCATCCACTTACAATTTTGAGCTAAGCTTTAAAAGGAATTAATCTCATCATTTTTCCTTTGTTTCACATAACTTGGTAAATAACATAGGTCAAGGAAAGGGGTAATTCTAGGATTTCTACTTAAGCATAATTTTATAGGAATCATGTTTGAAGCTATGGTACTTCTGAAGGTGCACATTTGATTTTCTCTTGAAATTTCTTAAGGAAACAAAGACACATATGTCGAGATTTTGTCTTTGCCTAGTATGTTGCCAATTGTTGAGCCCTTAAAAACTCTCAAGTGAATTTATTCCCCCCCCCCCCTTAAAATTTTGAAATAAATATCTACTCTTAGGTCTATGTTATGATATCTCTAACCTATCTCTTTTGAAGACAATAAATGAGTGCATTCGATTATTGGTCTGTTCTTATCGATTGCATACTTAGTTATTTTGTTCATATTTATATTTTAAGCTTTGTGGGATTAAATCAGTTTGCATCAGAAATTCATTGAGTCTCCATTTATCACATCACATACATCATAATATTTTCTTATTGCATTCTTGGATTCAAATGGCTCTACCTTGTGTTAAAGGCTTCTCTCAGCCATGACTAGATCATTCAAGCACATAGGTCACACGTTGACCTAGAACACATTTTCAAGGATGAGTCAACCTTTTTTCGAGGTATTGGGCATAAAGTGCATATATTAAGAGACCAACTGAAATGTTTATGAATTAAAATCTCTTAGTTGATGTATTTTCTTGATTTTAGTTAACACATGGGAAGCCTGCCTAACATAGATGATAGGGGAGTCAACAACACTAAAATTGGGTAAATAAATTGCAAGACAAGGCTTGGACTTCCCTTAAGGATTTCAGACGTAATCAACACTAAAAGTGATCAAGAGACCATCGCTTGGATGAAAATAGTGGGTCGATGCAATAAAGCACCCATTGCCTCAATACATTTTAAGTGGTTGGTATCTTTTAAGTGATAGATTTTAAGTGGCCAATATATTTCAAGTGATAAATTCTACGTGGAAAATAAGTTTTAAATCCCTGATGCTTGATAAGTTTTAAATCCACGATTTGTGATAAGTTTTAAATGTGTGGTGTGCGATAAGATTTAAATGTGTGACATGTGATAAGTTTTAAAGGGTCGATGAAGAGAAATGAATCCATTACTCCAATAAATTTTAAATTGAAAAAAACTTCAAGTGATAAATTTTAAGCAGTTGATAAGTTTTAAATTGTTGATGTGAGATAAGTTTTAAATTTCCAATCTACTATAAATTTTGAATTTCCAATGTGCGGCAAGTTTTGAATTGCCAATGTGCGACAAGTTTTGAATCGCCAATGTGCCACTAGTACAAAATGAGAGATAACTGGCCATGTGACCAAAAAATTTGCTCACCATGGGTTTTTCAAGGGATAAATGACCAAAATTGAGAAATTTTAAGTGAGCTAACTAAAAAAGACCAAGATAAATGACCAATTTGGTCATGGGATAAAAACTAAACTAAAAATGACCAAGTTGGTCACGGGATAAGATTTAAACTAAAATTGATCACATAACAATTGGTCATTAATTTGGTCATTTTTAGTTGTGCCACTCCGGCAATGGAAAATTACAATTTTGACAATAAATTTGTACAATTTAATAAATTTTAACACTGCAGCTGGATTTAGAGACCCCCTTTAACATTGTAGATGGATTTAGATACCTCTTTTAGGGAGTCTCTCAATCTAGTTGCAGTGTTAAAATTTAGTAAATTGTAACATTGTAGATGGATTTAGAGACACGAGTGATCATGTAAATTGTGTCACTCGACGACAAATATGGAAAATTGTACTTTTGATAATGAATTTTATTAAATAATATATTACTAAAATAATTATTCTTAGTGATTCTATATTCATTCACGTATTATAATGATAAAAAACAACATTAGCATTTGAACCTCCAATTGACATCCCAATACAAAAATTCTTGGGGATATCTTTATAAGGAAAACATTTACTTGACACATGTCATAGGTAAAGATTAGTGTATTATCTCTATTCCTTATATCAATTATTGATTAGGGGATATACGCAAAACTACTCTATACTAGTAACCAATATCATGAACAAGAACAAGCACATTGTAATATCATAAGAGTAAGTAGTGTGCTAGTTATGGAGATGAGGTACCATCACCTTCTTGTAAACTAGCTACCATATTACCCATACTGCACACATGGGATTCAAGCTAATGGTATAAACTAATATGAGAACAAGCTGCTTTCATAGTAATCACCCTATCAATGCTCATCATTAAAGTTATATGATTCATGTAAAATCCCCATTTGATAAAATTAAGATTAGGTCTAAGAGCTATAACAAGAGTAGACCCTATGAAAAATTGGGTTCCAAAGCAGAGTTATTCGTTAGGGATCAAAATAGATTAAGAAGATTCAATAAATGTCCCATGTTTTTAATCCTTGATTCAAAATTAAAATAAGGGTTCCCCTCCACTTGTCCCATCAAAACGTTTGAGGAAAAAAGGGGAATATTTTCCTATGCCACTCCTCTCTTTCCATACCCCTTCTTCTCGTAAAGTTGTTATAAATTATAACATCGTCTTTTTTTTCCATGGTGGGGGCCTTGGCGAGTGCTATTAAATTTAACAAAATTAATTTCCTCCCTTGGAAGAGATAATGGTGATGGGTCATTTTGTTGACATAATAACAAAATATTTGAAGAAATCTGTGGCACAATTTAAACTCTGATTTTTTATTTCTTTAAGATGACCTAGATGCTTTGGTCTATGTTCTCTGCGACGATGATCTTGCTGACATGATGGAGGAATGTGTTATGCTCGAGGGAGCATATGGATTCCTGTTCTTTTTCTTGTCCATGGAGGATTATGATGTCTTCACCGTCTATATCAAAGGAGGTGATCATGATCACATGGTTGTGGGATTTCAAGTTCTCCGTCATGGAGGGTTATGATATCTTCACCGTCTATATCAAAGGAGGTGATGATGATCACGTGGTTGTGGGATTTCCTATTCTTGGTCGTGGAGGGTTATGATGTCTTCATCGTCTATATCAAAGGAGGTGATGATGATCACATGGTTGTGGGATTCCTTGTTCTCGACCATGGAGGGTTATGATGTCTTCACCGTCTATATCAAAGGAGGTGATGATGATTAGAGATATGATGAATCTTTGAATTCTTTGTCTGAGTTTGGTCACCCTAGAAAACAGGAAACAAGGTTTCAGTCAGTTGATCCATACGACCTAGTTCTCTAATTCCTTGAATTTTTTAAATTGTGTCTTTTCCCCCTGATGGCGGAACTTGGAGAAGAGATGAGTCCTTTAATTTGTTAATTTGGAAAGCAACAAAACTATATCTAATAGTTCTTTTTCTCATCCTATTTATAAATTTATCATAATTTGAAGAATTTGAGAATTCATGGGATTCAGAGTTTCAGATGCCATGAGATCCCAAAGGATGTTGGACAGTTTTTTAGTGTCCAAGTTTCTTCCTAAGAAAATAATCACGCTCAATATCACACTCCCTCAGGAGGACCAAGAAGTGTTACTTTATCTTCTTGCTTTCTCTTTGAAGGAATTTTCATGGACAACAATCAAGGGAAGAGCATCAGGAAGGGTAAGAATACATTAGCTCTCATACGACTTTTTTTATTGTAGTTCATTTTATTATTATGTGGACTATAGATCTAAGTCATAGAACTTTTGTATGCAACTGTGAAATATTTGTTTTGCATATTTGAAGATTAACCTCTAAATAGTGGCCTTGCATATGATACTGATTTTTTTCATTTGTAAGATATCTTGAAGTTGATTGGGTTTTTCTTTATTGCACATCTAGAAACCCTCAATCTTGAATCTTTGCATTCAGGGTTTCATTTTTCCTTGTGTGCAGGTTAAGGAGTGAGGCACTCATGAAAATGGCTCTGAAGCCACAACCACTATTGTTCAACCTGGCTTATCTACAAATCAGAATTTGGAACCAAAAACCAGAGAACAGTTCTTCTAACTGGTCTCATCCGTAGATCTGTGACAAAATCCTCTATGAAAACTACAGAGTTATTTCCATATCAATATAAAGGAATCAATATTTTGAATTTTTTAATGAGATCCCATCTATATATCCGGCTTAAGTGAAAGGCCTTCAACAATGGTGTATGCATGACCTTAAAATTTTATAGGATTTCGTAACTTGAAATAACCACTATTAGACGAGTTGAGAAAGCAGGTTGAAATAAATTGAAATAACCACTATTAGAAGAGTTCGCATTTGAAAGGAGGAAATCCCAATATATGTTGATATCTTTAAATATATATATGGTCACTTGTTCCAAACAAGAAGAGCGCTCCAGCGACGAATGTACTCATGGCATCAAGAAAATAGTTGTAACACACTTTATATGGAAGAGAAGCCTTTATTAAATAGGATATTGTTAAGGTAAAAAGGATATAAGACATCTGACAATAGTCAACATATTCAAGGCAGCTTTAGCATATTTAAAGGACTAATGACACTTGTCATGATCATCCTCGGAGGGAGAAACCTAGCTTAGATTTCCCTCATTTGGTCTTTGATGTTGCATTGGACGAAACGAAGGCACAATTTGAGGAGCGATCTATCCATAAGGCCTCCAACATCCACTATTTCAACACTTAGTCAAAGGGTGGCCTCTACGAGGGGTTTGTAGCACGATTAATATGGTCATTCCACTTTGAAACACATCCCTAGGGCGCACCATCTTTAAGGCCCTTCTAGGAGAACAAGTTGGTTATGGTGCACGTGGATCAAGGTCAAGACCAGTTTTTCATGGCATCCCATCTTTATGATAGAAGGATATTCAAATTATCCTCCATATAAGAAACATGTTGGGAGTCACCTCCTTATGTCTGCTCTAAAAAAAGGTATATGCCATCAACTCTGCTCATATCTTGTCATGATACAAAGGCCATACTTTTCCCAAAACACCATGTTGCATGGATACATGATGCTCAAATAATGAGAGAACAAGTTTTATTTTTTACCAGAATAACATTTGAAAACCTCCTCCATACTCTTACTCAACCTGGTGTTGAAACAAGGGTTTTTTGTGCATTTTTTAGGCGGACAAATTATCTTTTTTTAGGTTTGTTTCTTAATACTATTTCAACAAATGCCATAAAAAATATCCAAGAGTTAGAAGTTCCTAACCATATAGGGCACATTATGTGAGTCCTATTCAAGGTGAATCATTCCCACAAAATCACAAAAATTTACCCCAAAAGTGTATGCTTCAACATAATGGAATACAACTTCATTTGTTGCATAAATATTTCACCAATGATCCTCAATAATGGTGAAAGATGGCCCTCTTCAAATGATCCAAACATAGTTCAAAAGGTCTTCAAAGGATGGTTGCTTCAAGGTTCCTCAGAAAATAAAATATTCCATAGGCAGTGTCATCATTCCATAAATCAATTAAGTATATGAGATCCTTGCTTTTGATTAATTCACCCACAGTACTTCCCAAACCCATACATGACCCAATTTGTTGATGTTTTCCATTGTTTGTTGTTGCATTGCATGTCAAAAATCATCCAATATTTGGAGATTCAGTCATTTACTGCAGTTTCACTTTTGATTTAGGACATAACAAATCCCCAAAGTGCTCTTCTCTTGCGCATCCATCATCAAAATACGATAAATAAAGCAAATTAAAAAAAACAGGTTCACACATTTATACTATTGAAGACAGTGTTGGCATACGAAAAGGTGCAACTCTTTGATTTTATGATCTCTTAGGTTATAAAAGGAGCCTAGAAAGAAGAATAATAAAACCACAATCAAGTTATTTTCCCATTTTCCTAGGATTTATAGAACTCAATAAAAATGAAGTTAAATGTGGTTGTACACTTGCTCGTGGGATCCATAAATCCCTTTGCTTCTCTGTCCCAATGTTGCATCAATTGTCTGTCTTATTTGAATGCTTTTGGGAAGAGGTTGATACTCAAGGGAGAAGGGGCGAGCCTAATTTCCTTCCATTTATCCTAATCCTTCTAGGGTCTATGGAAACAAAATCATGTGCTTTTGTGTCTTCCAATGTATTATGATTCCTCAACACCTGAAATAAACTAATACTTTTAAAACCATCCTCTGGAGCTTGAGTTCTAAGTATGAGTTGCCCTAGGTGAGTGGCTTGCAGAGTCATGTGACAATGAAAATATCTATTATAACCAAGAAGACACCCGTGACAATAACATTTGCAATCCTTGTATTCTTTAGCAAACACAATTGTTTATATAAAACCAAGACCTTTGCCTTATATTTGTTGCAAACCTGATCCCTCAGGAAAAGTTCAGCTCATGGTTTCCTCCGGGATCCAATGTGATTCCCCTTGTGTCCACATTCCCTAGAACTAATAAACATGTTAGTCCACTACCTCTTACCCTAATGAAAAGAACAAAATTATAATTGGAACATTATAAACCAAAAAATATCAACAGAAAGAGAAAAATAATATGAAAATAGTAAATGAGAATACACAGAAAGGAGGGAAGGGCAAACTTTTCTTTTTCATATTTCATGTTTTTTAATTTTGTTTATATATTATAATAATAATAATTTTAATTATTTTTTGTTTTGACTTGTGAATTTGACATTTAGACATATATATGATATTTTTCCATTTTTTCCTTGTCATCGGGTTTTGAAAAATCAATGGAATTTTGTTTCTATTATTCTTTCTTTAACCTTTTGTTTTAATTAAAAGATTATCTTGAAATGTAATAGAACAATAATTAATGTACAAAGTATTCATTCTGTCCCTTTTTAAAAAGGTTGCAAGATGAAGAATCATGCCCAAACATTAGTTTAAGCAATTTTCTCCTCATCTCCTCTTTGAGGTCCCATTGTATCCACATTTTTCTTAGATACTATAGTCTCCTCTTGCTTATCTATATTTCTCATTGTACATAAACCTAGTGTCTTCATACATATGGCCTTTGGATTTGATTGTCCAATGTAAAAAAAATTCCTTCCCTTATGGGATCTATGGTATAGTCTAATAATGTTTCCTCCTCCAGGTCCATATTCCTCCCACCCTGAATATCTTCAAATGGTAAATTTATTGCACAAGTGGTAAATTTATACATTGAGAAAGGTAGGGAAATGCATGGCATATATTCTGATGTAACAATGGTTAGGAACATGATTAAATAGTCATAAATACATTTAGAGGGACTCAAATATATCATATTAATTTGTCTTTTTTATTTTTGTGCATTGCGAGCTAGGAAATAGCCATGTTTTCATTTTTTAATCACCCATGGTCTAGACTCTGGTGATGGGTCAGGTTCACTTCTTGTGGTTACTCTATTCAACTTTCCTTGCATTGTAATGGGTTTATAAATTATGTTCAGTGGTGCGACCCACCTTACAACATTGAGTTATGGGACACTCTCTTAGTAACATCTTTTGGTAATTAAAATGGCCTTGCAATATTATCCTTGACATAGTTTACTTAACAACTTCCTATAGGATGAAAATCATTTATCTTTTCAATTTTAAAACTGTGAGGTCTGTGCATATTGTGGGGAAAGGGGTTTCACAACTCTTGCAAACTAAGAAGTTGCATCCTTGGAAATTTTCTTGTACATTCTTCTGGAGCCAATTTTTAGGCATAATTTATGCTTGTAATTGTCGACCTATGAAGCCCATTGTTGTCTCCATCCAATCCCATTTAAGTATGGAAGAGTTGTAGTATGGAGACATTGAATTGGTCAAATATTGTTTCTTGAGTCAACTTATCAATTTCAATTTAGACATTCTTTTGCAAGAAAGTTAAGAGGTTTGATCCTAGCCACATGAAATTCAATTTTTTGGGTTTATCTATCTACATTTTACCGAGTATGATTACAATATCTATCCTTGAAGTATGTAAGTCTAAATTAATTTATCATTCTTTCATTCTTCCTATTTGCATGATTAAATGCTAGAATCTAGCTTATCCAATGCACATAGGTGATCTTCATGGAATTGAAAACTGCCATTGATTCCAATTCTCAAGAGATAGTATAGAAAACCCCTTATAAAGAAAGGGGAAGAGAATAAGAGAAAGATAAATTACAATATAAGTTGTTTTTGAGTGAAAACAACACCTTTGTTTGTAGGGGTTGTAGTGGCCGCAATTGTGTTAGCATGAAGATACAACATTCAAGTGTGGAAAGCATTCAAATCTCACCCACAAAATCCTCGTTTCCTCAAAGTCTATGATCCAAAGGTCATCATATGCAGCCTACACAAACTTAAAATATCAATGGTAAGATATTTCTTGCAAAGTGTTTGTCAAAATATGTGAAAGAGAAAAAATCATTTTTTGTTATAGAGAGCCCAAAATCAATTACTCTTGTGCTTTTCCTTTCTCCATTTTATGAATTTTGTTTTTCCAATCTGGTAAAATAAAAATCTCTCTCAAAATAAATATTTGTGTACATGTTTTTGTTCCATGCATATCTAGTTTTGTGTTACCAATATGGTGTCCATAGTTTTTCTTTGAAGTTTCCCTTGTTATGCCACTGCCATGGAAGGATGGATTGTGACTTGTTTCCTTTTGGAGGTGGCTTGGATTTTGATCATAATTAGTTATGTTTTGTCTCTTGATAGTTATGAACTAAGGACTCAACTATCTGAACAACAACTTGCTACAACAATGCACCATACAAACTATCCTTTAAAATTGCACCTTTATGATGCCATTATCAAACCCACATTGCTATATACTTCCCATATATGGAGGTCAATCCTTCTTCCGCCGAACTAAGCCAAACTTGAGGGTCCAATAGATTATGTTGTGCACAAGTCCTTGCAAAAGGATAATTCCACAAGATATCATCCAAACTATGTTTTGTGTACATCCAAAAGGAGTTCTGAAGCTTTATGGGCATAAAAGAAACCTATAGCAGCATTCTAGGCATTAATTTCTCAAAACTCAGTAGTCGTGTGTGTGTGAAATATCAGCAACAAGTCTGATCCCTCAAGTCTGGGAAAACCTAGGTGTGGTAGCAACCTTAATTCTCCACGATTGTGTATCTAATAAGCAACAAAGACCATCATTTTTAAATCTAGGTTAATTTCAGCAGTAATAGGCCTAATTCCTAATTCTGGGTTGAATTTGAGGATTCATTTCCAATTCTAAGCACTCATGCAGCAGTGTGTGAAAGTTCTGGGCACATTCGGATCATTTCTGAGCAACAAAAAACAATAAAACACCTTGTGAAAGAGAAAATTTCAATTTTTGTTATAGAGAGCCCAAAATCAATTACTCTTGTGCATTTCCTTCCTCCATTTTATGAATTTTGATCTTCCATTCTAGTTAAAAAATATTTCTCCAAAATAAATATTTGTGTACATGTTTTTGTTCCATGCATATCTAGTTTCATGCTACCAATATGGTGTCCATAGTTTTTCTGTGAAGCTACCCTTCTTATTCCACTGCCATGGAAAGATGGGTTGTGTCTTGTTTCCTTTTGGTAGTGGCTTGGATTTGGATCATATTTAGTTACATTTTGTCTTTTTATAGTTATGAACTGAGGAATCAACCATCTGAACAACAACTTGCTACACACCAATGCACCATACAGATTATCCTTTCAAATTACACCTTTATGATGCCATTACCAAACCCACACTATTATATACTTCCCAGATCTGGAGGTCAATCCTTCTTCCATCCAACTAAGCAAAAATTGAGGGTCCAATAGATTATGTTGTGCACAAGTCCTTGTAAAATGATAATTCCACAAGACATCATCCAAATTGTGTTTGGTGTACATCCTGTTACTACCTATATTGCATGGGTGTCCACCAAGGAGTTCTGAAGCTTTCTGGGCATAAAAGAAACATGTAGCAGCATTCTAGGCATTAATTTCTCAAATATCAGCAGCCTTGTGTGTGTGAAATAGTAGCAACAAGTCTGATCCCTTAAGTCTAGGAAAAACTGGGTGTGACTCGCAACCTTAATTATCCACGATTGTGTATCTAATCGGCAATGAAGAGAATCATTTTTAAATCTTGGTTAATTTCAGCAGTAATAGGCCTAATTCCTAATTCTGGTTTGAATTTGAGGATTAATTTCCAATTATGAGCGCCCATGCAGCAGTGCGTGAAAGTTTTGGGAACATTGGGAGCATTTCTTAGCAGCAACAAACAATAAAACACTTTGAATCAATAATAAAACAGAGGCATATCCTAATCTAGGAAACTAAGGTAGCCTATGTTTAACTTCTTGAACATGAAATATCAGCCATAAATCCACATATCAAAGCGAGCATGTGTTTAAAGAAGCATTGTGAAGTTTTATATCAAAAAATAAGTATTCTCTAAAGATTTTTATGTTTTGGAAGCCTAGAAGGTGATTTTGTGAGGGCTGATTCATACTTTAGAGCATAGTGTTTAGTCCTTTTATGCCATCCAATGGAGATGCTACCATTAGGAGACATTTTGAATCTATCCCATCTAACGAAAAACCAAGTGTTCAAACTTAATTTATTCATTGTTGAGCATGATAATGCCATTTCTTCTAGGCCGGGAATGGTTCAAACTTCATATTCCGAGGTAGCATAACATAGAGCTGGTATCAATTGCTAAAGGAAAATGCAAGTCATACTCGGAAATTTTTGCTACTATGGAACATATGATGTAATTTTTTTTTTCTACAACCAATTAGGTTTCCCATAGACATGACCTTCACACTTAACAAGGGAACTTACAAAACGTTGACAAGTAAAGGGATGCATTTCAACAAAGTAGAATCTTGCAAGCAGACTCTACCAATTAATGAAAATGGTAAAGGTAACATATTAGAACTAAGCAGTCTTTCCTATAGTTGTATTGGCTATAGTCTCACACAATATCTTGGGAAATGCGACTCTGCTTTTAGCTCATTGCAGAGAAAAAGTTCCTTTATATTTCCCATATTTAGCTTTGCTTGCTAAGAGTGATTTGATTTTTAACTTGAATCAAAGAATATCTCTTTTTTGAGCTAGATTCTCTTTGTATAGTCAATAATGTTGCAATGTTTGTACATGTAATCATTTTTTTTGTGAGTGTGTGTTTGACTATGTAAGTGTGACCAAGACTTCTTTAGCGAGCACTTAATTTTGAAAATGGTTTTTGACACTAAAAGGGTACAATTTCAACATCCAATGGTGTACCTAAGACCAAAATTAAAAATGAGGAAGTGCCATCGTATAAATATCAATCATTTATCTATTAGTTTGAATAACTAAAAGTAGCACTACCATTCTGATTCTTGGAAACAACTAAAACTACACAGATAGACACAATTGCAAACTTTTGGAAGTGGCAAGTGTAGACCTTTCAAACCATGGAAAGAACATGGGCATGTAGTAAACATGGAGTTAGGATTAAGTGTTGAGCCTCACTTGCTCAAAATCAAGTTTCAAAATGAAAAGTAAGACCTATATATCCAACATGTTTACTACAGACAACAGACCTGGGATCATCCCATGTGTATGTAGTTGGAAGAGTAAATTTTAATTTGTATTCGTTGTATTTATCCTTTCTATAACCGACATCATTGCATGGATTTTTTTAATCTTCTTGCCACATTATGAATTGTGATCACTATATATGTTATCCTATATAGTTTTTAGGAGGACATTTAGTCTCTAATACTCGTTGCCCATTTTATTTTCCTACAATTTGGAGTTGATGGAAGTTCTTCTAAACAACTACCTCAGAACCTCTACAAACTAGATTTTTGGTTCGCTTTCCCAAGAAATAATTACTTTATATGATGTCCCTTAGATTCCACTGCTACTGTGGGCTTGAGGGATTTCAACCAAACATAGATGTGCTAGAATACTCACCTCCAAGATCTTGCACGTCATGAATTTTCCATATGCCCATTTATTATAAAGTATGTAAAGCAATTTGTTGATGAAAGACTATTGTGCTTCTACGAAATCAAAGTAGGATGTGGAGTGAATGGCTCTTCTCCTACGACTAGGGTTCACCCTATATGCCACCTGTATTAATTTATATGTAGTATTTTGTTGGGGGTTGTGTGTCCAAAGAGTCCAAGCAAGATACAAGTGAGTAGGGGTCTTCACTATCTGCGGAGTTAATTTATAGAAGGATTAAATGGGATACGTCCTTAGAATACGTGACCTCCAATAAACACCTTCACATTAACCTATTGAGAACCAATGAAGTGGACAATGGTGTAAACATTTATATGCACAAATGGTCAAAGTGTGGATTCAAATTTTGCAAATTTGTCAAAGAACAATATCCAAGAAAAAATGGCATAGAAAGGCCAGGAAGAAGCTGGAAAATAATTTGACAAAGCTATTGAGGCAAGTGCCAAAGATCAACAAAAATTTAAAACGCTTCAATCACACAAACAAAGGGCCCTATTGAAGTTGATAGAAATGTTTTAAAACTTGGAATTGGACTCTGAATCGGGTGATGATCAACTCAGAGTCGGACTTAGACTTAGCTCTGATTCAGACCAGTTTGGATTTTATGGATCAATTTGCTATAAAATAAAAATATTAAATTTTCAATGAAATAAATATATTTTAAAGATTCCAAACCATTAGAGAGAAAATATTTCCAGTTTCAAAGCCCCAATATGAAAGTTAATACAAGCCGGCATGCCCCAATGAACACCAAAGATCTATGGTCATCTTGTAATTGTGCTCACATTTCATTCATCTATTTTGTTGTCAGTTACCGACTGTGTCAATCTCCCTTACCACTCTTGGATTATTGATCTGTCTCACTTACCACTCTGGATTTTGATTTCCTTCTACTATGTCTGAACGATTTGTATGTTCCATGAATCTTGAATAAAATATATTCTTGAGTATGTACATGTTACATATATATATTTATATATATAGCATAAATGTAATATCTGTATCCTAATATTCTCAATAATTACTCCACTAAATAATCAACCAATGGAAAATAATTTCATATTGAAAATATAAAATAAATATTGAAGATGAATTATGATGAAAGATTACAAAGTGAGTACCATATATATATTAATCATAAAGGCACTTTAATTACCATCCATGAAAGGATGAGTCATTTTAGAATAGTTTGCTAATAACTATTTATTAATTATTAATATCAATATATATTAATATTAATAAATAATAATGACATATATATATAAAACATTGCCTTCCAGTTCATGATGCTTTGTCCTCAAAGCATACTTTATAAAACTTATTTAAAATTTAAATATTGTAAGTAAAACCATGGGTTATTTCGTAAAACCATGGGTTGATTCATAATACGATGGGTGCTTTTATGAATTATGTTTTTTAACTTTTCACCTTTTATTTCTTTTGTTGATAATTCTTTTTGTTTTGTTTGTTTTTTTATTTCTTCATTTTCCCCTCTTGTTCTTGCTTCATATTTGGAGTGGAAATAATACTTCTTCAATGAAATTCAAATGGTCAAGGCCAATTTTTGGTCAAAAACCATTTTTTACCAGAGAAACTCTGAATATGGATGGGTAAAATCCACTTTGAGGTCAAAGGTCTAAATTCAAGGAAACCTTGATTATTTTGGCCACAAGCTAGACATCAGCAGAAACCCAGGAAGGGTTGGCTCTAATACCAATGTAATATCTATATACGAATATTCTCAATAATTACTCCATTGAATAATCAACCAATGGAAAATAATTCCATATTGAAAATATACAATAAATATTGAAGTTGAATTATGATGAAAGATTACAAAGTGAGTGCCATATATATATTAATCATA